>CM012457.1:3341322-3781322 GCA_003999625.1 Oryzias javanicus
TTTATTGTTATTAATGGCCCCATGTTATCTTGCGCTTATTTCTGACTTGTATAGTTTTGACAAAAGATATTTTTATGGAGAGGAAAATATAGAAAGTTATTTATGGTTTAAGTTGATTTATTCTGGAATAATATTCCTGCCTTTTTATTATTCATGGTTATGTTAAAAAGTTACGTTTTAAAGTTTTAAAAATGGGCATTCCGCCACCTTTTTTGGACTATTTTGGCATTTATTAAGATCTTTTGGCTGTTTTGGTGTTTAGCTAAAAAATTCAGCTACATGCTAGCTGTTCTGGCTAATTTAGGCTGTTTTGTTTAAGTTTTTTTGTCCATTTTGCTGTTTAGCTAATATGTTCTATATGTTCTGGGTAATTAGAGCTTTTTGAAATGTTTTTTTAGGCTGGTTTGGAGTTAGGCTAATATTTACACACTAGCTGTTTTGGCTAAACTGTTTTTTTGTTTTTAGTTTTTTAGGCTAATTTGGCATTTAGCTAACATTTTAGCAGGCTATCAGCTGTAGTGTTTGTAGCTATCAATTTTAGCATCTTCAGCTATCAGCACTAACATTTTCAGCTGCCAAATTCAGCTTACGCATTCACACTAGCATTACCGCAGGCAATGCTATATATCTAGTTCATAATTATATGTAAAAGTTACGGTTTTAAAGTTTTAAAAATTTAGTTTTAATATTCAATAGATGTTTATCCTGTTCGGCCCGCGACCTAAGGTGTGTTTTGGATTCTGGCCCCTTGTGCGATTGAGTTTGACACCCCTGCTCTACATCAAACTCAGCAGAAGCTTAAAGATGAAGCAGATGATTCTGAAGAAGCTCAACGTCCGGCTGAAATCCTCCAGAAATGTGAGAACGTCAGAGCTTCACGAGTCGGTTCTGGTGGACCCACAAACAAACTTTGCACAGACCCACAACATAATTAAATCTTATTAAACAGAACGTTTCTACTTCTGCCGCTTCAGGTGATCTCAGCCACTAAAACACCTGTTTGTATGCAGGATATTGTCGTTCTGGCGCTCTGTGATCACGTTTACCATATTTTCTCCAGACACCAGATGACTGAGCTTTCATCAGTGTTAATTACACTAAAGTCCAATAAAAGCGTATTTACAGCAGACTGCAGTGGAAGGAAGAAATATAATTCATGAGCTTCAAAAATACAATAATAGAGTCTTTGAGTGCTGCCGCTCCGTCTCTCTGACCTTCGGTTCCGAGCGCTCCTCCATGCGGGTCCCAGCCTCACCAGAACACACGATGATGGCGGTGTGGGCCGCTGTCGGGTCAGATGGAGCTCAGACCGTCGTGCGACCGTCTGGGGTGCGAGGCCTCGTCCCACCTCCCTCGGTTTCCTCACTGATGTCCCTGAACTTGTCATGGCGGTGCGACCACGCTTTGGGTCGGCGGCAGGAGTTGCTGAATGTTTCCGTGTTCCGCTTAAACACAAGCTCCAAACATTGAAACCTGCTCATCCTCTGGACTCCAGAGATTTTAATGTTTTAAATGAAAACTCTTGGCAGATAAATTAGTATCTAGCAGAGTGTGGAGAACAGAAAACAAATAATCAAAGCCCGTAAACTAAGGTCCAATCTCCAAACTTCCTGACCCTTACGTGTTGTAGAAGTGTTCACCTGTCACCCGCAGCATACCCATAGATACCCATAGATAGGTCTAGGACCTTGACATTTGGCGCGGGTCACCTGTGTGTCCAACACCTGTCAAGACTCTGGAACGTCCTTTAGGCTGGTTGATTCAGTGGTTTCTTTGTGTTGCATGAATAAAGAAAATATTCATCAATGAAGTCGATTGTTGGATCTGTACTGTTAATAATTATTGTCAATTTTACAATAAAAACTGGCAGCTGTCGTCAGATTTCCACCGTAAAAAATAAGGTGCTACTTTAAACATTACAGTAAAAATTTGCTTTTTTAATGTTCTCTTTGGGTCATATTTCTAATTTTTACTGTTAATAGCGATGAATTAACCCTTGAAAAACACTGAAAACATTAGCAAAGACATGTATTATACTGTATTATAATTATAGTTTAGGAACATTAAATTTATCCCATAAAAATGACTAAATCAGTCTACGTATTTAACAAACACACACTTTCATTTTTAAGGTAAAAAAAAGTCAGTTTAGGATGCAGATTATTTGTTTTTTACAGTAATAACAACAGTTTTAAACATTTACGACTTTAAGGAAGTTACCAGTTACTTAAAGTATAATTATCTTTTTTTATGGCAGCTTACTCATAATTGTACTGATTTTTCAGTAAATATTACTGGTTGAGAGGGAAACGCCTGAAATAAACTCGACTCTTGTTCTGATTCCACTTCATTCACAGGAAACAGGAACTTTTTAGAATAAATTTTTATTGTTGGAAATTAAAAAAAAAAAAGAATGTCTTCATAATTGAAATTAAAAGAAAGATTTAAAAGCAGAAACGTCTGAACTTTAGGATATTCTTCCTCCTGATGAACACTTTTGACAGATTCAGACAAAAACCTCAACCAGAACATTTCAACACAACTTTCATCCTCTCTTTAATGAGCTGCAGGGATCTGCAGGAGAATTCACAGCAATGATTGGCTGGACTCCTCTGAAGATCAGCTGATTGCTCTCACTCACCAAATCTGGATTCATTCCAACCAAACCGGGATCAGATCTAAACCCAACCCGTTTCAGATCGGAACCAAGTGTAGACCGCACTAGGAACAAAACTAAATCAAATCAGGACCAAACCTGGATCAGATCAGGACCAAACTGCTTTCAGATCGAGATCAAGTTTGAAACAATAATAATAATAATAATAATAATGGATTAGATTTTTCTGCGCTTTTCCAGACGCTCAAAGCGCTTACAATGAATACCCATTATTCTTTCACACCTCATTCATACTTGGTGATGGTAAGCTACAACTGTAGCCACAGCTGCCCTGGGGCAGGCTGACAGAGGCGTGGCTGCCAGTTCGCGCCTACGGCCCCTCTGACCATCACCGGGACATTCACACACATTCACACGCCAGTGGAGCCACACTGGAGGCAAGTAGGGTTAAGTGCCTTGCCCAAGGACACAACGACATTTTGGCTGGCGGGAGCGAGGATCGAACCGCCTATCCTTCGATCATTGGACGACCTGCTCTACCACCTGAGCCACCGTCGCCCCTACAACATAACATATTAAGAACAAATCTAGATCAGATCAGGACCAAACAGGTTTCAGATCGAGATTAAATCTTAAACACATTAGGAACAAATCTGGATCAAATTAGGCCCAAACCTGGGTCAGATCAGGACCAAACCAGTTTCAACTCGAGATCAAGTCTGAAACACATTAAGAACAAATCTAGATCAAATCAGGACCAAATCTGGATCAGATCAGGACCAAAAAGGTTTCAGATCAGAACCAAGTGTAGAACACACTAGGAACAAAACTAGATCAAATCAGGGCTAAATCTGGATCAGATCAGAACCAAACCGGTTTCAGATCAGAACCAAGACGAGATCACATCAGAAACAAATCAGGATCAAATCAGGACCAAACCTGGGTCAGATCAGGAAAAAAACGCTTTCAGATCGAGATCAAGTTTGAAACATATTAGGAACAAATCTAGATCAGATCAGGACCAAACCGGTTTCAGATTGAGATTAAATCTTAAACACACTAGGAACAAATCTGGATCAAATTAGGACCAAACCTGGGTCAGATCAGGACCAAACCGGTTTCAACTCGAGATCAAGTCTGAAACACATTAAGAACAAATCTAGATCAGATCAGGACCAAACCGGTTTCAGATTGAGATTAAATCTTAAACACACTAGGAACAAATCTGGATCAAATTAGGACCAAACCTGGGTCAGATCAGGACCAAACCGGTTTCAACTCGAGATCAAGTCTGAAACACATTAAGAACAAATCTGGATCAGATCAGGACCAAACAGGTTTCAGATCGGAACCAAATGTAGAACACATTAGGAACAAAACTAGATCAAATCAGGATCAATTCAGGACCAAACCTGGGTCAGATCAGGACCAAACTGGTTTCAGATCAGAACCAAGTTTAAAACATGTTCTAAACAAGTCTGGAACACATTAGGAACAAATGTGGATCAGATCAGGATCTAATCTGGATCAAATGGATGTGTTTGTGTGATAAAGTGATTGCTGAAGTTCAAGGATTAAAATGATCAACTTCATCAGATTATGGTGACGGGGGGGGTCACTCAGATGATGAGAAGCATCAAAGGAAAACATCCGTTCCTGGTTTTCATCCTTCAGAAGTGGACTGGAGCGATTCAGAGAATCCACAATAGTTTGAAGCCGTCACAGCAGGTTTGTAGTTTCAGCTCAGGAAAACAATGCTAAGGGCAATAGTTGTTTTTCTCTCTGTCACAGTTGAACAGATTAAGTGACACATGCTTCCCCTGAGAGTGTTGATTGCCTTGTTGAACACGTGATTAATGCGACACAATCTGCTGCAGTTTTACTTTGTCGGTGCTGATGATGCAGAACGCGCGCTGGATGCACTGATACATGGATTTAACTTCCTTAAATCCTTAAGGGGATTAAAGATGCATAAAATTGTTTTTTGAAAGGTGCGTCCCCGCCCGCCGCCCGCCGCCCGCGTGGGGGGGGGCCGTACCCCTTCATGTAGACGAGGGCGACTCAGACGTTTGTGAGTCTGTCAGAGAGCCTCATTAGCTGGTGGAGTCGCGGCGGTGGGTGTGAAGAGGCCCGCTGTCCCTCCAGAGAGCGCCGCCGAGCAGATGTTTACCGCCAAGAAGACAACAAGACACAAATCTGACGATGAAACATCCCAGCGCACAGATAACAGGGAGGAAAAGTCAGAAACAGACAGAAACACCTGCAACAGGCAGCAAATCAAACAGCAGCCCGCTGAGCACAGCCGCCACACAAACATGCAGAAACACAACAACACACACACCCTCACAGGTAAATATTGAACCAGAGACGGCATCTTTAAACTGAACTCCAATTCATAATCCAGCGCTGACCTTTAAGGCTTTTGTCTGGAGGACAGATCCATCAGACAGTATCTTGGACGTTTGTGAGGACGTCTCCTCTGAAGATGATAGATAGGATTGTGTGTCAGTCTGAAGCGGAGAGTCCTCTGAGAGTCCGCTGCACCACAGCGCCATTGTTCCAGCAAAGTCCTCCTCCAACCCTGAAACGGATCTGATCGAATCCGCTGATTCTCTGAGCGCCGGAAGCTTTAATAATTCTGTGACAGCAGAGAAGATCAACAAGAATCAACGAAACTCAAGAAGACGTGAACGTGCATGGAGAGGCGGAGCCACGCCAGCACATGCAAACCTGATCTGATCCAAGTTTTGTCCTGATTAGATCCAGGTTTGATCCTGATGTTATCAAGGAATAGTCTTGATCTGATTGGCTCTGATTAGATCGAGTTCTGATCAGAATGTTTTACAGACTTCGTCCTGATCTAACGAAGTTTTGATCCTGTATGTTCCCAGTTTGATCCTGATGCAATCCATTTGATCCTGGTGTGATCCATTTGATCCTGATGTGATCCATTTGATCCTGATGCGATCTGTTTGATCCTGATGCAATCCATTTGATCCTGATGTGATCTATTTGATCCTGATGTGATCTATTTGATCCTGATGCGATCTGTTTGATCCTGATGTGATCTATTTGATCCTGATGTGATCCAGGTTTAGTCCTGATTTTATATACATTTGGACCCATTGTGTTCCAGACTTGGTTCCAATCTGAAACCGTTTTTGTTCTGATCTGATCCAAGTTCAGTTCTGATGTAATACAGATTTAGTCCTGATTTGATCTAGATTTGTTCCTGATGTGTTCCAGATTTGGTCCTGATCCTAAACTGGTTTGGTTCTAATGTAACCCAGGTTTAGTCCTGATTTAAACAAGATTTGGTCCTAATGTGTTCCAGACTTTGTCCCGATCTGAAACCAGTTTTGTCCTGATTTGATCCAGATTTGGACTTGTTATGATCTATATTTGGTTCATATCTGATCTGGACAGACCCTGATGCAATACAGATTTGATCCGGAAGGAATGTAGATTTGGTTCTGATCTAATCCAGTTTTGGTCGCATTGTTATCCAGGTTTGGTCATGATTTGATCAAGATTTGATCCTAATCAGATCCAGAGTTGATTCTGTTATGGTCCACACTTGGTCCTGATTTAATCCAGGTTTGATCCTGATGTAATCCAAATTTTGTCCTGATCTGATCCAGACTTGGTCTTGATCTAATCTGATTTTGGTCCTGATCTAATCTGATTTTGGTCCTGATCTAATCTGATTTTGGTCCTGATCTAATCTGATTTTGGTCCTGATCTAATCCGGTTTAGTTCTACTGTTTTTCAAGTTTGGTCTTAAAATCATGAAAAGTAAAAACTTTCTTGGATCTTGCCTAAAGAGACAGCAGAAACGTTAATGTTGGTGATCATGATCATGGAGGCTCGTGACCGTCACACTGATCTCTGAATCTTTCTGGGAAAAGTTTTAATAAACACAAACGGACTTACCAGCTAACAGAAAGAGCTGCGCTGGTTTAAATCCTCTCATTTTCTGCTCTTGTATTCTCCGTCAGCGCTGCCTGTCTGGAGCTGGGAGGGAACAGAAACATAATAAATGTTTTGATGATGAAGCCGGCCCGTGTTAAGAATCCTCTGCTTCTGTAATGGCCGTCTTCTCATTTGGAGGTCGGAGGCGTTTTGAGCTGAAGGTCATCCAGACGGCCCTGAATTAAACAGTTGTTTGTGGATTTCTGCCTTTTTATTTGGGTCTAAAGCTCAGTCGTCAGACTGTAGAAGGTCAGCTGGTCCTCAGCGTTCTCCTCCGCTCGTCGCTAACAGGTGCAGGAGGCTGCATCATGCAGCGCTCAGATCAGACCAAAAGATCTTGATCTGCAACCAAGTTCTAATTGGTGCAAAGACTGAACTAATGACGGTTAAGCAGGAAACGATCGCCCCGAGCTCGCCGTTCTCACTCCATAAGGATGAGATCCATAATTCATAGTCAACAGCTGAGCGAATGAGGACAAAGAGGGAGGGAATACGAAGAGGAGAGCAAGCAGACATGGAGGGGGGCCGAGAAACCAACACAAACAAAGTGTGTCGTCCGTGTGCACGTGTGGAAGCAGGGGGGCCGTGCACGCGTGCAGTTTGACGTCTCGCCGGTGTGTTTGGCAGCACTGTCGGCGTGTCAAACTGTGATTGAGGTGACAGCGAGCCTGAGAGAGCGGTTAGCCTCCACCAGCAGCTCCCGCATAAACACTCGTGAACACAGAGGAGCAGCAGCTGCTGCTAATTAAAGATTCATGCTCAAATTCCTGTGAAAACTCCATGTGGCGGGCGGGCGGGCGGCGAACGCCGGGGACATCCAGGGGAGGGAGGGGAGGACTGGGATGGAGGGTTCTGGTCCAGACTGCGTCCACAGATGACACGTGCAGGCCCGCGAAGCGGCAAAAGTTCAGCGTTTCTGCTGCACAACTGGGAAACTCAGAGACAGGAGGGAAGAAAGATGATGCAGGAAGAAAGATGATGCAGGAAGAAAGATGATGCAGGAGGAAAGACGGTGCAGGAGGAAAGATGATGCAGGAAGAAAGACGGTGCAGGAGGAAAGATGATGCAGGAAGAAAGATGATGCAGGAGGAAAGACGGTGCAGGAGGAAAGATGATGCAGGAAGAAAGACGGTGCAGGAGGAAAGACGGTGCAGGAGGAAAGACGGTGCAGGAGGAAAGACGGTGCAGGAGGAAAGACGGTGCAGGAAGAAAGACGGTGCAGGAGGAAAGACGGTGCAGGAGGAAAGACGGTGCAGGAGGAAAGACGGTGCAGGAAGAAAGACGGTGCAGGAGGAAAGACGGTGCAGGAGGAAAGACGGTGCAGGAGGAAAGACGGTGCAGGAGGAAAGACGGTGCAGGAGGAAAGACGGTGCAGGAAGAAAGACGGTGCAGGAAGAAAGACGGTGCAGGAGGAAAGACGGTGCAGGAGGAAAGACGGTGCAGGAAGAAAGACGGTGCAGGAGGAAAGACGGTGCAGGAAGAAAGACGGTGCAGGAAGAAAGACGGTGCAGGAGGAAGCAGGAGGAAAGCGGTGCAGGAGGAAAGACGGTGCAGGAGGAAGACGGTGCAGGAAGAAAGACGGTGCAGGAAGAAAGACGGTGCAAGAGGAAAGAACAGGATGCGGGAGGAAAAGACGGTGCAGGAGGAAAGACGGTGCAGGCAGGAGGAAAGACGGTGCAGGAAGAAGACGGTGCAGGAGAAGAAAGACGGTGCAGGAGGAAGAAGACGGTGCAGCGGAGGAAAAGACGGTGCAAGGAGGAGGAAAGACGGTGCAGGAAGGAAGGAAAGACGGTGCAGCAGGAGGAAAGATGCATAGCAGGAAGAAAGATGATGGCAGGAAAGACGAAAGATGATGCAGGAAGAAAAGATGATGCAGGAAGAAAGACGTGCCAGGAGGAAAGACGGTGCAGGAGAAAAGCGGTGCAGGAGTGAAAGACGGTGCAGCAGGAGGAAAGACAGTGCCAGGATGCAGGAAAGACGTGCAAAGGAAGATGAAGATGATGCAGGAAGAAAGATGAGAGCAAAGGAAGGAAAGACGGTGCACAGGAAGGAAAGATGATGCAGGAGGAAAGATGATGCAGGAAGAAAGACGGCTCTGAAACAAGACACAGGAATGTGATGTTCTGGGTTTGTGTCAGCAGACAGCTCAGAAACAGACGGCAGCTCCTCGTTTCTGCAGGTTTTGGGTCGTTCGGGTCTATGAGGGGTGTCTGCATCCTGATCTAATCCAGGTTTGATTCTGATCAAATCCAGATCTAAAATAGTAAATGCTGTATACTTACATAGCGTTTTACAGACACATTCACACTCTGAACACTGGCGCTAACCCAGAACCACCAGGAGCAATGTGGGGTTCAGTGTCCTGCCCAGAGACACCTCGACATATGGGCGGGCAAGGCGGGAATCAAACCTGCAATCTTCCGGTCGGGAATCCACCACCCAACCGCTGCACCACAGCGGATCATCTAATCTGTTTTTTGTCTTATTGTTATTCAGGTTTGATCCTGAGCTGATCTAGATTTCATCCTGAAGTCTTCCAGACTTGATCCCAATCTTGGTCCTCATCTGATTCAGGTTTGGTTCTGGTGTAATTCAGGTTTGGGTCTGATCTAATCTAGATTTGGTCCTAATATCTTTCAGACTTGGTCCAGATCTGAAATCGATTTGGTCCTCATCTGATCAATCTTAGGTTCTGGTGTGAACCATGTTTTGTCATCATTTAATCCAGATCTGGTCCTGTTAAGGTCCACACTTGGTCCTGATTTCATATAGATTTGGTTCTAATGTGTTTCAGACTTGGTTCTGACATAAAATAACTTTGGTCTTTATCTGATCCAGCTTTGGTTCTGGTGTAATCCAGGTTTTGTTCTCACCTGATCCAGATTCGGTTTTATTGTGGACCAAACCTGGTCCTGATTTAATCCAGGTTTGATCCTGATGTAATCCAGATTTGATCCTGATCTGTTCTCGACTTGGTCCTGATGACTTCCAAACTCGGTCCTGATCTGAAACCAGTTTGATCCCATGAAACTCCGAGCAGAAAATGATGTTATTATTATAGTAAGAGACAGAAAAACAAATCCAAAACAGTAACTGTGAAAATGTTTTTTTTTAATTAATTCCACTTCATAATGATCTGTTTTCATCCTTCATTAAAGCATTTTTATTTATTTTTTTCAGTAAAACCTGAAAAATTAAAGGAAAAACTGAAGATAAATAAAATATTTATGAAACCAGAGAACATTATTGAATTATTCTTTATGTTACTGGTTGAAGTGTTCGTTAAATGGATTTGTTCCAGATTAGGTTTCTTATAATCCCAACATTAATCCTTTCAGAAATATCCTTTCCATGGAATTCTCTTTTTTATGTTTTGAGTTTTTCTGTTGATGCTTTTTAAACTTTATTCTGATGTTTACAGATGCCACTTTTTTATGTCAAATACAATTAATCATTTGATCATTTTTAACGTTTGTGCATTTTTCCTTCAGTAATTATGGTTTGATAATAGGGCTGCCACAAACGATTATTTTAATAGTCGACTAATCTTCGATTAATTTTTCCGATTAGTCGACTAATCGGATCATGGACAAAGTGAATGTAAAGAAAATCTGAAATATGATTAGCTTTAAAACAAAAAAATCCTAAATAAGCTAAAATCGCTACCATATAGCTGAAATATTAGCTAAACTCCAAATTAGTCTAAAAAAACTGTAAAAATTCCAAATTAGCCAAAATAGCTAGCATGTAGCTGAAGACATAGCAAAACTCAAAATTAGCCTAAAAAACTGTAAAAATCCCAAAATAGCTAACATATAGCTGAAATATTAGCTAAACTCCAAATTAGCCTAAAAAACTGTAAAAAAAAATCCCAAATTAGCTAAAATAGTGAAATATTAGCTAAACTCCAAATTAGCCCTAAAAAACTGTAAAAATTCCAAATTAGCCAAAATAGGTAGCATGTAGCTTAAAATAATAGAAAAACTTCAAATTAGCCTAAAAAACTGTAAACATTTAGAATTAGCTAGCTAACATGTAAATGAAATATTAGCTAAACTCCAAATTTGCCTACAAAACTGAAAAAATCCTAAATTAGCCAAAAGAGCTAATATGTAGCTGAAATATTATCTTAATTCCAAATTAGCCTAAAAAACTGAAAAAGCCTAAATTAGCCAAAATAGCTAGCATGAAGCTAAAATATTAGCTAAACTCCAAAATAGCCTGAAAACCCTTAATAAATGCCAAAATAGTCTAAAAAGCTAGCAGAATGTCATTATAACTTTCAACTTTACTACAGCCTGACTCCATATATTATAAAGTAACGACTAATCGACTATTAAATTAGTTGTCGACAATTTTAATAGTTGATTAGTCATCGATTAGTCGACTAATCGTGGCCGCCCTATTTGATAATTTCTTATGTTACCATTAATTTTAAGTTCCTGTAAAGTTTCAGCGTTAACGTTGAGTTATTGTATTAATGTTGAAGTTCTTTTGTTAAAGTTGATTTTGTTAGTAATAACATCCAAGTTCATGTTATTAATGTTAAGTTTCTGTGTAAGAGTTGTGTTTGTTAAGTTAGCGTTAAATGGGTAAGTTATGTTACATTTGTAAAATAATATTTGAACCCAGACCCATTTTTATTTATTTTTTCTGGCATTTTTCTCTCATGTTACCATTTGTTCTCGTGGGTCAAGTTCTTCCATTATTGTTAGGTTATTGTAAATAGTAAAAGTATTTACCATTTATTGTTATTTACCAGTTATTGTGTTAAATTAATGTTAAGTTCATGAGCTAACGTCTCCTCGTGTCGGCTTGTACATTTTTCTGTCTCACCAGATGTTTTTGAAACTCCATAAAGTCAAAAATATCTGCAGACTATCATTCAGGCTTCCCTGATTTTTTTTCTTAAATTCCCTAAATGTAATCGTCAGAGTTGACCAAACTAAGACGGATTTAAGATCCTAAAGAACTGTGTGATGATTTTATGAAATGTTTGTTTTTACATTCTGACCTTTTCAGACATGAATATTTCGATTTTTTTCCACTGTAATAAACTATTAATCCAACAGGCGTCATTGCTCTGCAGAATGGTTCTGAATTCTGCTTCTCTGAAAATCTCACCAACCCAACAACTCTGTGTTTGTGAGAAAACTCGCCGATCTGAGACCGAAAATCCTCCTGATGAATTTCAGCGGCCAGACTTCCAAATGTCCTTCCTGCCCGCCGGCGCTCCTCATTTTTGCTGAAGCATCAGAAATGATCACTCCAGCCTTTTCTTGGCATTTGCAGCCAATCAATAACTATATGTGTTTAGGAGTTTTATGAATGTGTGAAACGCAGCTCCCAAAGACAGAAGTCATTAAGCTGCAGCCGCTCCGAGGCTGTTTAGGCTGAAAACGAACCGCTGACAAACAGAAGCTGACATTTCAGCCACTTATTTAAGTCCATGTTTCAGAAAGACGTAGAATATGAATCTATTGATTGTTTTTGGGTGAAAGCAGACAAAAACGTGATCGTGAGGATTGTGTTCCTTTGAGGTTTTGTGTTTCTCACCTGGTTTGAGTGGAAAAGTAAGAATATTAGGAAACTAGAGGTTTTCATTTCCTGCACAAATGAGACAGAGCTTCACCGAGTCCAAATGTTCTCCTCGCAGAACTGTCCCATCATTTCCAGAGAAAATGGGCTGGAATCAGTAATGGGAACATTCCGTGTAATTTGTCCAGAACACTCGTCTTCCACAAAGGCCGGTCCGCTCTGTAATTACAGCGCCAGGGAGGTTTTCAAAGAGAAACAAAACACAGATTTACTCATTTACTCGTCGTAATTGAAAGACCTTTTCTATCTACCGCGACCTTCAGCTGGATGAGTCTGAACTAATTACTCAATTATTGTGTTTCCACAATTTATGGACCTCTGACCCCCTCGTTTCCCTCTCTTTTTTAGTTTTTTTCATAAATACTGCAGCTTCTAGAAGACGAGGAAACAGTTTCTGCAGGCGTCTTTCAACAGGAAACAGACGGAACCAAAAACCTCCTCAACAAGATCCTTTAGATAAACTTTAGAGTCCCTGAATCAATCAAGCTCATTTAAAGACAAAAATTAGGAAAATTTACCTTTAGTTTCATTTTTAAGTACTTATTAGAGACAAACTTTACAAGTTCATAACTTAAATTATACTTAAAAATATTCTACATGTCTGACAAACCATTATTTAATTATGAAATTTATGACGATCCTAATTTTATTGTTTTATTTTTCTACTGTTTGATATAATTTGTTTTCTTTGCTGTTTTAACCCAGTTCAGTTACAGATGGAGGTTAATTATTTGTTGTTGTTAATTGTTTATTACATGTCAATATTAAAAAAAAACCTACAAGTTTAAATATATTTATCCTGTATTTGTCACTGTCCTGAAACATTTTCTTATAAAACATAAAAAATGTAGTATATTCTTGTGATATTTCCTCTATAATAAAAATGCATTTTAATACACTCATCAGCTCTTATAAACTAAAGACAAACATTAAAAGTAGCATTAGATATCCTTCAAAGTGTACTTTCATTATCTTAAAGTAAACTTACAGCGTATTGATGGTAAACTAGTATTATACCAGAAAGGATACTTTAAATATACTTCTAACGCTTGGTTCAAAATGGCTGCCGAAGCGCCGCGGAGTGACGTGCGCGGTATCTGCTCTATCCTACAATCCACACCCGACGCACATTTTTCCATAACGGTCGACAGGCGCTTCTGCCAGAGCTTTTTTATGTTTTAATGTGTAAATTAATAACCTAAATATATTATTTCTGACAAGAAGAAGCAAGTAGTTAGTAGGCCTACCCTTCTTTAATTTATCTGTTGTTGAGACACACAGAGAGAAGTGTTGTAATTGTACAGAGACAAAAACATGATCGCATTTATCAATCGCAGAGTTTTATTGTGAAAAATTGTTTTTATTGTGAAAATAAACCAGATATTCTCGTGTATCTTGATCGCTCTTGCACACAATAGACCAGACGGCGAAACGATCTGGTAAACGCTGTGAGCTTCCGCGCCTGCATTCAACCGCACCAGAGGTTAAGCCAAATGGAAGGGACCTCCGTCCCGCGCTGCGTCGAGTCGAGGGTGAACCAGGCCAAAGTGTACTATCTTAAACGCAAAGTGGGTTAATTTAGTCCCCAAAAGTATACTTGGCAGTAAAATGTCAATGTACTTATCAAGTATACTTGGTACTGTAATGGCTTTAGTTAAGTTCTAAAAATAGCGTTTGTTTCAAGTAAACCCTGCTTTACATTTCGTTTTGGATAAATTGTCAGAGTGAGACATCGGTCATCTCAGCTAAATTTCGGTTTTAAATTTACGTCAGAGTGAGTGCTCTCACCATGCAGTCTTATGTTTAATCGAGCTCATTTTCACGGGAGATGCGGCCATGTTCGTGCTGAGTCGGCCCTGTGCGCGCCACTGTTGGGATTCCTTCGTCTTTGTAAGTAAAATATATACAGTTAATGTTCTTAGGATAGGGTTTGACTGTGTTCTGTGCACTTTTAATGTTGTTTACAAGTTTTGTTTAAGTTTACGAACTAAAACAAGGCCGAAAGATCCGTCACCGGAAGTAAACATACATCTTCGTTGCGGAGTAGCTTCCGGTTTTCAAAGTAGAACTAGTGAGAGATTTTTTGCCGTTTAAAAACTTAGACGGAAGTTCTGTTCACTGACAGAACTTTAAAAAATATGAATTAGCTTTAATATCGGAGCTTTAGCTCCAGTGTTTACGTTCTTTTAGTTATGGTAACTCTTCAACAGTTGACGCAATTAACAAAACTCCATCTTATTCTGAAGAAACGCAGCCTCATGTTGCTGATAAGCGGATTTAATCAACGTGAATCAGAGAATTCTGAGGGGAAAAAAATACTTTTTTCACACGGAATCTTCACCGAAACATATTGAAGAACTTTGAGGAATAAAAAACTGGAAAACATTTTCAAGTTTTGTTGTTAGATGATACAAAACAGCAGTGATCGTCATCCTTTTTATGTTGTTTATGTTGCTGCTGAACTTAACCAGAAGGTTGACAAAAATGACAAACAAAATGTCTTTCTATCTGAATCTTTTTGGGTTTTTATTAAATTGTTTTTGTTGATTCTGATCTACTGTTCTAAATAAATCTATAAATGTTGGTGATTTAATACAAATAATTTCAATTTTCCTCCATTTAGTAAATATTCACATAGCAATAAACATAATATTAAAATGTAAGAATCGTGGTTTGATTTGTGAATCGCTGATTCGTGAATTGTATCGGATCGCCACCTGAGCAACGATCCACAGCCTTATTGCTAGCGTTAGCGCGGAGCTTCTAGGGTTTGAATATACAAGAACAACAACAGTTTTATAACTTTAAAAAAGTCACGCTACGACAAAAAGCCATAACTTAAATTTACATGTAAACTTCTGTGGTTCAGAGCATATCCACGTGAAGAAAAGAACTTCTCAGCGTGACGCAGTTTACCTTCACGACGGAGGAATTTATATACCTCCGTTTCGAAAGAAAAATTTATCAAATAAAATTTTTCTGACACAATTGCACTTAAACTTCCCCTTCAAATGAAGGGGAAGGGAAGAATTGAGTTTTGGCCTGTCTGTCTAAAATCACTTCTCTCTTTTATGAAAAGTAAGAATATCAAAGATGTACTGTATACTCTCAGAACCAGAATATTTACATATTTGTCTTTATATATCTGTGTTTTTGTTGTGTTGAAGGAATAACGGAACCTGCAGGATCCTGTGGACTAAAACCCACGAGGAGACACCTGACAGGTGATCATTAATAAACCGAACACATGAATGCATGTGGACACATCTCAGGCTGTGACCTCTGACCTCACAGTCTGATTTCACCCTAACAATGAAACTCCTAAACTGTTTGTTTTTGTCCGTTTCTACGCTTTTCTTGCTAAAGTCACGTTGACCTTCCCTAACCCCGCCTCCATTCTCCGCCGCTGTCTTAAAAACGCTTCTTTTCCCGCTCTTGATTCATCAACCTTTAATGAAAGACACAGGTCCGCTCCTCCTGGACCCCATTACCCAATGTCTGCGCGCCATGATGAGCGTCCAGTCACGGCCCTCGTTACCGTCGGAGGAGCCGGAGCGCCGCGTTTGTAAATGGAACAAGAGAGAAAAGTGATGATAACCCGAAAGGAACGATTTACCAACAAAAGAAAAGGGAGGCTCGCCGACGGATGGAGAGATAATAGGAGGAGCAGCGCGGCCTCTGATGTGTGTGATTGGGAATGAAAGAGCGCCGGAGCCATTGATTTACACAATCCCACTCAACACCTAATATTTCATCTGAGCTGCATCTGCAGCCCACATCCGCCGCCATTACCGGCGGCCGGGATCGCTGCGTGGCGGCCCCCCCCCCGCCGTAATGAGGCACACAGAGGTAGAAAGTGAGAGACGGGGCAGGCGGCAAGGAGGAGGGAAGAGTGGAGGACAGAAAGGGGGATAATGGAGGAGAAGCCGGGGACGGGGCTGATGGAGGTGTGCCATTACGGAGGCTGAAAAGGAGAAAATCAAACGCACAAAAACATTTCAGAGATGCAGAGTAATTGATGTGAGGCGTGAATGAAGGTAGAGATGGGGGGGGGGGGGGTGGGGGGGAGGGGGGTTGCTCGGCTCTAATTACAGCTCTTTTCACTGTCAGAGAGGGACGCTCAGCTTTTTCCACCTGTCTTCTCTAAGAGCTCCGACTCCTCATCTTCAGGAGCTTCACCTCAGACAAAAGACTCATTTTCCCTCCCAGAGCCGCGTGGAGGCGGACCGCTGGTGCAGGCGGACCGCTCCTCTCGCCGCTTTGTTCTGCCGTCTGACCGAATGACTGCTCACTTCAAGCCTTTTTCTCACTCTTCTGTTTATGCTGACTAGAGCTGGGCGATATGGGATTTTTTATATACGATATAGCTTTTTACATATTGCGCGATAACGATATTGATCACGATATAACCAAATAACTATATTTTTGAACACTTTGTGGCTCAAAAATGAAATGTAAACTCATCAGCAGGTTGTTTAAATTTAAATATTTATTTCCTATCACACTAAGCATAACAGATCCAATGGAAATTATGCAACTAGTTTTTTAATAATCAAGAATATAATATATATTATATATATTATATATATATATATATATATGAACTAAGCTGAAAATTAAAGCAAAAGCTTTCAAGTTTCAAAAGTTTATGAAATAGATACTAAACTGTTTCTTCAGTTCCATTAAAAAACAAAGCATTAAGTCTACAAATAAATTCTAATGTTTTCAGGGTTCACATAACAAAAATGTATTAATGTTCTACAAATTATTTTTGTTGTATTTAATAGGGGTGTAACGGATCACAAAACACTCGGCTTGGATCGTGTCACGGCTTTAAGGTCACGGTTTGGATCATTTTTCGGATCAGTAACAAGTAAAAAAAACAAGAAAAAAGAAGATAAAAGCCTAAAATTACTTTTTTTAAAAGTTAAAAATATATGTTTAAAAAAAGTACTTAAAAGCATTAATTCACACATTTTGAACTTTGAACAAAAACAAAACATGTATTTTCTGATTACATGTACATGTCTGGAGAGAGAAAGGAATGCTTCATATGCTATTCCACCAAATTAAACTGCAATTTTGAAATTAAACTTTCATTATTTTTAGTATTAATTGTTGTATTGAAACTAACTGTGGCAACATTTAAATATGTCAAATAAGTATTATTAACCATAGTACATGTCCAGGTGACGCACTGCCATACCCGCGTTTTTTGACCAAAAAATGTCCAAAAATGACCGAAATGAGAGCTAATAAACACAATAATTAGATACAAACACTTACTGGCCCTGTGGAGACTAACTCTTTAACTTTTACACGTCAAATAGGAGAAACTGTTTGCTAGCAAGTGTTATTTGCGGACCCTTCAAAATAAAAGTCTATCGCGACAGACTCATTCTTCTATCGAAAAAATGTTCTATCGCGATATCAATAATTATCGTTTTATCGCCCAGCTGACATGTTTTACACAAACCGTGGTTGGTCCTCCTGCTGCAGTTATTGGTAACTGGAATAATATTAGTCTGAGACAAACACGAAACATGAAGGATTTTAGCTTATTTAGCAAAGATAGAAATCATGAAGCTGAAATGATTTCAGGTCAGTCAAAGCAGTTTAATACATAAAAGATAAAAACCTTTAATAACTTTTTAACCTACTATGAAACAAACAGGAATATTATTTCAGAATTAATCAACTTTCAATATTTTACTCTCCATAAAATCTACTTTGTGAAAATTATAAAAGTTAAAAATAAACTAAATTTCTTTACTTTTTCCCCTTTTTGTATGAAAAATTCCACTTATAAAGCAACAGCTTGATCTCTACAAAATATATCTCGTTAAAATTATCCAACTATGAACATGCTGCCAAACAAAACAAACTTTGGAAATAAAAGATGAAATCGGGTCATTAATAATATAAAATACAGTTATCTGGCGGGCCGCATGGGGCTTCACTTTGACACAAAAGCTTTAAGTAATCATGCAAAGAAAAAAAAATAAAATAATGTAGACTGAAACATTGAATCATTATTTTTGAATAAATGTAACTTTGAAGTAGGGGTGGGCGATATGACGATATAAAACCGCGATATGATCTCCAAAGCTGACGATCTGTCATTTTTGAGAGATCGTTTTATCGCGATCTTCTACGAAAGTTGCAAGAGCGAGACGGCAAAAGCTTGTTGACTGCCTGTGACTTTAAATCCGAGCTCTTCCTCCTCCTCCCCCGTGTTTTTTCTTGTAAGTCACGTGACATACGGCGTGACAGACGTGCGGCGCCGGCGTCAGTTTGCGTTGAGTCTTCTAGAGTAAATAAATGGCGGAGGTCCAAAGAAAATACGAAAAGAAGCACAAAAGGCAACAGTGTTTTGCAGTCGACTTCAAAAACCTCGAAAACAAAATAATCCGATGGAGAGGAATCATCACATGACAGCAATCACATTTTAGTAGAGAGAAATTAGGCTGAACTGTGTGCTAAAGTGGGTGCTAGCAAATCACAGATAGCATGTTAGCTTGGTTCTTCGACGTATGTTTTTTAGTAATGTTTCATGTTTTAAAACATGGCGGATGTTAATCGCTCGTATTTACGTTCAACCTGCACAAAAACGGATTGAAATTCATGCTGGAAACACGTAAAATATGCGGTCAAGATGAACGTTGCTGCATTGTTTTGCTAGCTCGTAGCTAGTTACTTTAAAAGCCTATATCTTATTGTCAGTCGCACTTTCTTTGTTTTGTCTTTGTAAGAAGTATAAGTGAGTTTGCACATAATTTTTTAATCCGTGCCGTCACGATTGATCTTTTTCTTGGTCAACCGACCGGAGAAAGCCCGGCCAGAAGATACAGCGCTAATGCTAATGCTAGCTTTCTGCTCAGTGACAAACACAGCACAGAGAAGATGTTAGGGAAGGAGCAGAGACCGTAAACTTTAACCTGAAACACTGTTTACTGATATCATCACTGTGTTTGGAATCTGAACCGTTTGGTAGATGTATTTGATTTTATGATCAAAGTTATTATTATTATTATTTGTATCAGTTAAAGATGCTAGCTGGAGCCTTTTTCTCAAAGTACAATGAAATCGTCTTTTTGAAGGTAAATCCTGAAGCAATTGAGATTTATTTACCATATATGTAATACAAAAATAATAAAAGTTGTAGTTTCATTTGAAAATATGGTAAAATGGTGTTTTTATTATTATTATTATTCACCACTTTGAGATGTTTTTAACAGGGAAAGGACTTCCCTAAACTGTATCAGTCATTCATGCTATTAAACTTCATCAGTCTCCCTCATTTCTGGTCTTGAGTGAAAAGCATTTACAATCTGTTTTATGGATTTTAGTACAGAGGCAAAATAAAAAATCATGAGTATTAAGAAGCTGTTCGTTTGACATCAATGCCTTTTCTGTAGCAGTAGAATGCACAATTCTTGCTCTATTTACAGCTTGATCTTAATAGATAATAAATATTTAAATATACCAAAAGATCAATTATTTTCTAAGCTTTAATTTGAGCTATATTTTAAAAAAATCAGTTGAGAAATAAAAGAGCTAGCCTGATTTTTGCGATTGATGTCTGCCTGTCCTCCATTGAAACAGCTGTGTTCTGCTGCCATGAATCAATGCATGATGATGGCGCCTGAGCGTGCACGTCTCTGTCTATAGGCATGTAGGCAAGGGCCAATCCAGAAATATATATCAATGCTTCTAATGCATTTGAAATTAAATTTGGAAAAAGTCTAAATATTTGTTCAACATTTGTTTACTTCTTTCAACTAAAATCATAATTCAATTTTTGTCAATGTGAATTTATTAAAAAAAGAAATCGTGATAAAATCGAAATCGTGAAATAAAATTGACAAAATCGTGATTTTCTTTTTTTGCCATATCGCCCAGCCCTACTTTGAAGTTGAGTTAAGCCTCCACCCAAAATTTAAACTGAAGGAAAACTAACATTTACAGAACTTTTATGAATTGATTCAATGTGAATAAGTCCAGATTTATATTGTGGTTAAAACTGGTGAACAATAAAGAACGGGTTTGATGGTTAAACATGTCGATTAATAAAAAAAAATAATATTTAATATTAACTTAAATATTAAAATATACAAACAGATATTTCATGTAATGAATTAGGAGATTTTAAACAAATTAATTTCATTTGATTTGACATCTCTCCCTCTGCAGCCACTAATCTCCCAACCTCTTCATGGGGGGGTAATTTTCTACTTTAAGAGCTAATTAAGCCAATCACTGCCCAGAGGGCGGGGGGAGTGTCTTTAGTGCATTTAAATGTTTGACAAAGTCGAGCTTTTTCAGGAGATATTTCACCTGAAAACCAACAACTTTTTTTTTAATTAAAGAATGAGTCATGAATCAGTAATACTTGTTACATTTTCCTTGTATAAAAAAGATGCGGTATCATATAAAATGTTGTCAAAACACGCAAAAAAAATACTAATAAAAAAAGTAACAATAAACATTACTTCTCTTATCTGATACTGTTCCAAAAATCTGTAATAAAATCTGAAATTGCAAAATTCCAATCAGTTGAAGTCAAAAATCTGTTGGATCATCTGTTAGGTCTAGATTTGATAAAAAAAAAAGTCCACAAATTTCCTCAGAAAAGTTTTGTTTGTCTTTGTGAATTAACATTATTCTTTCCAAAGGAAGGGAATAAAACATTTGTTTTAGCAACTGATTGATAAGAAGAGAATGATTGTCTTCCAAGCCTTTCCGATACATAGTTTAGCCGTTAATGAGCTGATGACTAAATTGGGGCGAATATTGTTTGAAACCTAAATAAAAAAAACTTGAAAAAAATATTAGTATTTGGGTTTCCAAACTTGTCAGAAAAGGCTTTTCGTGTTTAAAACGTTGTATCAAAACAGTTTTTCAATCATTTTTCTGATAAAATTAAGGCAAAACTTCCAGACGGCTTTTCTAAAAAAAAAAAAAAAATTGAAGAAAATATTAGTATTTGGGTTTCAAAACTCAAAATGTTATTTTCAAAACTTTTTTCCAGTTTCAACTTTTTTATTTTCCAATTTCGATTTTGAAATTTTCAGAAACAAAAATTAAAAAAAACAAACAAGTGAAAGCGAAAAACATTCTTTGAAAGGGAAATTTTGAGTTTTAAAACTTTAAAAAAAAGAAAATTTTAAGCTGAGAATAATTAAGTCTATTTTAGAATAGCAAAAAGTTTTGGACATTTTCCTTTTTTTTAATTTTTTGAACAAACATCAATATTTTTTTTCAAGTTGTTTTATTTGAGTTTCAGATAATATTGGCCCCAAGATAGCTCCATACAGCAAGAAAAATGTAAGAAGTTGTAGTTTTATTCTGTGTCTCACAGCTAAAATTGAACAGAACACAAAAATAAATAAATACCAAGACATTTTCTAAATTCAAGACAGTAGATTGTTTTTGCTGCTTGTTTTTTTTTTTTTTTTTTTCATCTGCCTTTCTGAAGCTCTTTGGTAAAAGAGTGTCAGATAACGGTCACGGTTAACGGTTTGTAAGACAACGGCGTGTTGACAGCTCGGAGCGCCTGAAAGGGCCTTTCTGTGGCAGGTACGGCGCACATTTGGAAGATAATGGCAGCTGCCAATTGCAGCCAAAAATTGAAGCAAAAGTGGCGGCGCGTGATTTTTACTGGACATGTGAAATGTGCACTTATCACAGCGGCCCGGCGCGCCACAGAGAACTATATAAATGAACTGGCGAAGAAAGGCTCCCGTGAATGAGTGGCAGGGCGATCTGAACACGATTCTGCCGCGCCGGCCCTGCAGGAACGGCAGAACCTGAACGGAGGCTCTGATAGGCCCAGTGGGGAGGAGATTACTCCGTCCCTGATTGGAAGATTAGGGGCTGCAGGGGCTCAAATCAGCCGTTTTCAGGAAGAGAACGCTTTGGTTAAGTGGATTGGCACTGTGTGTGCCCTTTGTGTGAGTTCTGCTCCAGTCAGTCTGTCTGCAGGTTAAAAAGCAGGCAGTCGCTGGTGGACTGGAGGGAGTCACACCCACAGATGAGCCAAAAACAAACCTGAGAAATGGAAAAAATCATCCGAGGAACATGAAAAAACACACGACAGATCCTGATGACATGAAGAGCGATGGTTATTTTGGTCCGCTGGAGTCCCCATGACAACTGAGGGCTGCTTCACTCTGGCCTTATTTCCATCCGGAGCCACACAGAATCCACGTTCTTCTCAGAACTCACCGGGAATGACGTCAATGCAGAGCCGGACGGCCAAATGAGTCACGGCTAATTCTAATTTCATTTTGGAGTTTAAAAAGAGTCGAGATAATCAATCTAAATAGTAGAGAAAAACGTATGACTTATAAATTTTCCCTTTTATTTATAATCTAATTTTGAAGGAAGTTTTATTTTGGAAAGCCTCTGGATTTTCTCCACCACAAACGACTCATTCTTCCATCCGTTACTTTCTTAACGCGACTGTGCCAACATCTAAATGAAAATGAATTAAGTTATCATAAAAAAAACATATTTGAAATGTCTCTTTTTGAAGAAAAAATCAAGGATCATTCACCTTCAAAATAAAAGCAGCATTTAACAGACAAAATCAGGAGATTTATTTCAAAATATGGATTTATCTTGATGCTGTTAACAGTCTATAATAATAATAATGCGGAATACTCAGCAACCAGCTTTTTAATGCTTTTAATAAAGTTGTTTAAACAAAAGATTAATGTTTATTGGGAAAAAATAGTTTTAGCGTCCGTTATTTTGTTTTTTGTTTGTTTTTTTATTCCGTTTGTGTCCGTTATTTTGTATTATTGGCACACCTTAAAAGTTTAGCTTCCACTTTAACTCCTTTGGGTTCAAATCTAGATCACATTTTCATGGTAACTGAGCCAACAAATCAAGTTTAAAGCAGCTGCAGATATTTTACAGAAGATGAAGATAAACTTTAACCCTCAAAAGTTCAGAGAAACTGGAGACTAAACAAAAATCATCAAAATACTGTCTGACTTGAAGCATTCTGTGGTCTGAAAGGAGTTGGGAATCACTGACCTACTGAGTTCTGAAGGTCAAATTACGTCCATGTTTGATTGGAGTTTGCTCCGCCCACTTCAACGATTGGAGGAGTCCAGCCACGTGTCGATCAAACGCCAAAACAAAAACCCCAACATTATAGTATTTTCCAGAGCCTAAGTTGCAGTTTTTTTTCATATATATACTCAGGAGTGACTTATTTCTGTTTGTTTTTAATGTTAGACATCAAAAGCCTCATATATTTGTTATTTTACCAGTAAACTCCAGTTGTCTTTTAGCGGTTGTTTCCTCTAACAACCACTAGAGGGCACTGCATTTGAGTATTAGCATTTGCTACTGACAGCTGCAGAAGAAGAAGAAGTGTCATCAAAACAAACATGGAGGAGAAGCTGATTGTTTTCCTCCTAAACTTTGATATTTTTCTAATGCAGAGTAAAAGATTAGCATTTTTCTACTTATTTATTTAGTTATACTGGGCTTGTTCAGACATGTTAAACTTTTTAACTAAAAGTGCGACTTATACTCTGGAAAATAAATTGATGCTGTAATAAACTTTAGAAAAAACAATATAATTGTTTAATTATACAAATTATTGTTTAATTTAAACTGATACAAACAATTTCCAAATTATGGAGATACTTTTTTTTGCCATTAAACTTGATGGTTTGTTTCTGGTGTGAAGGTTTCATATTTGGCAGAGTCGGTTAGGTGGATATTTCAGGCAAATTGTGCCTTTTGTGGTACGAGCTCCACATTTTTGCAAGGATGTGCCGGAGGATCCTAGAGAGAAATCCAAAATGGCTGCCAATATTCGTTTTTGTGAGTAAAATGAAAAATGGTTTGTTTTTTTGTTTTTTCGTTTTGGTTTTTGAATCGGAAAATGAAAAAACGGTTGGTTTTTCATTTTTTTCATTTCCGATTTTAAGTTGAAAAATGAATGAAACACTGATTGCCTACTTACCCCAATCTCATACTATATATATATATATATAAATATATAAATATCTTAGATTTTCTTATAGTAAAACGCTTTTCAGAAATAGGGGATCCTACAGTATTTTCATGCTAAATTTGATTCTTGTACCTTTAAATAATTATTTCAATAAGCGGCTCCTCTCATAAGATTTGATTTGAACTGTTTCTATTTCAGGCAAGCATGTGCAATACAATCAACAGAGGTTTACTTCCATACAAATATTTGTCAGACATAAGATAATTAACTAGACATTAAAGGATAGATTGCTTGAATGGTCGGAAACAAACTTATATAATCTCTCCTTACTATTTTGTTTACATGTATGATCAACATCTGGTTCATAACTTATAATCAGATATTTCTACCTTCCAAATACAGATTGAAATCATGAAGAATCCTTAAAATGAGTCATTGGGAACGTTCTCCCTTTGAATCCAGCCTTTAGTGGTCATTGGAGGAACTGCAGCGTTTGTCCAGGTAAAGGGTCAGAATGTGGGGTTTTGGTTGAGAACTGAACTGAATCTGAACGTTTTTTGTCAGATAACTCCTGTCTGCTCGTTCGCATGAAGACGATGTTTTCCTCGTGAGAGTAAATCAGCTGTTAGAACAGAGTCTGCAGCACATCCGAGGACAGCAGGTCTGATCTCCCCGCAGAGCCATAAACTGGCTTTACTCGCTGTCAGAAATGTTCCATTGTATCGCTGTGCTGCAGATAAGTCCTAATTATTCCTCTCTGATTATATTTGATTAAGACATTCTCTTCACACTCTAAGAAATTACACAATCTCTCTGAAGGACTAATTTTCTACTTCAAAACCTGATTAAGCCAATCAGAGCACAAAAGCTCGTGCCTTGACCCAGCATGCACCAGGTTTAATTAGCCAAGATTCTAAACTAACTTTGAATTTTCTTCTTTTTTTGTGATGTTTGTTCATAGTCATGCAGCCTGAAGATTCATGGAAAAATGTCTGATCAATGGATCAAAAGTGTTTCTTTGATGGGATTTTTAGATTTTTCTTATTTCTGCTCATGAGAAACATAAAAATGAACATTTTCTCTGTTTGTAAAGCAAGATTACTCAACAATATTTACAGTTTCAATAGATGTAAATGGTTTGTGCTTGGCCAGATGGATGACACCAAGTCATGGAGGTGGCATTCACATCAAGAAGATCCAGAACTGATGTTCTTCTGGAGTCAACCACAGTCCCACTCACTCACTCTCTCAGAAAAGGCTTTTCGTGTTTAAAACGTTGTATCAAAATGGCTTTTCAATCATTTTTCTAATAAAATGAAGACAAAACTTCCAGACGGCTTTTCTCCAGAAAAACTGAAGTTTAAAGTGACGGTGAAAAATACCTTCTTGGACCGAGACGTTCAACATTTTTATTCAGCTGAAAACAATTTGAATGAGTTTTTCCAGGAAACTAGAACTGGAGAGTTTTGGTTCTGATTTCAGTCGATTCTGACCGTTTGACCAGTTAAAGTCGGACAGATTGTTGCTGAGTTCTGTCTGTTATTTATCAGTTGTGACGAATGATCGTGTTGTTGTTCTTATGTTTGTTTTTTTTACTTTTCCAAACTTTGAGATTAGTAAAGAAGTGATTTGGTGTAAAATTAGTTATCTGACAGCATAAAACAAAACACCAGAAAGACTGAAGTTTAAAAAAATGTTTTTCAAACAACTCAACTCGGACACCCTAAAAACCTGCAGAACCTGTTCGGGTGCATGTGACTAGGCTGCAGACTAGCTAGTTTGAATTGGTGGACTATCTCAGTTCCTTAAACTCACAGTCTGAAAAACGAAACCATCTCCTCATTACATCATCAGAGCGGTTTGCTGGAGTCTGTTTTCTCAGTATTCATCACTAGCACATCAACTTTTCCGTTTAGAACTTTTTTATCATCACAGTGGCACAGTGTCCCCCCCAAATAACTGTAATCAAAAAGAGAAACTCTACAAATTAAGAAAAAATTCATCAAATAAAAGAAACAAATAAAGAAACACTCCTGAAAACAATATTGCATTAAAAAAGAAATACTATAAATAAAAAGGACAAAGAAAAACTGCAACAAAAAGGTGGAATTGGATTATTAGAGATGGTTTTTGCTGATGCGACACTGAGAAGAGAGAAAGAAAAAGTAGTAAGTAACCCCAAATTTACACTAGTCTGTCTGTGATGTGTCTGCAGTCTGTGTATGGTTTCTGTTGTGTTAGGAGTCATGACTGCTAACACAAACGATTATTTCTTTAGTCGACTAATTGGGTCGTACGCAAACTGGATGTAAAGCACACATCTTAACCATCATTACCTTTAAACTAACTACAAACTAGATATATATCATTACCTGCTATAATCCTAGTGTCAATGCTGTAAGCTGAATTTGGCTGCTGAAGATGCTGAAATTGATAGCTAAAAATGCTGAAGCTGATATCTGAAAATATTATTTAAATACCAAATTCGCTTAAAAAAACAGAAGAAATTGTAGGTTAACTAAAGCAGCTAGCATGTATCTGAAAAATAGCTAAACTTCAAAAAAGGCTAAATTAGCCAAACTAGTTAGCATGCAGCTGAAATATTAGCTAAACTCCATAATAGCCTAAAAAAATCTAGGAGAATGACATTATAACTTTCAACTTCACTACACTCTGACTCCATGTCATATAAAGTAACGATTATTAAATTATTCCTCGACTATACGAATCGTGGCAGCCGTAGTTTATTTACGTTGTGTTTCCTGATCATTCAATATACATTTTGATGAGTTTGAATCATTTTTTTACAGATTCTTAAAGAATTGTTACATCCTAATAAATAATAAATAGTGAAGGATTATGTTACTAAAGAGTCTCATATCATTAAGAGCAGAAACTTTAATTCTGTTTGTCCATTTAACCACTAAAATCCAAACCCTGTTCCGTAGACGCATCAGAAAAGTTGAAACCACTTCAACTTCTGCTACAATGTTAAAGAGTCACGACATCGACGGTATCGATCCAGTTTGACATTATTATTCATACCGCCTTCTTTAACATGCCGCGGCGGTGCAGGAGCTGTCAGCTGTCACTGACGTTTACTGCAACCAACCCAAGGCCAGGTGAAGGACTCCAGCTTCAAACCCCAGCAGGAGCTGATGGAGGCGTGTGGGCGTGGCCACGGTTACGCCATGATTCCATGAAGGCTTGAAAGAAGCTCTTAAAAAGAGTTTCAAAGAAAAAACAGTAGTAATCCAAATATTTTGCAGTCATTTCCAGTTCCTTCAGTATGTATAAGAAAGTCTGTGTGTATTTTGTATAACGGATGTGAATTAGTAAAAGATCTGCTCATTTATCATCACGCCACCTGCTGGTCACTGGAGGTTGTTCATTTTAGCTAAATTTTCAAAAAATGTTCTTGTGTCACAACAATTATTCTAGAACAGGGGTGGGCAAACTTTTTGATTTGCGGGCCAGAAAGGGTTCTAAAATTTGGCATAAGGGCCGGACAAGGAGCAGATGGAAGGAGTGATTTGATAATGAACCTCATAAACTAAAAAGCTAATATGGAATCTAGAGAAAAACATGCTTTAATTTGGATTAAAATTCACATATATTCATTTAAAAACAGAAAATTTGTGAATTTTAATTTCTAAATTTTGATTTTTGTTCTCTTTTTGGTGCTCCAATGGGTTGATGTTCTTCAGAGGAAAATGCGAACTCAAAGAAATCCGAAAAATCACCTTCTGACTCAGAAATAACGCACACAAACGCCAGAGAAACAACATCATTCATGAGAAGAAACCAGAAATACAATGAAAATAAAACAATAATTAGGATTTTTGATTCTATGTATTTTAATTTGGAGGGCCAGATTAAGTAGCTTAGGGGGCCGCATGTGGCCCCCGGGCCGTAGTTTGCCCACCCCTGCTCTAGAATCTGAACATTTAGAGTTCAGACGCTCCGACTTTTGTCGTCTAAAACTCTGAACCTCATCATCTCTACCAGTTTGTCTTACAGAAAACTGAATGAAAAACAATCTGAGACTCCTCAAGTTACTCTGTGCAAAAGGGTTTGATCATGTCTGTAATTTAAGCTCATTCCAGCTCATGTTCTGGTGAATACTTCCTTCTGATTGGCTGCAGGAGTCTTTTAAATAGTGAAAATGGAAACTATTTGTTTTCTGAAACAAACGTCTGGACAAAAACGGGCAGTAAGAGGGAACTGTCTCTCTGAAATGATGCTTTCTCTTAACAGGACGTTTCCTCCGCTGCAGCAGAGCCAGGTTGGTGCACGCTCGGCATCTGTTACCATGACAACATATTACACCACGTATCAAATAGTCCATAGTGGAAAATGGTTTAAATTGTAAAAAATACCAAGATTAAAGTACTAGTAATTGATTTAACGTTGATTTCTTTCATAAGTGACTGTGGTTTCATGTCAGGATTGTGAACTCTGGTTTGATATTTGTCAGTTGTTGTGATTTTTGGTCAAACTTTGTTTTGAATTATCCCCGCGGTCACACCAGTTCCAGGTTCATCAATCACACCAAAGCTTATTTAAGTGTCTGGTATCCAGGTAATCCTGGTCAGGATCTCGGTTCTGCCACCATTTATGGTTCTCCATGGGTTTGTTCAGTTCCTGTCTCCAAACCTGGTCTCCTGCATGTTGGCTCCTCCCTCCATATCACTTCCTGACATATAAGCAGGATGATTCCCGTCATTTTGTCCAATATCTGGATTATAAGTTGATAAAGAGGCTTTAACACTTACTTCATCAAAGTTCACTTATTTCAATACAAGGTCTACCGCTCTACCACAGCACCACGTCTGCCTTGTTATAAGCATTCCTTAAACTCCACAGATTCTCTTTTGGACTCCCAGCCTGTGATGATCGACTTCCACAAGAGGATACCAGATCACACTCCGGTGAGCCTCCAGGACTCATCGAGGTGGTGGAGTGGTGGTAGAGTTCACCTGAACGATGAACTGGACTCTGATGGCACTGACATCCTGAAGAAGGACCAAAGATACCTTCTGAGGAGAATGAGATGGATGGATGGATGGATGATGGATGAATGGATGGATGGATGATGGATGGATGGATTCTTACCTTTAATTGTTTTTCTCATTCTTCATTTTCGTTTGATCTCTGATCCCAGAACTGCTGTAACAGTTGAATCTTCCCACATCAGGATCAATACACTTCATCTTATCTTATCACATTAAATTAAATACATATTCTTATTCTCTCAAAGATATTGGAGGCTGTAATTCTGCATTCATCTATTTATCAAAAGACATTTTATAATTTGGAACACAGCTGATGTTTTCTGTAGAAATGACAAATGTTTGAATGTCTTCAGAGAATTCCTGTTACAGAGTCTGAGGACATCTGGAGAGCTTTAGCTTCTCAAACCTGAAGCAACAAATGAACCGGACAGACATACAGAGAGTGAGAAGCTCTGCTTATGTTCTGGAGCGTTTGGTTCTGTCTGGTGAGGATTTTTCTTCAGAAATGAAAACCGTTCGTGTCCCGCTTCTGCCTTTGTGGTATTCCCGTGATTTAAAGCGGCGTGTTCGCCGCACGTTCTTTAAAAAAAGTATTTCCAGAGCTGCAGGACTGAAGAGGAAGATACACAGTTTGCCTTTTCATTGTGTTCATCTTCAGAAATCCTTGAAATGAGGCAGATCATTTGCACAACAGACAGAACGGTTTCTGAGGGAGCTTAAGAGACGCCGCTGCCGCCGCCGCCGCAGAGCTGAGCTGGATGTCTGCAAGAGCATGTGCAGAATTCAGCCCCGTTTAGGGCATCAATGCAGTTCTGAGCACAATCCCTTGAACTGCTGAGGATTAATCTGCTGCACAACAGAGCGTCAATCTCTGCCATAATTCCTCATGACAAACATTGTGGAAAAACGAGGAGTTTAACATGACAAAAGGCTGTTTTTCCTGCATCTTCTCCTTCTCCACAATCCTCTCTTCACCCTACGGTTGGAAGACCTTCATCTTCATCTATTTATCGCGTGTGGTAAACCTGCTGTTGGTCTGTTTTGATGGACGTGACAGTCGGACCGTATCTATGCGCGAGGAGGGCCTGGATAATGGAGGTCAAAACGCTGGCATCGTGCGGGTTTGCTCTTGGAATTAGTGCATTTACATAGGGTAATAGGGAATATTTGGCAGCCAAAGTGGCGCTCCCCGACGGGGAAAGGTCTGACCTCTGACAAACAGACGGATCGCAGGAAAAACCAGAGGAAAATGAAGAGAGAGGCCGACCTCGGAGAAAACGCGGCGTTCTCCCACTTAATTTCACAGACACTCATTTACAGACGTTTCCATGAGAGAGCGTGCAAAGGGAAGAAGATTAAATTGCTTCATGCATTGATAATATCTTATATTTTGTATTAGATGAAGACGGGACGGAGCCGAGGCTCAGAGACCGGCGGACTGACCAATCTCTGGACGATCTCCTTAATTTCACAGAGGCTCATTTACAGGCGTTTTCACAAAGAGGAGGGAGATTAAATTGCTTCATGCATTGAAAATGTCATATTTTTTGTAAAAGAGTGTGCAGAGAGATAGAGGGCGTGAACTCGCTGGTCTTTCGCTCTGAATCCAATTCAGAGTCAGGCCGCTTCCCGTCCCTTTGCTCCATTCATCAGAGCATATCACACTTTTATTGCTCTGAAAAGGCAGATATATCCAAGCGCACTCCTTTAATGGACCACAGATACTCGCTTCGCTCGATTCACATTCCATCAGCCGCTTTTGTTGTTTTTCTTGTCAATACGAAAAAAAACTGGAACAACAATGAAGGAGCTGCTGCTGCTGAAAGACGGTTTTCATGTTCGGCAGCAAACCTGTGTTCAGTATCAACACTGGAGGATTGTGGGAGTTTCTTTCAGGAGGAGTCATGTGGGAAACATCGATCTTCAAATAGTTTCTGCAAAAACTGAACAAAACACCAGCATCACCGTCTGTCATCGTCCTTTTGTTTGTTTCTGTCCATCTTCAGGGTGCTGGGGCCTATCTTTGGGAGGGGCAGGAACACCTGGACACCTGGTCCTCAAGTCACAGGATCACACAGAGACACCCACGGTCACACCTTAGGAATAACCAATGAACCCATGGAGCATAGTACTTGACTGAAAACAACAACAACAGCAATAATAATAATTATTATTACTAGTATTATATTTATAATAATTATTATAATAATAAAAATCTTCACATACACGAGAAGAACATTCAAACTCTACACCAAACATGGTGTAACCTGCCGACCCCCAAGATAGGCTCCAGCAACATCAAACAGACCAAAGTACTGACACCAGACAATGGAGCATGAAAAGTTCTGGAATCTGAACCAGCGTCTTTTCGCTGTTAGTGCTAACCGCTACACCACTGTGCCTTGCATGTATCTGATAACTAACTGGTTAACTGGTAGACTTGTCACAGTCTGTATTGGTCTACTTTTTCTCTCTTCTCTATCTTTGTTAGCTCTAGTTTTGTTCTGGACATCTCAGTTGAGCAGCTTTCCCTCTTTATATGTTTTTGGTCATTTTGTCTATTATTCATTATCAGAATTTAGGCTCCTTTTTTTAGTTTTTTAGACTATTTTAGAGTTAGGATAATATTTCAGCTGAATGCTAGCTGTTTTGGCAATATAAAGCTTTTTTGAATCTTTTAGGCTATTTCGGAGTTAGGCTAATATTTACATGCTAGCTTTTTTTTTTTAATTAGGCTGTTTTTCAATTTTTTAGGAAGCTATTTTTTCAGCTACATGCTAGCCGTTTTGGCTAACCTAAGTTTTTCTTTTTTCCTTCTTCTTTTTAGGCTTATTTGACTTTTAGCTGATATTTATCTGGCTATCAATTTCAGCATTTTCTGCTATCAACACTAGCATCTTTAGCGGCCAAATTCAGCTTCCAGCATTCACACAGGTAATGCTATATATCTGGTTCACAATTATGTTAAAAAGTTACAGTTTTAAAGTTTTAAAAATGTAGTTTCAGAGTATTCAGTAAATGTTTCTCCTGTCCGTCCCGCGACCTCAGGTGTGTTTTTGGCCTCCTGTGTTAACGGATCCTCCGCTGACAGAAGTAATGCTGACATTACCACTGACACACACACAAATAGGTTTCAGGAGCTGTCAGGATAATTCTCTGCTTGTTATATACACATAATTAGTTTGTAAAGTAGCTTCCCATGAATATATTATCAATTACTGTCTGTCTCTCCTCTCCTCCCTGGAAACAGGTGATTTAGTTGGCTCACATGTTCTGCTGTGACAGTGTGTTAATTGAACCATTAGCCAGAGGTGTGTGTTTGTGTGAGAGGAGCGCTGCAGCCTCAGAATCTGCTGCGCTCCGTGTTATTTATATGCCGGCGTCGCTGCAGGTGTTTGTCCATGCATGTGTTCCTGCTTGAATAATTCCAGTCTGTTAACTGCAGCAGACTAATGGGTGAGATATCCTCAATTATTTTTTATGAATATAAATATCGTTTTCTTGTCGTCATCAGCCTCCCGTACATCTGTTCCTGTTTTGTAAGCCTGTGACAAATTCCTGAAAGCGTCGGACAGGAAAGCTTTTAGCGGCGGCGGCGCCGTTCATTTGCACGACATTTACACCATGTTCTGGAGCCGAGGACACAGAACCGCCAGGCGCTTCAGGTGTTATTTGGTCCCATTTTTCCTCCAAGCACAGCTAATGGTGTAAAAAATAGAGTCATAATGGCATTTTGGATTTGAACATTTCCCCCCAAATATTCTCTTTAGGTTTAAGATAGAAGTCCTAAAGCAACGGGACATTAACAACAGAGCTGATGCTCGAGTTTAGATTTATAGACTTCATATTGACCTTTTTCCTTCTTTCTGTAAGGATAAATAACATAATACTTCTTATTTCTATCGGCTCAGACGGATCATTTTCCAACAGAACAGGCATCCGCTAACAGCTATTTTAGCAGGTGTGACAGCTTCAGATTCAGAGTTTCTGAGGCTTGAAAACGTCTACTTTTGACGTATTAGTGATAGAAAATCCTGAGTTTCTGATTTTATTTCATCCAATGAGACATAAAAGTGTCTACAGTAAAGGAGAAGTGTGGACCTGGCAGGTTCACAAGTCCGTTCAAGTCAAAAGTCCTCAGGAGACACGCCATTGATATTCACATCTATGCCGATGATACTCTGCTTTACATCACTGTCTGTACTGAAGACCCTGAACTCATTAACGCTCTTTTAAATCTAACGCCCCATTCACACTGGACGCGAAAGCGCCGCGAAGCGGCGTGGAACGGAGTCCGCTTCCATTCGGCGCCCTTGTTATCCTATGGCGTCGTTCACACAAGGCGCGGAGCGGCGCGGAGGGCCCGCGCGGTGCAGCGGATCGTTTCCGCGTCTGACCTATTTTGTGCGCGAGCTGCGAGCGTTCCGCGTCAATTCTGGCCGGAAGTTGCATCAAGATACATGAGAAAATCCGGTTTCTTTTCAAAATATAACCAGTTTTTCACAATAAAATGCCGCGATTGACAAATGTGATCATGGTTTTTGTATCTAAATAGATGGTTGACACAGATTTAAACATACAATCACATCACAAACGTGCGCGCGAGAGCACAGAGACACACAAAACAGACAGACACGCACACTTTTTTTTTCTTTTTTCAAAGACACGTACACACGCAGATCAATGTGGATAAACTCCGGTGCGGGGTGAGGAGTTTCGGGAGTTAATAAAACGACAACAGAGAGGCAGAGAGCAGCTCATTTAGCAGAAAACAGGGTTAATATTATAAAAAACACACAACACAAACACAGACAGACACGAGCGCGCACAGATCAACGCAGTGAGCCGACTCCGGAGCGAGTGGGCGGGGCTGCGGGATTTTGGGAGAGAAAAAGAGATGCAGAGAGCTGCTCCTCTTAGCAGAAATATGGGTTAATAATTCTAGTTTATTAATTTACCCACACACACACACACCTGCGAGCGCGTGCGCACAGACAAACACAAAACAGAGATGCACACGCGCGCGCACACAGATCAGTACAGTGGACCGACAGAGCGGTTGGCGGGTTTTAGAAGAGCAGTTTTCTTAGCAGGAACATGGGTTAATGTCTTTAGGCTATGAAATTATCAACCATGATGGCAAAAACAAAAAAAGCTCTAGCAGAAGCGCCTGTGGACCGCCGCGGAAAAATGCACGTCTGGTGTGAACTACAGAGCGGAGCGGAAGCGGCGCGGACTCCGCTCCGCTTCGCGGCGCTTCCGCGTCCAGTGTGACCCCGGTGTTAGACATTAAGTCATGGATTTAGTTCCAAGAGAGATTATTGGAACTAAACTTCAGAGATTCAAACTCTAACATTCCTCAATGACTCTTGAGTTGAAGTTTATCCCACATAATAGAAATGTCGTTACCGTCACAGACATACTGTCAGACTCCACCCATTCATCTCTCTTGCCTCCAAAAATTTGATCTAATTAGTGTTATTGTTGATCTTATATCACTGCATTTTAGAACTCCATTTTCTTGTCACTTCCTTTGATCTCCATGTATGACTTGATTGTTTTTAGTTATTAATTTTTGTGTTTATAAATGACGAGTATTTTTAAAAATATTTGTTAATATGTTTTTCTAATTTACAATTTGACTAGATTTGACTTTAAGATCTGACATTTTTGCATAAAAAACAAAAAAATGAAATAATTTTGTGGATCTATTTTACATTTTCTAGATGGGATCAATCTTTTCTTTGAGTCGTTTAACTAAATCGAGTACATATTTACTTCAGGTAACAGTAACGATTCCTGCCAACAGAGGATATAAAAGGAAAGTTTCTGATATTACAGAGAATCAAACATCAACTGTTTAATTTCATGTTTTCTGAATAATAAATGCTTCGTGTTTTACAGTCTTTGAACCAGGAGGTTTGGTTCTGGACCGACAGAACCATAAAGTGAGAGTCGTGGCTTCAGTTTCTGATCATTTTGCTGAGATCATTTTCTCGCTCATAAATGAGTCGAATGACTCGAGGGGGAGAAGAGGAGCTGAGACGTCCCTGAAATAAAGACTTTTTTAATCCAGCTTTCAAATGGAGATATGTAAGAATCACAGCGGCCGGCGGGCACAGAGACTTATGAATCATAGATGGGTCTCATTATATAATTATGATGAATGTATTTTAGCATTAAAGAAAGTGCAATGACGACATTTAAGAACTTTGTCAGAACTTTAACGCTCGTGCTCTCCTCTTTTGTTCTCAGTGAACAAAAGTCGACAAAAAGACAAAAAGTCTTGAACAGATAAACACCGACCGCATGTGTACATTAGATAAAAAGGTTTTATAATTGCTTATTTAAAAATATTTAAAAATGTTCTCATTGTTATCTTTTCCAGGACTGGAAACACCAGAACACGGTTCTGTCTACACTACAGTTCTGGGACCAGCGTCAGAACTCCATCAGCAGTAATGTGTTAGTCAAAGTAACTGTGTGTGTTTGTGTACATGTGTGTGTTTGTGTACATGTGTGTGTTTGTGTAGCTCCTGCTGACCTGCATCACAGATGGAATCAGCAGGAGTCTGATTCTGAACAACCATCTTTTTGCAGATCTGGAGTTTTGTTTGCTCCATCATTTCATGATTTTACCCGAATGGTTCAGTCCTTTGAAAACGCTCTGAAAAGCCGTTTTTCCATCGACCCACTTTTTCATCCCAGCCTCTATTTTTATAAACGTGCAGGTGGGTTGCAGCCAGTTTGTCTCTGGGCAAAAGGGAAAGGTTGAAAGGAAAGGCGGTCCCTCACCTGACCGGACACAGACAGAAATCATTGGCTCTCGCTCTCAGACGGACAATTGAGAATCAGAAATCGGCCAATCGTGACGGCTTTGAACTGAGAGACGGAGCTGAGAAATCTGGAGGAAACCCAGACGAGAAGAACGAGAGAAGAACAGATACTGGTGCTGATGTTCATGCAGGCGTCTGTACATCCATCATCCATCATCCATCCAACATCCATCCATCCCTCCATCATCCATCCATCCATCCATACATCCATCCATCATCCATCCATCATCCGTCCATCATCCGTCCAACATCCATCCATCCCTCCATCATCCATCCATCCATCATCATCCATCATCCATCCATCATCCATCCATCATCCGTCCATCATCCATCCAACATCCATCCATCCATCCATCCATCATCCATCCATCCCTCCATCATCCATCCATCCATCCATTCATCCATCATCCATCCATCCATCATCCATCCATCCATCATCCATCCATCCATCATCCATCCATCATTCATCCATCATCCATCCATCCATCCATCCATCCATCATCCATCCATCATTCATCCATCATCCATCCATCCATCCATCTATCCATCCATCCATCCATCCATCCATCCATCATCCATCCATCATCCATCCATCATCCATCCATCCATCCATCCATCCATCATCCATCTTTTTATCCATCCATCATCCATCCATCATCCATCCATCATCCATCCATCCATCATCCATCTTTTTATCCATCCATCATCCATCCATCCATCCATCATTCATCCATCCATCCATCATCCATCCATCCATCCATCATCCATCCATCTTTTTATCCATCCATCCATCCATCATCCATCCATCCATCATCCATCCATTCATCCATCATCCATCCATCATCCATCCATCCATCCATCCATCATCCATCCATCCATCCAACATCCATCTATTACCCATCCATCATCCATCCATCCGTCATCCATCCATTCATCCATCCATCATCCATCCAACATCCATCCATCATCCATCCATCATCCATCCAACATCCATCCATCATCCATCCATCCATCATCCATCCATCCATCTATTCATCCATCTATTATCCATCATCCATCCATCGTCCATCCAATCATCCATCCATCATCCATCCATCCATCCATCCATCCATCCATCCATCAATCATACATCTATTACCCATCCATCCATCCATCACCCATCCATCCATCATCCATCCATCATCCATCCATCCATCATCCATCCATCTATTATCCATCATCCATCCATCGTCCATCCATTCATCCATCATCCATCCATCATCCATCTATCCATCCATCATCCATCCATCAATCATACATCTATTACCCATCCATCCATCCATCATCCATCCATCATCCATCCATCCATCATTCATCCATCATCCATCCATCATCCATCCATCATCCATCCAACATCCATCCATCATCCGTCCATCATCCATCCATCCATCATCCATCCATTATCCATCCATCATCCATCCATCATCCATCCATCATCCATCCATCCATCATCCATCCATCTATTATCCATCATCCATCCATCGTCCATCCATTCATCCATCATCCATCTATCATCCATCCATCCATCCATCATCCATCCATCAATCATACATCTATTACCCATCCATCCATCCATCATCCATCCATCATCCATCCATCCATCATTCATCCATCATCCATCCATCATCCATCCATCATCCGTCCATCATCCATCCATCCATCTATTCATCCATCTATTATCCATCATCCATCCATCCATCCATCCATCCATCAATCATACATCTATTACCCATCCATCCATCCATCATCCATCCATCCATCAATCATACATCTATTACCCATCCATCATCCATCACCCATCCATTCAACATCCATCCATCCATCCATCCATCTATTCATCCATCTATTATCCATCATCCATCCATCCATCCATCATCCATCCATCCATCTATTCATCCATCCATCATCCATCCATCCATCCATCCATCCATCATCCATCCCCATCCATCCATCCATCCATCCATCATCCATCTATCCATCCATCCATGTTCTCTTGTACCGGTGGTGCAGTGTGTGACACATTGAAGTTCTCTGCAGGACCTGTGATGATTGGTGCGACTGCCGTCACCTCTCTGTGTGTGGTCCAGGCCTCGCTAATGTCGTGTGGACCTTCTCTGCAGGCTCACTTACACATCATCATCATCATCTTCATCATCATCATCATCATCAGTGCATGAGCTTCTTATGGACAGAAAAAAGATAAATGTGGACGGAGACGTTGAAGCTTTAGAAAGACCTGCTCAAGAGAACTACAGCAGCTGGAGTGTGTCCTGAAGTGACACGCACACGCATGTTGCGTGTCCCAGCATGCAGAGGAGGAGCCTGCTGACAGCATGCGACATTTTCCGCTGTTCAATGCTGAACGAGGATTTGCCGGCGCAGATATTAGTGTGTGAGGGACACAGACAGTTTGAGGGTGTGACAGCAGGGGAGATCGAACCCCCCCCCCGCTGACAAGTTATTGGATGGATTTGTCCGTTAGCGTGTCCCCGTCCTACACTCATGTACAAACACACACGCCGCAGAAGAGGGAAAAATCTTTCAGTGACATGTAACGCTCCGTCATCCCGCCACGATTCACGGATCCGACTGATCATGTCAACAAGCAGGAAGTCTTCAACCAGACCTGAACATGTCTGTGGAAACGAGTCATCTTAATGAGACCTGGAACTGTGAAACCATGACTTCTCAAACTGGCTTGTGGCAGTATAAAAAAGGTTATGGTCCATTTGAATTATCCATACATTAAATATGATAACTTACACTTCTGCAAAGCAGATCTTAGTTTGAATCCCGAAACCTAAACCTGACTGTTGCTGGACCAGAGGTCTGCAACCTGCAGCTGCAGAGCCACATGTGGATCTTTCATCGCTGCATGGAGGAAATCTGGAGGAAAAAAGATCAATTAGTCGTACTTTTTTAAAGTAAGGATCATTTATTTAGCTTATATTGTATGAATCCTTTTAAAGCATTCACACAATACATGCTGCTTGTATTTTTGGCCTTTTGAAATATGGATTAGCAAAAAGCTTTTAAATATATTCATGGGTTATTTTTTCACATTTTATAGTAATTCAAAAAATGGTGGTGGTTAGCTAATATTTTAGCAACCCCAGTATACGCAAGTTTATGTCAAGTAAACTTTTTTAAAACTAAACTTAACATAGTATACTTTTAGTTTACTTTTTATGTGCTAAGAGATAAACTACAAGTTCATGTTAAGTATATTGTTAATACTTAGAATTACGCTACAATTCTAAATGGATTTAGCCTAAAAGTTTTTATGTGTACAAGTATTTTTCTTTTGACAGTAGCTGTATTATTTTCAACGTTCTTCATAGAAGATATATTCAGTCATCTATCTTGTAGGTTTGTAGAAAGAAGTCAGATTTGGTGTGAATACCAAATGGTAAACTAAAAGTATACCATAAAGTTTATTTTAAGTTTACTTTCATAAACCTGAGCTTACTTACAATAAACTTGGAGTCAACTTAAAGTTTATTGCCAGTAAACTAGAAGTATACCAGAAAGTTTACTTTAAGTATACTTCTAAGTGTACTTTTTATAAACTAAAAGTGGGTATACTTGGTAGTAAACTTCCTGTATACTTTTTAAGTATACTTGGTATATACTTTTTTATACATAAGTATACTTTTAAAAAAATACTTGAAGTATACTTATTTACATGCTAACGTTTTTGGATAATTGAGTTTACTGAGGATTGTTCAGCTAATAATTAAGCAACAAGCTAGATTTATTTTTGGCTAATTTGGAATCTACTAAGGTAAAATGTAAAAATGTAAAAAAAAAAAATCCAATTTTAAGAGAAGCTAGTTTCTTTTTATACTTTCCTTTGTTTGATCCATAAAATAGATGTAATTCATAATTATTTTTTAAAAAAATGAATGAATGAAGATTCAAATTTCTTAAAGGCTAAAGTAAGACTTTGCGGCTCCTTTTCCTCAAATCAATCCTCTGTACCAGACCCACAGAAACAACAAATCTGTTTAATCAAAGCTGTCAGAATGAATTAATACCAGTTAAAACAATTTTTAAATAGTAATTGATCATCCTCATTAAAAATGGTTTAACCAACTTTTAAATGAAATGTGTCTGCACCATTTTTCGTTACATTTGGAATCTGGATGATTGTTTCAGTTGGTTTGACCACCAGAGGGCGCACCTCTGTCATTTCATCTCCATTTTAGGTGTTGAAGAAGTTCTGTCTTCAAACTTTTTGTCAATAAAGATAGGCTGGACAACAACAGAGCGCTTTAGCGTGTGCGGCTGCACCGTCCGTCCGTGTCAAGCAGAACTTTGTTCTTCCTGAAAGATGTTCAAGAATTACAACCAAGAGGAAATAAAAGATTAAAATGTTTTAAATTGAGGATGAAAGAATGAAAAATGTGCTAAATAATGACAAAACGGGTCATAAAAGAAGAAAAACATCAGAGAAGCAGGTCTCACTTCATGGTTCAACCATCAGGAAGAGAAAAATGGATCAACTATCAAACAAGGTGGTAGTAGTGTGATGGTTGGGGACTGGTTTGCAGCTTCTGAATGTGAAATGTTTACTATAAAAAATTGAATTCCACTTTCTGGGGGTGTGGAGTGTGTGTGTGGCAGAATGAACAACCAGATGGATCAGGAAATCCAATCTTTCACAGAATCAGGAATACAAAACAATTACAAAAGTTAAAAAATATTGATTATACATAATCCACTTTAAACAGTTAAAAGGACAGTTCAGAAGACAGTCCCTCCAGTGTCTCCACATAAAACAGGAAATAGACACCAATGACTGTATTAGAGAACTGGAGCGTGATGTCAACCGTAGAAAAACATTTACCAACCAAATCAAGTCATTGTAGTTCGCATTTTTCCGCCATATAGACGCCGCTATGTTAGAGCAGTGACTTGGTCTGAGTTGTTGTTTCCATGGCAACCACTCTCACCAATCAGGAGTGAGCTTGCTAGAAGGCTACTCACCCCTACCACTTGAAAGGAGGCTACATGAAAACCGTCGCTCAAACGTTTTGAACATTGGAGTTGGGGGCCAGCAGGCTCCGCCCACTTCTATTGAGGCATCTGATTGGTCAGTTTATAACTTGAATAACCTGAACTACAGAAAAAAATAGTTATAAAAAGAAGAGGATTATTAAGAAGATGTTAAGAACGTATCAGAGTCAGAGTGATTCATTCGACCAATAGAATAACTGACTATAGGGTTTTGGCTGCTTGGAGCCACTTCCTGTTTGGACGTGAGGGGGCGGGGTCACTCAGTCCAGCTCTCCTATTCAATCGATGGTTGAAGAAATCCACCTTTCCATCCATTTTCTGAAACTTTTTATTCCAGTTCAAGGTCACTGGGTTGCTGGAGCCTATCCCAACCAGTTTTAAGTGAAGTGAGAGTTCAGTTCATCACAAGAAAACACAATCAACCCATGAAGAACGTGTTTGGTGTGTGGGAGGAAGCTGGAGAAAATCCATTCATGAGTGAAGAGAACATACAAACTCCCTAAAGCAGGGGTGTCGAACTCAACCACAGAGGGGGCCAAAATCCAAACCACATCTTAGGTCACGGGCCGAACAGAACAAACATTCCAAACTATATTAAAAAAAAGTAAAACCATAACTTTTTAACATATTTATGAAGTAAATATATAACATTACCTGCGATAATGATAACGTGAATGCTGTAAACTGAACTTAGCCGCTAAAGATGCTGAAATTGATAACTAAAAACGCTGAAGCTGATAGCTGAAAACGCTGAAGTTAATTGCTGATAGCCAGCTAAAATGTTAGCTTAATGCCAAATTCAGCCTAAAAAAACACAAACAAACAAACAAAAAAACATAGGTTAGCCAAAACAGCTAGCATATAACTGAAAAAAATAGCTAAACTTCAAAAATATCCTAAAGAAAATCAAAGAAAAGCCTAAAGTAGCCAAAACAGCTAGCTTGTAGCTGTAATATTAGATAAACTCCCAAATATCCTAAAAAAATCTTAGTAAATGCTAATATGGTCCAAAAACTGAGCAGAATGCCAGTTTTCAAAACTCTAAAACTGTAACTTTTTAGCATAATTATGAATAATAAAATTGCAGGAATATTATTCCAGAATAAATCAACTTAAACCTTAAATAACTTTCTATATTTTACTCTCCATAAAAATATGTTTTGTCAAAATTATACAAGTTAGAAATAGACACCAGATTACATCGGAAAATAAAATGAAATCATCTGGAGGGCCGGATAGAATTACCCAGAGGGCCTGATCCGGCCCCCGGGCCTTGACTTTGACACGTGTGCCCTAAAGTCACCTGTTAATGACGTATTTTAACTCTGAGATTTTTTAAAACAATTTTTAGATTTTTCTATTTTTACATTTATTTTACCAGAAAATCCCATTGGGATTAGATCTCTTTTTCAAGATGGAACTGAGCCGAAAACACACAAAAGAAAAAAAAAACCCACAAAAAATCCAGAATATGACCAAACATTTTAAAATAATTCTGACATATCTCAGTTGAAATACAGTTGTGATTGTTTGTTAATGAACGTGTGACATCATAACTGGCCGTCTTTGACACTCAAACAGTCCAAACACCAGCGAGTACCATCAGCACTTCTGTTTGAACCCAAAAGTTCTTCAGAACAATGTTTAGTTTTTATTCACTCGACATGTAAATATGTAAATAATGCAGATAAACCCAGCTGAGAGTGAGCTGAATTAAACATTTCCCCATCAACCTCCTCACTTCACATCAGATTTTACATCTGAACTGAAAGTTCTGAACCGGCGTGACGGAAGGAGAAAGCAGGAAAACGCCTGCGTTCACAATGCTCCCGTCCCTGGAGGTTCATTAATAGCAATGGAATTCAGTGACCCAGAAACTAATCCTAGCCCAGATGAATTAGCAACCATCCACAAGCGCTAATTACAGAGTCAAACTCCTCCTCAAAAGGAGGGGTTTCCTCTTTGAAGATGAGACAAACATTCAGAAGTCACACGTTTGGTAAATAAAGATTCAGCATTTGGATTTTATAATAGTGCCAGCAAGTCTGAGCATTGCTTTAAAATGAAATATTTGTGTCAACATTTAGGACGCGGAGCACATTTTCACTTAAAGTTCATGTTATGAAACTTTCGTTTCCTGGAATAGTTGTTTTCATCTTCCAAGGTAACCGTGATGCATATGTAAACCAGAAGCTAATCTTAGAAACACACGGGAATTCTGTTGCTTCACTTAACGTTTCTATCATTACAGTAGAAAATGGAGCAGTTTTTATTCTGTTTGGACAACTTCAAAAGATTTGTTTTCCTAAACAAAAACACACAGAACTCAAAGCCTTTGGGCTGAAGGACTTTCAGGGAGTTCATTTGTCTTATTTTATTAGTTATTTTCATTTAAGAATTAACTTGTGTTATAGTGAATCAAAGAAATAAAGACTTTTGATGAACCTCTGAGACATTTCTGGGGCTGGGTATCTTATTTCCCGAATCGATTTGACTCGATTCTCCAGAGCTTGGATCGATTCAATTCAGTTTTTTTTAATCTTCTTAATTTAATTAGATTCAATTAATTTTGAGTTTAATCTGATCCAGCTCACATGCTGTAAAATGTATTAGTGACATTATAACGATATTGTTAATGTCATACAGTGTTACATGGATTCTCAAACAGAGAAGCTCCAACGATTGTTCTGCTTCTCCTGGAGGGCGTTTCAGTTTGGCCACTAGGTGGCGATCACGCTATAGCATTACACCTTATTCCAGAAGAAGAAAGTATTAGCAGAAAAATGTGTTTTAGACCACAACGCTAAAATAATTTCCTTAAAAGAGTTTGAAAAATTCATGAGTACATAAAGACGTTCGTTTAGTCAGCAGTTTAGGTCGACCAAGCGTTAGCATTAGCCGTCCTATGGGAAATCCCATTATACGTTAGCATCAAGCTAGCAGATTTTAGCATTATTTGTGAAATCAATCTCCACTTTTATGGATCAACTATCTATCTATTAAGCTCAGATCAATTTGATCAACCCTGCATTACTCATTTCTGTTACTTCCACTGCGCTGTTGTCCGTCTGAAAGACTCACTTAAGCGCTCTCAGCACTTTTTTAATTAAGATAGTTTCTGCAGAGCGGCGGGAGTTCATTAGAAATTCACCTCTGGGTTGTGGGCGGGACTGTTGGTGTGAGTAAGCCTGTCTTCATGTCCCATCATCCCTCTGTCTACACTCTCTCCCACTAGCTTACAGCCCCTCACAGACCAACATCACATTAACGGTCCAACAAAAACGACGAGCTAAGCTATCCAGTCGCTCAGTTTGGATCCAGATTCCAGCTCAAAGACGTTCATGGATCTAGTTGTCTGTAAGTGGATGCATCTGAATGGGGCGGAGCAGGAAGTTTGCGGCCCCGCCCATCATATTTTCTACATCACAAATACACTCTTTTTCAAAGAGGATTTTTTTCATCTGATTCACATTGGTTTGAATTAATAAATAATCAAGAATACAATTTTAAGATTCCATTTTCTCTCCATGTATGTCCACCATAATGAGAAAAATCCCACAAAAACATCTTAAAAAACAACATTTCCATCGGGGCAGGTCTTTAACTATGAAGTTCTCATGTTCTGCAGCACCTAAAACGTTTGAATAAATCTTAATATTTTCACTTTTTTTTTCATAATTTAAATGCGAATTCAAATTGAATTTGAATTAAAATGCTTTATAAAATTAGATTTCTTATATCAAAAGTTAATTATTTATTTTGATAATTAATTTTATTTTTAAACATGCTTACAGATTTCATGAAGTCATCATATATTTCAGAGAGCAGCTTCAGTTTCAAACCGTGTAAATTAAGATTACTTTCATTGTTGTACTTGATCTGACAATAGTTTTCACTCCAATAAATTTATAACTGTGAGTTTGTTTTGTGAAATCAGTTTTCAGACAGAAAAACTGACCTATTTGTGAACTTGAAGGTGTTTCCACGTCTTCAGCCTACAGGACACAGGAACTCCTGCTACCATCGCTGCTCCATGATTCACTATCAGATTAAGATTAGGATGTTTCTTCTTCCTTGTATCTGAAATTCTTGCTCTATTTTCTCTAAAGAAGATATTTTTTCACAGGATCATCTTTCAGTAACTCCATCCATGTGTCTGAATTCCTTCACTCATGGTGCTGTAAATCGGGTGTTTATCCTGGTCTGGTTGGATTATAGGAGTAGAAATCAATTTATTGATTAATCGTAATCCCACAGTGACGACATATTTTAAAAGAAGAAATAGTGAGCGTGTTGTCTGAACTGCTTAAATCCAGAGAACTAGACTAGATCATCCTGTACTGCAGTTATTTACGAGGTAAAGAGTCTATTCTTGAACATACTGTGTTCTGATGATGGAAATGTGGATATTTTTATTGAAAAATGATCATTAAACATATTTTTTTGCAAACATTGTTCAAACACACTGTGGTCTATTGGAGGACAAGGTGGACAGTGCCTTCAGGATCCTCTGTGTACCGCTTGCTTTGGGTTTTCTTAAATTCTCTTCTATTTAATCTGTTTATATGTTTATTATTATGAGGGGCTTATCTTATATTACCGCATGTGTGGGGGATAGTTTTACTAGTATTTTTATTTAGGTATTTAATTTTGAAAGTTGCTATTTAAAAAAAATTAATTTGAATTTATAATAATTCTTGTAGAGAGGATCAATGCATGCTGGTTATTCCAAAGACTTCTGGGAAATTTCTTGAGCATTTGTTTTGTTGTTTTTAACAAAACATTTATACAGCATGAATATTCAAAATTACATTTATTAATGAACATAAATGTATGGAGAAGCATTTGATAAGTGAAATATCAATGTTTTCAGATATTTAGCATTTTTTGGGAGAAAAACACAGGTCTTGGATATCAAATGCATATTTCACACTTTAAATTAATGCATTTATAAATGTTACACTTACTAAATATTTTGTTTTTAACTAAATATTTTAATAGTTAAAACATACATGTTTAGTTTTTAACTAAATATTTAGAATTGATCAAAATGTTTAGTTAAAAACTAAATATTTTGTAAAAGACTAAGTATAGGGTTAAAAACTATATATTTCGTTTTTAACTAAATATTTAGCTCCAAACCAAATATTTAGATGCCAGTTAAATATTAAATGTTTAACTAAATATTAAGTTTTTAATTAAACATTTAATTATAAACTAAATATTTAGATCCAAGCTAAATTTTAAGTTTTTAACTGAAAAGTTAGTAAGAGAACTAAATATTTAGCTCTAAACTAAATATTTATTAACATAACTTAAATATTTTGTTTGGAAAACAAATATTAAGATTAGATCAAAATATTTAATGTGCAAATAAAATGTTTAATTTCATAAAATAAAATATTTAGTTTATAAGATTAATATATAATTTTAAATATACATTTTTAACTTAAATTCAAATATTTAGCTTGTTAACTAAATATTTAGTCAGTAAATGCAACATTTATTAAAACATTCATTTAAAAGGTGAAAAAAAACATTTGAAAAACATGCTAAATTTCAGAAAACATTAATGTTAAAATTTTACTTTTTAGATTTACAAACGGTTTAGAACACAGCAGTAAACATGAACAGGATTTCAAATTAGAGCCAAAAAACAATAACAAGATCAAAAACTTCATGTATGTAAATAGAAACATATAATTTCTTAAAAGAACAGAGATATGTGTTACTGGACACATTTTTATTTAAAATAAATGTGATAATTACAGTGTATTAAAGGCACTGTACGGTGAAGGAATTCGTCACTTGCATTGAACTGAATAGACGCAGGCCTTCGATTTGTTAACTGTCCTGTCAATCACGCCCATCAGAACACTTTCATCCAATCAGAGCAGCTGTACTACTTAGCGCTCTCTTCTCTCTCTTTTCCCGTAACTACAGTCACTCCGCGTTAATCCTCAGTGACAGATTACATGAATATGAAGTTTCCCTTTAACTTCTGCTCACATGTTCACGTGAGACCGTCTGTGTGGCGCGAGAGCTGCCGCGCGCGCGCTCGCTCGCTCGCTCGCTCGGTACTGTCTCTTTAAGAAAGTGACAGCGGCAGGCATCTGAGGAGCTGGTCAGGAACTGCTCGGGACCGCTGTGGAGGAATCCCAGAACTTTCCCAACTAAAGTGAAGAGCCCCGCGGTCCGGTCCGGATCGGGTCCGGCGTCCCGCTGGGGGTGAAGAAGTTCTCCCCGCCGTCACCGCCGCGTCCACCGGAGGAGAAACCGACGCTCGCGTCCGCGCGGAAAGCGCGCATCTTTGAGGAGAAAAAGTTTCGGGTTCGATGTTGGCCAGCCGCATCCTCCCTCCAAACTCCAGCTAAAGCTAACGGGAGCTAGCATCTCGCTAAGGTAGCATCAGGAGTTCGTTTAGGAACCGGAGAGTCCCGGTTCTGTCGTTTAAGTTACAAAACTTCAACCAGATTCTAGTTTGTTTAGAAAAAAAGTTTGGAAATAGTTTAATTGTTGGTTTGGGTCGTAACCGGGCCGGGTCAGCAGAATTAAGCTAGCTGTTTGGAGCCAGGCGGCTAACTCCAGAAAGTTTCTCAAGAAGGCCGCAGTGAAGATTCTCCCGCACATCCTCCCGGAGGAGCAGCATGGGAGCCTGCGGAGCCTGAAGCTGTGAGGACCTCCTCCCGCTGGACCTCCTCCTGCCCGGAGCACCTGTTATGACTCCGGTTCTTCTCCTCTGTCCCGCCGGCCCGCGTTTTGGATGAAGATGAAGGTGACGGTGACTTTCGGACAGACAGGTGTGGTGGTTCCCTGTAAGGAGGGCTGGACCGTGAGGGACCTGATCCAACAAGCCACGCAGAGGTACCGGAAGCTGCTGGAACAGGTAACCATCACCTGCGTCACCTCTGGGGTCTCTGGGTGAAGATGTGCTGGTTTCCTCCAGTCAAGTTTTTCTACAGAAAAGTTTAAAAATCTAAGCTGAAGTTCTTTTATTTTATGCCTTTAGAAAAATCATGAAAGAAAAAATAAAATAAACAAAGCCATAAAACTAAGACTACCAAGGTCCAACCCAAACTAATATAACAAAACCCAGCAGTGGAAGACTGCTGAGGACAAAGAGGGAAAAAATAAAAAAATAAAAAAAGCAACATTTTAAAGTAAGATTTACTTAATTAGCATTTATTTAAATGTACAAATCGATGTCTGAGGGTCAAATAGATGATAAACTCTGTAGGTTTTTCCATTCTTGTTTGATCAAATCTACCTCCAGAATGAACAGATTTTATGTAACTTTGATCTTTTATGAGTTAAATGCATATATTAAGTTATGCTGAATAACTGGTTTATACTTGAGATGATCCTGTTTGGCACAAATCATCTTTTATTTTGAAAATAAGTTATTTGAGCTTCTGACAAACATAAAAAAATCACATTTTGAGAGATCCCATTGCTTCTTTTTTAATTTTTGCTTGACAAGAAATAGACAAAATTCCTATTTATTATTAGAAAACAGAAGATCATGAATGCAAATCTAAATTTCTTAAAGGCTAAAGTAAAACTTTGTGGATCCTTCAAGGTTTAATCAGTAGAAAATGGACCCAAATGGCTCTTTTACTGTTAAAGGTTGCTGACCCCTTCTCTATGACCTCTGAGGTCTCCATCTGCTGCAGTAATGTGTGAAGATGTGGAGGTCTCCTCACTGAAGTCAAATGAGTTTTTTTTTTCCTAGAAAAGTTTAAAAATCTAAGCTAAAGTGCTTTTATTTGACATTTTTAGAAGAACCCTCAAAGTTCTGGTAAATGAGATGGAGCTGTGGAGGTCCAGGTCCACATTGAAGACCTAACGGAGTGTTTCTGATACGCGTTCTGCAGACATTTCCAATTGAGTTGTGAGTGTAAAATGCAAATGAGGCGGTCTTGTGATTCTTTTATGACTGCTGTTGGTTCCCGGCGCTGCTCCGAGGGCGAAAACCTCATGACCTCCATCACAGCAGCAAATCATCTCAGTGACTGCCTTCATATTGGAGCCATTATTCCAACAGCACAGCGTGTGTGGATGATGGTCTCAGTATGGATTTAAGGGGAGATGTGTGAGATATCAGATGCTTTCTTCTCTTTTCACCGTCTGAATCTGCTTCTCCACAGATGATCCTCTCAGTCCAAACAGCTCTCACTTATCGGCCTTATCTCTCCTCTCCACTTCAGCTTCCTCACTCCTGTTGCTGTCCCTGAGATGTTTGCTTCCTCTTCGTGCCATCTTCTCCTTCTGCTTCCCCTCGTTGCTCGGCAATGCTCGGTTTCACGCAGAAGACGCAGCGTTTTCTGTTCTGTCAGCGCAGGTGAAACCGAGATCGAAGTGTTAACCATCAACCGGAATCGACTGAGGGTTTCTGTTTACGGTCTGGAGGCTGCGCAGAAACAAGAAGCCTTTGTGGCAACTTCACTCTGAAAACAGAAGTTGGCATTTAGTTGGACTTATTTCTGCTGGTTGGAAAGTTTTTATGATTCCCAAAAACAGATAAATGAGTGGATGATAATTTTAACTTTAGAGCAAATACGTCATAATTAAAGAAAATCAACTTTTATCAGCAGAAAACCCATATTTAAAAGCTTTTTTTCCCTGATTCACTAAAGAGGAACAAACAATTGATCTTTGTGTTCTCAGTGAGAGAACACAAAGTGTTTGTTTCCCACCAGGTCTAATAATCTACTTCCTTACTTTAACATTGATCTCTTAGTTCTGTGTTTATTATTTCCAGTCAGTGAAATGCATCGTTTGTCTAACGCTCATCTTCTTCCTCTTCCTCTGTCGCTTTTCTTCCTTTTCTTTTTTATCTCCATGGACAGCCTAATGCACGTCAACATACATACGATCAAACCAAATGTTTCATTCAGTCTCTTTGCTCTCATTTTGTAAGCCGCTGTAAACATTTTTGTTAAGTTTTAATATATTTTCCTCCATGTTCTTATTTTTTTGCAGTTAGAACACTGAGATTTGTCAGTTTAAAATCTCTTGTAAAATATTCTTTTTGCAGTTATTTGATTCAATAATGAAACTGTTATCAATGTAGCCTGAATCTGTTTTAAAAAATGTTTTCTTGTCCCCATAAGACACTAGAGCAGGGGTCTGCAAACCCTTTACACCACTCATTATCATTAAAAATAAACACAGTTTTTAATTTTAAATAATAACTGGGCTATTATATGATCAGTTAAGGTAATATTTGATCATATATATGGATAGAGTTCACTCTGAAAGGCTTAAGAAAATCATAATATGACCCCTTTAGATAAAGTTAAAAAAGGTAACTCAAACGTTATTCTTTCCACCACCAACATTTATATTCAACTTGGCAGATTTTCTGTTTTTGAACAAATTGAAGTATTTTAGGTTTCCCCTCATGCTAACAGTAAAAAATGAGCTCTGATTTTAATTGTAAAATAAACTGTTTTTTTGTGCTCATTATTCTATTTTGGCTGCACTGAGATGATCCTATGTGACACAGGAAGTCTTTTATTTTGAAAGAATAGCATAGAAACCTTTGTCAAAAGTTATCAACTATTTCATATTTTGAAAAAAGTCAAATTTTATTGATGTTTTTTACTCTAAAACAGTTCATATATGTTAATCATCTTAGAAACAACAACATAAATACAAATCTTAATTCTCTGAAGGATGATGGAAGACTTTGTGGCTCCTCCTTCATTGGTTGTGGTCAATGAAAATCAACCCAAATGGCTTCATAAGTGTTGAAGGTCGCAGATCCCTGCACTGGATCAATGGTACCTACTTTTCTCCACCATTTCTAAGTAAAGTTGAGATCAATATACGTGTTTAACTTTTACTGAGAACATGAGAATTGCGACCTTCTCTTGATAATTAAAAATATTTCATAGCATCAACAATACATCTGGTCTAACAAAGTAAATGTTGCCTAGCTTGCAATAAACATGATATTGTAATAGTGTGGAAGTGATTTTGATACAAAACAATCATTGGTTGATTCAGAAAGTGAGTCAGTCACATTTAAACATGTTGGAGCGGGACGACGTCAGTGATTGGTCCGAGTCAGGTCAGTCGTCAGTGATTGGTCCGAGTCAGGTCAGTCGTCAGGGATTGGTCCGAGTCAGGTCAGTCGTCAGTGATTGGTCCAAGTCAGGTCAGTCGTCAGGGATTGGTTCGAATCAGGTCAGTTGTCAGTGATTGGTTCGAATCAGGTCAGTTGTCAGTGATTGGTCCGAGTCGGGTCAGTCATCGGTGATTGGTCCGAGTCAGGCCAGTCGTCAGTGATTGGTTCGAATCAGGTCAGTCGTCAGTGATTGGTTCGAATCAGGTCAGTTGTCAGTGATTGGTTCGAATCAGGTCAGTCGTCAGTGATTGGTCCGAGTCGGGTCAGTCATTGGTGATTGGTCCGAGTCAGGCCAGTCGTCAGTGATTGGTCCGAGTCAGGTCAGTTGTCAGTGATTGGTTCGAATCAGGTCAGTTGTCAGTGATTGGTCCGAGTCGGGTCAGTCATCGGTGATTGGTCCGAATCAGGCCAGTCGTCAGTGATTGGTTCGAATCAGGTCAGTCGTCAGTGATTGGTTCGAATCAGGTCAGTCGTCAGTGATTGGTTCGAATCAGGTCAGTCGTCAGTGATTGGTTCGAATCAGGTCAGTTGTCAGTGATTGGTTCGAATCAGGTCAGTCGTCAGTGATTGGTCCGAGTCGGGTCAGTCATCGGTGATTGGTCCGAGTCAGGCCAGTCGTCAGTGATTGGTCCGAGTCAGGTCAGTTGTCAGTGATTGGTTCGAATCAGGTCAGTTGTCAGTGATTGGTTCGAATCAGGTCAGTTGTCAGTGATTGGTCCGAGTCGGGTCAGTCATCGGTGATTGGTCCGAGTCAGGCCAGTCGTCAGTGATTGGTTCGAATCAGGTCAGTCATCGGTGATTGGTCCGAGTCAGGTCAGTTGTCAGTGATTGGTTCGAGTCAGGCCAGTCGTCAGTGATTGGTCCGAGTCAGGTCAGTCATCTGTGATTGGTCCGAGTCAGGCCAGTCGTCAGTGATTGGTCCGAGTCAGGTCAGTTGTCAGTGATTGGTTCGAATCAGGTCAGTCATCGGTGATTGGTCCGAGTCAGGTCAGTCATCTGTGATTGGTCCGAGTCAGGCCAGTCGTCAGTGATTGGTCCGAGTCAGGTCAGTTGTCAGTGATTAGTTCGAATCAGGTCAGTCATCGGTGATTGGTCCGAGTCAGGCCAGTCGTCAGTGATTGGTCTGAATCAGGTCAGTCATCTGTGATTGGTTCGAATCAGGTCAGTCGTCAGTGATTGGTCCGAGTCAGGCCAGTCGTCAGTGATTGGTCCGAGTCAGGTCAGTTGTCAGTGATTGGTTCGAATCAGGTCAGTTGTCAGTGATTGGTCCGAGTCAGGTCAGTTGTCAGTGATTGGTTCGAATCAGGTCAGTTGTCAGTGATTGGTCCGAGTCAGGTCAGTTGTCAGTGATTGGTTCGAATCAGGTCAGTCGTCAGTGATTGGTCCGAGTCAGGCCAGTCGTCAGTGATTGGTCCGAGTCAGGTCAGTTGTCAGTGATTGGTTCGAATCAGGTCAGTTGTCAGTGATTGGTCCGAGTCAGGTCAGTTGTCAGTGATTGGTTCAGTACATCAGTCGTTTTGTGATCAGATAGGTGTGTGTGTGTCTCACGTGTTGTCAGTGATTGGTTGAGATGTCAGTGTTGGTTGTGTTGATTGGTCAGTCATCGGTGATTGGTCCGAGTCAGGTCAGTCTGAGCCAACATTTTAATGGAAACCTCTTTCACCAATCAGGATTGAGCTTGTTAGAAGGCCACACCCCTACCATTTGAAAGGGGGCTGTCAGTCAAACGTTTTGAACGTTTGAGGTGGGGGCAAGTAGGCTCCGCCTACTTTTAATTAAGGGTCTGATTGGCCAGTTTATAACTTGAATAACTTCCCCGACACAAATAATGAAGATGTTAAAAAACATTTCAGATCAAGAATGTTTATTCTGACCAATAGAATGACTTACAGCTTTTTTGTTAAGATGTACATTCCCTTCTGCAGCCAATCAGAGTGGAGTATTCATGGTAGAAGTTCATCTTAAAGTTAAAGTGCAGAAACATAATGTTTTTGTTATGATTCTATTCTACCTCAAGTTTTTTTTTAATTAATATTGTAGACATAAAAGTCTTTAGAGTTCTCCTGTTGATGTGGTTTTATGCTCACAAATTACATCTTTGAGAAATCTGAGTTAACACTTTATAACGTTGAAAAGTTCAGACAGTCAGAAGGAAGGAACATTTTTCTTTCTGGCCTGTTTATGTTCAATAACAAACAAAATTTTAATTGATTTATCGTGATAAATCACTGTCCAAAAATGTGATTGATCTGTATAATTTTGTTAAGCAATAGACGACACTTGTCCAATCATTTTTTGATTCTCAATATTTTAAAATTCACAAAAGATTTTTGGATAGTCGATGCATCAAATAACTGATTCAATGAAGAAAATATTTAAGTTTTCATTCTGAACAAATCCAATTTTTAAAATGTATTTTTTAAAATATTTCTTATAATAATTAGTTAAATGTTTCTAAACGCCTTAAAGAAACTTTCCTCTGTTAGGTAGCAGCTGACGCACAAAGAGGAGTTTGTTAAATGAGGTCAAAAGGTCTTGATTTCGAGGGGCGTCATTGTTTTCATAACCCGAGTCAGCGATGTAACGTTAGAATCTGTAACAACCTGAAGCAGATTGAGGAGAGCTGGACGAGTCCGTCTGTTTTCATCTCGTTACGAGTCCTAATGGAGAGCTGATGAAGATGACTGCAGGGATGAGGAAGAGGGTTTGAAGAAAACATCAACCTCCCTGGGTTCCTGCAGAGTTCACGTCGGGGAGAAGGGTTCAGAGGGCCAGAAGAAGATGCTGGACGTTCAGAGGAGGGAAAACAGCAGAGGCGGTCCGTGTGGGGGGGTCACCAGGAAGTTATTAGCTTCTTAATTAGCTGTGACGGAACAGACGAGTGTTTCTGTGTCTCTGTGAAGGACTCCCAGCTGCTGTGCAAACACTCCTTTGGGGGGGGGGCAGCTTTATTGAAGAGGTGGGGGGGAGGAAATATGAAACCACGCAAACACGTTTTAGGTAAATTCAGTCGTAAAACGGATGAATGAATCAACCGTTTCTGCCTTTATCACATGGAACAGGTAACGTTAGGGAGAGGTGGGCGGAGCCTCCTGTCAGCTGCACTGAACTGATAATCCTGACTCCGCCCACTTTCATTTGCATGTTGGGTTTTCCAGTTTCTTCACCAAATACTCTATCAGATATCATACAGCTCTAAAAGTATTTCAGAGAAAAACCTGCATGTGTGTTTGCTTTCATTGAGACGGACAATCACTCCACAAACACCAAGAATCTCTTCATTTGTCTCCTCTGATGATAATTGATCAATAAGAATAATAGAATAATATATATTCTTTCTAATGAAGAAGCCAACGAATGACCTGATTCTCATTCATCAGGTGAAAACTGAGCTGAGGAACTCGCAGTTGGTTAATGAAGATACCTCTGTAACAAATGCCGGATTATTTATTTGTATCAAATCCAAAGAGACTAAAGATGACAGAGAAGTTAGTGACCAGAACTAACTCCAAACTCTTCCTAGTCTTCTGGAAGTGGACCGTCACAGATGAAGATGCTCCTCTGAAGTCCGGATCAGAACATCACGTTTCCTCCTTCAGAACATCCACTCTTTGTTTCAGCTTTAACGTTTATCTTCATGCTGTCAACAGATCTTTTTAAAAAGAAATGTTTACTTTTTTTTAGTTTGGTTGACAGACTGTGAGAGTAAATTATTGAAGGTATTTTTATTCACTTGAAACAACATCAGGTATTTACTCAAGTTTTGTTAAACTAACAAAATAGAAGTTCATCAAACCTAAAGTCGATTTGACTCTTAACATATTTATTGGATATTTATTACAGTTCAATACATTAGACTGAATGACTGAAGTGTTTTGGTGAATTTCTGCCTCCTTCAGTTAGAGCTTTAAACATAATCTGGTGTTAATAACTTCCTGATTTGATTTGATGCTCCAGATCCTGGATCGATTCATGTTTATTCATCTTCTATTCTTTAAATACATTCAATACAATTTTAGTTTTAAACATTTAGACACATTTGTTTAGGGATACATTAATAATCTGCTATATGTTTTAAATATATTCATATTAATCTGATCCAGTTCACATTCTATAAAATGTATCAGTGAAATACTGAGATTGTTAATATCATCCAGTTACATGGATTCTCTAAAGGAGAAGTTCTGAATGTTCAGATCATTAACATTGTAAACATTGTTCTGCCTCTCCTGGAGGACGTTTCAGTTTGACCACTAGGTGGCGATCACACTATCACACTATCACTTTACACCTTATTCCAGAAGAAGAAAACTGTTTTAGACCACAAATAATTACTTTAAAACAAATGTTTTAAACAAAAGTTTATAAAATTCTTCTCTGAGTTTATAATGATCTTCAGTTAGACAGAAATGTATGTTTAGGTTGACCGAGCGTTAGCATTAGCCGTCCTATGAAGCATTCCATTAAGCGTTAGCATCAAGCTAGCAGACTTTAGCTTTATGTGCTAAATCGATTTCTATCTTTGTGGATTGATTATTGGTTTATTTAAGCTTAAATCGATTCAAATCTGTTAATCAATTTTATCAACCCAGCCCTATTATAGATAGACATTTTGTTTGTTGGAATTAAAACAAAAATCACGTTGATTAAAACAAGTAAACAAACAGTTTAATGATTGGGAACGTTTACCAAACATGTTTAGAAACAGATTATTGGAGGAATAAATGACTGAAGGAATAAATGACTGAAGGAAAGCTCAGAGATATTTCTCTTTTATCCTTCATAGTTCATGTAAAGTCAACCAAGTTTGGAGGTTTGACTTCATGACACACCAGCTGAATCTATTTCCAGCTTCAGTAAAAATCTGGGTTTTCCTAATAAGCTGAATTGGTTTTAGATTGACTGAACGAGGTTTTCACTGAAGTGACGAAACCCAAATGTGTGTTCTGATGCTCGGCCCGGACATGTGGCGCCCTGAGGCATCAGTTCCCGGGTTGGTGTCGTTAGTTCATGCGTGTTAACTTCCTCTTTTTAAAAAATAAAAAGCTCAGGTAATTATGAATGTTCCATCTATTCTGCTGCATGTTTATGGTGGAACTTTGTTCCAGCTGAGAGAATGTGATTATTAAAAAATCCTCCCAACACGCCTGCATCTCAGCTACAACCTGCAGCACACCCGTAGATAAATACAGGTTCACTGAAATATCTGCAACCTTAATATTTTATGAAGATCACTTTGACGTTTTTCCATCCACAGACGGCCGTATCGAGGTTTTAACCTCCTGTGAATCAGGACTTGATAAGTTTTTATTTTAAATTGTCTTTTTAAATTAAATTTCATGTTTGTAGAAGTCACATTTGAGTTGTTTAGGGTTCCTGAATGATCATTCTGGAGGTTTTTAAAAGGTCAACACAGAAACATTAAGAACAGTCCTCAGCTTTTTCTTTTGAATGTTTTTTTTAATGAAAATTTCAATTCAATTTTAATAAATGATCTAACTGAAAGATCCATGTTACTATTTTTGTCTGTACAATATTCAGAATACTCATAGAAAAATATATAACATCAGATGAGGTTCATGGAACAAACCACAAACCCTGTCTCAGCATAAATGTAAAGAGAGGACAGAAATGGTTTGAAAACAATGTTGATATGGAACAAATTCTTTCTGGAAAAAGTTCCAAATTCTGAAAAGTACTTCATAAAACATTTCATGTATTGTAAAATGTTTACAATATTGCAATAAGTGAACACGTTTACCTTAAGAACAGCAAAATATCCAGTCCAAGAATGTCTTAAACTCACGTGACTGAGCTGACACGTGACATTTGTCTACATGTATCAGAAGAAACGTGTCCTGAAACATTTGACTGAAGGAAGTAAAGACCGCCAAAATAAAGTGATATGATAGAATCTGTCAGTTTGTTGGAGGAAATGTTTGTCATTGAGTAACGGTGACTAATGACTGAAAGTTAGAGACTTTCCTTTGTGGCCTCTGAATACTACAGCTGGGTTATGTTTAACTCAGGATAAATACAGCGCTGTGCAAAGGGCAGCAGGATTGACGGGAGTCTCCTCCGAACAGACCATAGTTTTGTGAATGCATTCAATGCATTCACACTGTTGTTTTTCACCTATTTACGTTTTCTTCCGTACGTTTTTTGACACGTAAAAACTCAAGCACACTTCATGCAATTTATGCAATCTTGGTATCAAAACGTTTGTCTCATTAAGGACATTACTGCTTGTATTTTTGGTTTTCGCAAATTTTACGGTTTTCGCGATTTCGAGCAATTTTTAGCCCATGTTAACTCAATGGGAAAATTTTTCAAATCATTATAAAAAATTCTGCACTTTTGCAACTTATGCAATATTGGTGTCAAAACGTTCTGCAAATTTAGTAAATTCATGCTTGTATTTTTGGTATTCTCAAAATTTACGTTTTTTACACAAATTGAGCCAATTACTAGCCTCATTGGAAATGAATGGGAATTTTTCAAATCCTTTAGAAACTTTATGCACTTTTACAACTTATGCAACAGTGGTATCAAAACGTTCAGCTTGTTCAGGACATTCGTGCTTGTACTTTTGAAATTCGTACACTTAACGATTTTAGCGCAATCTATGCTAGTTTACTAGCCTCATTGACAATTAATGGACATTTTTGAAATCGTTATAAAACTTTGTGCACTTTTTACACTTGTGCAATATTGGTATCAAAACGATCAGCTCGTTGAGAAAATTATGGCTAGTATTTTTGGTTTTCGCAAATTTTACGGTTTTTGTGATTTTGAGCAGTTTATGCTAATTTTTAGCCCTATGTTAAGTCAATGGGAACATTTTTCAAATAGTTATAAAACTTTCTGCATTTATGCTTTTTCGGCTAATTTGGCAACTTTTGAGTTTTTTTTGGGATAATTTTGAGTTAAGCTAACATATTAGCAACTTTGTGCTAATTCAGGGTTAAGCTAGCATATTAGCAACGTGTTAGCTTTTTTGACTAATTTGGCAACTTTTGAGGTTTTTTGGGCAAATTTGGAGTTAAGCTAACATATTAGCAACGTGTAGCTTTTTTGGCTAATTTGGCAACTTTTTAGGGTATTTTGGGCTAATTCGGAGTTAAGCTAACATATTAGCAACGTGTTAGCTTTTTTGGCTAATTTGGTAACTTTTGAGGTTTTTTTTGGGCTAATCTTAAAGAAAAATCTTTTGCATCTTCAGCAACCACATTCTGCAAAATGCATTCACACATGCATTATCGGAGGTAATGCACTTTTCTAGTGCTGATTTGGTGTCAGCAGAGCAGAACCGGCTCCTGGAGGAGCGAGTCTTCAGGTCGCAGTTGGTTGAGGTCTCTCCGTTTGCCTGAAAGTCACTGAGGGTTAATGCGTTTGCTGGAGGGGAACTAAACGATGAACATCCCGGACGTGCTCTGCATAGATCACAGCTCCATCCAGGGACACGGAGCCGGTCCCCACCAGCTCCTGACCCTGGAAGGATGATTTAATCCAGCGCGGCCCCCCCTCAGGAATGTCCTGACTCCCACCTCTCTGGTGTCGGCGTGTACGCTGGTGTGTTGTTGTCTCAATATGTTGTTGAACAGCAGCTCTGTGTAGTCAGCTGTCCGGTACAGAGCCGCTGTCATTAATCACAGACCTAACATGGCGGTGAAACGGGATGGGGGGGGTGTAATCTGTGGGGCGGCGGGGACGATGTGATACGTGGAGGAAAGAAACAAAGGAGAGATGAGGAGAAGGGCTGATGAAAGAGGGACAAAATGGAGAAGAAACGGCGTTTGAGGCTCTCAGCTTCTCACTGATTATTTTAGGTCTGTACTAAAGCGGTTCCTCTGGGGGGGCAGAGCTCATATTAGTTCTTCTTTTTTTAATCTCAAAGGCTAACCAGCTACTCTTCTGAAATGAAACCTCCTCCTGTTTGATTAAACACACTTTTTCTTTAAGTATTTATTACTCTAAAAGTCTGTTTAGTTTAGCACACCAGTCACTTTCTTCAGACCTTTAGCTTTATTTAAAGCTTCCTTTAAACTAAAGATGTTTATTAAAATCATGCTTTTGTTTTTAATCTCACAAATTAACTACAGCTAGAAAAGTTACCTGCCATAATGCTAATGTGAGTGCTTGTTGCTGAAAGTACTTGCTGAAGTGATTTGCTGAAAATTTAAAAGTTATTTTAAAAATTCTGAATTTACTAAATGACTGGAAATTTTGTTAAATAACTATGAAAGAGCATTTAAGTTCACCTACATTTCTGAAAAATGTGTATGTCAATTTTGTAAATATATTTAGGTTGTTGCTTAAATATGAAAAACCTCTGCAGATGCCAAATTATCCAAAAATAAAAAGGCTAGCACATTGCTTAAATACTAGCTAAACTCTGAAACAGCCTAAAATTCCTCGGTAAACTAAATTTGCCAAAAACGTTAGCCTGTTGTAAAATATCAGCTAACTCCAAATTAGCATTAAAAAAACATTAGTAGATGCCAAATTTACCAAAAACAAGCTAGCACATTGCTCAAATACTAGCTAAACCCCATAATAGCCTGAAATTCTTTAGTTAACTAAATTTGTCAGAAATGTTAGCGTGTTGCTAAAATATTAGCTAAACTCCAAATTAGCTTACAAAACCTTAGTAGATGGCAAATTAGCCAAAACAAGCTAGCACGTTGCTCAAATACTAGCTAAACTCTGAAAACGCCCAAAATTCCTCGTAAACTAAATTTGTCAAAAACGTTAGCCTGTTGCTAAAATATTAGCTAACTCCAAATTATCATAAAAAAACATCAGTAGATGCCAAATTTACCAAAAAGCTAGCACATTGCTACATACTAGCTAAACCCCACAATAGCCTAAAATTCTTTAGTTAACTAAATTTGTCAGAAATGTTAGCGTGTTGCTAAAATAGAAGCTAAACTCTTAATTAGCAAAAAAAACCTCAGTAAATAACAATTCAGCCAGAAATCTTAGCATGTTACTAAAATTTTAGCGAAACTCTAAATTAGCTTAAAAAACCTCAGTAGATAACAAATTAGCCAAACAAGCTAGCACATTGCTTACATACTAGCTAATCTCTAAAATAGCCCAGAATTCCTCATTAAACTAAATTAGTCAAAAACGTTAGCGTGTTGCTAAGATAGAAGCTAAACTCTTAATTAGCAAAAAATCCTCAGTAAATAACAATTCAGCCAGAAATCTTGGCATGTTTCAAAAATTTTAGCTACATTCTAAATTAGCATAAAAAACCTCAGTAGATGCTAAATTAGTCAAAAATACTAGCACATCCCTTAAATATTACCTAATCTCCAAAATAGCCCAGAATTCCTCAGTAAACTAAATTAGTCAGAAATGTTAGCATGTTGCTAAAATAGAAGTTAAACTTTTAATTAGCCTAAAAAAAAACACTGTAGATAACAAATTAGCCAGAAATTTTAGCATGTTGCTAAATCTTTAGCTAAATTCTAAATTATCTTAAAAAACCTCAGAAGATAACACATTAGCCAAAACCACCTAGCACACTACTTAAATAGTGCCGTTGTGCAGTGGTAGGGCAGTCGTCTCTCAATCGGAAGATGGTGGGTTCAACTCCCTGCCCGCCCATGTGTCGAAGTGTCCTTGGGCAAGACACTGACCCCTAAATTGCCTCTGGTGGGAGGTTGGCGCTAGTGTTCGGCAGCGGTGCCACCACCAGTGTATGAATGGGTCTGTGACTGTGAAGCGCTTTGGGCCCTCGAAGAAGGGTAGAAAGCGCTATATAAGTAAAGTATACGCCATTTACTAGCTAATCTCCAAAATAGCCCAAAATTCCTCAGTAAGCTAAATTAGTCAGAAATGTTAGCATGTTGCTAAAATAGAAGTTAAATTTAGCCAATGAAAATGTCGGTAGATAACTTTAGCCAAAATGTTGAAAATAGACGTTAAACTCTAATTGTTTTTGTTTTAATTACTATAAAAGATGAAAACAGCTCATGAATATATTTAAAGGTTTGTTGCTAACCCACTTAAAATGTTGAAATTTGAAGACTTTGTCATTTTTTTCCTATGGGGAACATTTTGCCCCATTTAAAAAAAAAAAAAACTAAAGTTTATGAATACCAGAAACATAAGCAGTAATGTCCTGAACGAGTTTTTAAAACGTACGTGAAGGAGCAGGAGAACGCTCGCTGAGCATCTAACAGAGGAAGATGTTCCCCTCAGCAGGGTCAGTAAAGCTGGTCTTCTCTCATCTCAGGAAGGAGATGTTCTGGTCCGGACCCACCATGTTGAATACTGTGATGGAGGGATCCTGGACCCTGATGATATCCTCAGTGATCTGGTGGATGACAGAGACAAGGTAAGAACCTCCTCTCTTCTTCTAAGAGCTGATATTGATCAGAACAGAATTTTTAAAAGCTTATATCAATAAACGCTTTCATCACCAATACAGATGTGTTTCTTCAGAATTGATTTGATATTGAATCTAATGGAAACCTGTATAAATCTGAATCAAACTGGGCTGTAGTTGTTTTTTTTACTGAGCTTTTGGTCTGTTTTTACTCCATGACAGTTTAGTAAAACTGTTTCACCTCCTTTAATTAAATCCATTCTTCTAAAGTTTCTGAAGAACATGTAAATAAATGAATTGACTAAGAAGACATTCTGTCTGTGCAGGTTTTGCTGTGCATGCATTCAGTAACTGCATCTTAGAAGTCGCGTGTGCACGTGAGTGTGTGGTTGCACAGTCACCTGGAAGCCATTCTGTTGAATAAAATATTGTGTTTTCAGCAAAATTCAAAGCTAAAGGTTTGATCTTGCCTGCAGCGGGAGCCTACTGTTATTAACAGCCTCCTTTTGGCAAACTCCATCCATACATTTCAGTTTGCATATTTTACCTCAGGGAGGCTTTTTTTTTTTTTTTTTCTTTGACTTTTAATGTTTAAGTTTTGGAGCCACATTTACTGGCACTGCTGTACACTGAAAATGTGATCAATAGTATATCTTCAGCCTAAAAATCCTCAGATTATCCTGCGTCAGCGTTTGAAGTGAGCTTGTACTAAATAATATAATGATCTCAGTTTTACTTTTGGTTAAGTAGAAGAATAAATGGGAGAACGGTGCAGCTGGAAGTCACAGAGAAGTTTATAAATTTGGACCGCAGCATCCAGGTATTCCACAGGTAAAGCTTTATGTTGCCTTAAACCAGGGGTCCCCAAACTCTGGCCCGCGGGCCGGATCAGGCCCACACAGATCGAGACCCTTGTTAGTATTAAGATTATTTTTCTTCTTTACCTTTTTTGGACGTTCGTCACTCTTCAGCTCTTTCAGCTATTAAAATATTCAGCTCTTTTTATGCTAGCTTTTTCAGCTGTTTTATCAGTTAATAAGGATTTTTAGGCTATCTTGGAGAGTAGCTAATGTTTTAGCCACAGGTTAGCTGTTTTGGCTAATTTAGACTTTTTTTTTAAAAGTTTTTTAGGCTAAGTTAGAGTTTAGCTAATGTTTCTGCTTCATGCTAACTGTTTCGACTAATTCAGGATTTCTTTCCATTTTTTTGTCTAATTTAGAGCTTAGCTAATATTTTAGCTTTATGCTAGCTGTTTCGACTAATTCAGGATTTTTTTTTCAGTTTTTTTGGCTAATTTGGAGCTTAGCTAATATTTGAGCTTTATGCTAGCTGTTTTGGCTAAATTAAACATTTTAACAGTTTTTTTTAGGGTAATTTGACATTTAACTTGTGTCTCAGTTACATGCTAGGTGTTTTGGCCAATTTAGTCTTTTTTTTCAGCTTTTAGGCTATTTTTGAGTGTAGCTAATATTTCAGCTACATGCTAGCTGTTCAGGGTAATTTATAATTTTAATCTGTTTTTTAGACTAATGTGGCATTTGGCTAATATTTTAGCTAGCTCTCAGCTTCTGTATTTTCAGCTACTAGCTTCAGCCATTTCAGCTATCAACTTCAACATTTTCAGGGTTTTTACTTATCAATTTCAGCATCTTCAGTGGTCACATTCAGCTTAAAGCATTCACACTAGCATTATTGCAGATAATGATATATACTGTATCTAGTTTTTAAAATGTTTCAGGAATTTTTTCTATGAATATTACACAATTTATTTATTTGAAATTTGGCTATGTGTGGTTTTCTGGAAAACATAAATGTTTACTTTTAGGCTGTGATTATTACACTTTTTCTGTTAGCCCACAAACCGCCGTGGCCCCACATCAGAGAATAAAACAGTTATGTGGCCCTCACAAGAGAAAGTCTGAGGACCCCTGCCTTAATCAATCATCTTATAACCTCAGTGATACAGATTCATTTTACAAGTATTTGTGGGAAAATCACAGTTTATTGTTCAGCTTAGTTTGTAGTTTTTCTTTGTAAAATGATCATTCCCTGAAACTGTTTTTTCTAATTTTAGGAAATCATTCTTTACACTTTAGTTTTAGTTCATTAAACACCTAAAATCAGTTTACTCTCACATCTCACTGATGGTTATGAAAACTCTCAATCATCCATTTTAAACTGCAGTTTAACATTTGGATGATTATGTTCTTTAGTTTTTAGACTGCTGTATCAAACTTTTTATCTCTCATAGAGATTTATGGAAAAAGCTGGAACTCACTTAAATTATTACTTTTAAAAAGTTTTTTGTTTTTTTGAGTTTTTAGTACATTAACATAGTGTTTTTATTTGAGAATAATGTACAAGTTGTCAACTATAAAGGTGAATAAATTAAGTTTGGTGTGGATAACTCAAGGCCTTGACTGTTATCTTGTTCTACACGTCCTGCATGTCGCCTCACAGAGAGATGTGTACTTTTACTTTGTAGTTTTTGAATTATTAGTACAATAACATTGCACTTCACTCACCTTGCATTTTTTAAACCTTTAAAACTTGTCATTCTGGTAGCATTTTTTCACGTTTGCCTCAAATATTTCTCACAGTAAATAATTGGCAATAAAAACTCGTCTGCAGTCTCAAACTGTGATATGATGCAAAAAATGTAGATTATTGATTATTTTTGTCTTAAAGAGTGTTTTTAAAAGCCCTGGAATTGGATTCAGCCAGGCTTTATTCTCCAGTAGAGCCGTAGAAAACAGTAGAACATAAGACGTAACCTGGTAGACGAGAATAGTCACCAATAGAGACCCAGACCTTTGGTATCTTTATTTTAGGAACTTTTTGACTCTCACCTTTTGTCTTTTTGCCTTATTTTCTGCTGTTGTTTAGAACGTTTGGATGTTGTCGTGCGGTCAGTGAAGGCCTCGTTCATGCATTTTTATTCGTCTAAAAAAACGCCATTTCGTGTAGTACTTTACTCCAGGGATCCCCAAACTACGGCCCGCGGGCCAGATCCGGTGTAGGTACCACATATGCTCAGCCTGTGAGGCGTGCGACTTGATGACGTGTAAGATTGCGATTGATCCGGACCATTAGACCTCCATCACGTGACAAAGGAAATGACACACATGAAACATGCTTGTAGTCTTCACAAGTAAAGAACCGAGGAGGTCCGAACAAGAATCCCAACAGGAGTCACAATATTTTCAATCAACCACAAAAACCTTGACAACAAAATAATCCGATGGAGAGGAATCATCACAGGATAACAATCGTATTTTAATAGAGAGAAATCAGGCTGGGAAATGTGAAGTTTGTGCTAAAGTGGGTGCTAGCGAGTAGCATGCTAGCTTGTGTTGGTCGCACATAAAAAAAGAAAGTGGTTATTCTTATGTAATTTCTTCTAAATACATCCTGGCAGTTGTTGAACTTTCGGAGGAAGTCCAGCTAGAATATACAGTTCACTCTCTGCTGTTACATAAACACTGAGGAGAGCCGCCATAAGGGAAGGAATCTAACATCATAAATAATAGCCCGAGAAGATTTTGATACCTTTTTTTTTTATAAACTTTATTGTAAACATCAGTTTCAGTACAGAAAAACTGTGAAATATCCAAGTCCGTTACCGTAGTGTGATGTCATCACTAGTCGCTAGCTTCCGAGCCGAGCACATGAGGCACCTACGCCGGCCCTCCTCCACATTTGGGCAGTCCCCCAAAATATTTTGACTAAATTAGACATTTTTCCTGTTTTTAAGGCTAATTTGGCATTTAGATAATATTTCAGCTACATGCTAGCTGTTTAGGCTAATTTAGGCTTTTTTCAGTTCATTAGTTCTGAAGTTTAGCCAATATTTTAGCTTTATGTTAGCTCTTTTGGCTAATTTGGCACTTTGCTAATGTTTTAGCTAGCTATCAGCGTCAGTGTTTTCAGCTATCAACGTTCGGTGTTTCAGCCATCAATTTAAGCATCTTCAGCCATTAATCTCTCGTAGGTAAAGCTATATATCTGGTTTTAAAATGTTTTAGAATTATTTTATGAATTATTTAAAATTTGCCTGTGTGGTTTTCTGAAAAAATGTAAATGTTTAGGTTTAGGCTGTGATTGCTGCACTTTTTCTGTTAACCTGCAAACCAATCAGAGAAGAAAACAGTTATGCTGCCCTCACAAGAAAAAGTTTGGAGACCCCTGATTTACAGAATCAAATGAACCAGCCAGAGACTGACCATTCTACAGTCCCTCGTGACAAATCCCATCTATAGAAAATCCATGAATTTAGTCTTAATTTTCTGCACATTCAGACTCAATCATTAAGCAATAATAGTATCATAGTTCCACTAATGGGTCAGCTCTTAAATTAAGTTTTCATTTGACTAATATTCACCCATTAATGTTAGTGGAAGGATTTCTTTTAGAAACAAACATTGCTGTAATGACCTCATATTTTTAATGGTCATAATAGGTCTGTTATAAAGCGTTGACTTAGAAACTCGCCGCTTTTTGAAACCAGTCTTTAGATGCAGCGATGCGGCCGCGGCGCACCTGCTGACAACCAAATATAAAAGCGCTTGAATCCCAGAAAATACACATTTCAATAGTTGGGTGAAATGAAATGCCAGACACTAATATCCTCCCAGCACACACAATGGCAGGGCTGTCTGATACACACACACTGAAGAAATAACATGTACAGAATGATATCTAGCCGCGCACACTTCTGAGCAGCAGAGATTGCATATGAAATGAAAGTGTGAAATATTCATTGGATTCTGAAGCGAGGCTTTCATTGTATTACTGGACTCAGATGAATAAATGGCTCCTAATCCCAGATGAGTGTTTTACTGTCGGCAGTCTGAGTCTGCCCGGCTTTAGGATTTTATGATGAACATAAACACAATATATCTGAAAGCATAGAAGAAGAAGAAAAAAAAAAAACAATTACCAGAATTTATGGCTGAAATGTACAAGTGATATGAAGTGATTCAGTGGAGAAGATGTTCTGAGTGTCTGCTGCAGGACCAGCTCTCCTCTTTAGCCTCGTTTCCATGTTGGATTACAATGAGGTCTGCCTCTGGATCCATCGGATCTACTGGCCTCGCTGCTCTTTAGATCACTGTCCAGTCTTCCCAGTTATGACGCCATGATTGGTCCAAGTGATTGGTCCAAGCCCGTCTGAGCCAATGTGTCTAGTGGAACCACTCTATACTATACTACTATACTTACTTACTTACTGCCCTTTACGCCTGGAGATGCTTAGGGCATTCAGTGGCTTCCAATGGGCTCTGGAGGCCCGCTGCACGTTAGAGTGGTTTTTGATTTCGTTTCTGTTTCCGTAACCATGTTGGGTTTTATAGGACCGGGTGGTTAGCCCTGTACCAAACCCCCAACCTGGAGGGCCTGTGGACTGCTCTTAGTCTGGTCTCTACCCTTCAATCTGTCTGGCATGGGAGACCCTACCAGGAGCGTGAAGCTCCAGCCAGCAAGCCCCCCAACCACGACAAGGTGGCAGTCCACGGGCACCCATTACAGGTGGTCTCATAGGGACGGGACTCTCACTATGGCCCAATCCAAATCCTTCCCTTCCCCTCCAATTGAAGGGCAGTTTAAGTGCTAGTCATGTATTTTTTTAAATCCGACCCTCCAAACGGAGGGATGTAAAGTCCTCCATCACGCGGGTAAACCTGTTGGTGCTGAGAAGCGCTTTTCTTCATGTGTGTGCGCTCTGAACCACAGACGTTTACGTTTAGATGTAACTAATGACTTTTTGTTGTAGCATGACCTTTTTAAATTTAAAAAACTGCCGTTGTTATGCATATTCAAGCAATGGAAACTCTGTGCTAACGCTAGAGATTATTGGTGACATCATGACAAATGAAGGAGAAGGGAAGAATCTGGATTGGACCATGGACTGCACAAAAATATATATTTATTGTAATCGTGACATCAGCCTGTGTGATACCTGTATCACAAAAGATGGTTTTACTGTTTGCACACTTAACAAATCAAACAGAACCCTTTACACATTCCACCAATCAGACGGCTTCCTTTCATGTTCAATGCCTGACTCCAATGTAGACAAAGATCATTTGGAGTAAATTTAAACTTTTTAGACTTTTCTTTAAACAAGTCTTTTTCAAGAAACAATATCGTCTTTTGTCCATGGATCACAAGTTGCATTCTCATGGCATTATTGATCACTAATATGTCACATGTGGGGAGTTTTCCCTCGTGTTGTGCAGCCCTAACTCCCATCAAACAGGAGTGAACACACCTCTACCACTATAGGGTAGGGTACACAAAATCTGTCAAACGTTTGCAACATTAGACGTGGGGCCATCAGGCTCCACCCACTTTTATTTAAGTATCTGATTTCACAGTTTATAACGTCAATAACTTGAATTACAGAAAAATCCTAAAAAAAAAGATTATCAAGAAGATGTTAAAAAGGAATCAGAGCCAGAATGTTTATTCTGACCAACAGAATGACTGATAACGGACATGCACGTTCAGAAGAACCTGTCTGATGGCCACAGCAGAGACTCCGCCTCCTTCCTTTTTAAAGTCCTCTTTTGATCTATTTTCAAAGCGTTCCCGGTGGTTTTTAATTATGATTTTGCCGTTTTTTAGGACATAGCTTCTGCTGAGTGGTAGGAATTAGAAATTAGGAATTAGAAATTCACCTCTGAGTTCTGGGCGGGACTGTTGGTGTCCCACTCATTTCCCATAATTCCTGCTATCTTACAGCCCCTCACATCCCCAATCTAACATTAAGATAATAAAATTAATTAAGTCCAGTCAATTTTATTTCAAAGAAACAAAAAAAAACAGAAAATAAAGTTTTCCATCAGCAGTTTTATGATATTTTTGAAAATGTCCTAAAATTTTACTTTCATTGTGTCTCTTTGGTTAGAGATTTATGTAAAGATAACGAGAAACATATAAAATATTCATCAGCTACTCACACTTAAACACTGAAAATACTTTTCATTTAAAGAAGACATCACTGCTTTACATTTAAACCACAGCATCAAACACATTTACAGTCATTAATGTAGAGGTTTTTCTAAAAAGAAAATCTATTTCAAAAGGATAAATGAAATTAAAAATAAAAGCTTTTTAATCAACACCAAACAGTCTGTACTTTATTTCTGCAAACCAACTTTCTTCACATCCCGCTTCTGCAGTATATTTTATCTCTGGCTACTACATCTCTATACATCATCAGACGTTAGTCTTGTTAAGTGAGACTTACAGTTTGCTGTGTGATTAGATTTTCAGGCCCTAAAGAAATGAAGGTTTATGGTCTATCTACCCTTTCCAAGGACCATCAGAAACACCTGATCACCTGCTCACAAGGTCAAACACGCCAGCTGCTCCCATGCACGGATACCTGTGATGAATGTCAGATTCATTCAAATAATGACGACCAAATTATTGACCTGCAACCAGTTATTATTTGGATTTTTAGTGATTATTTTTGTTTAATTAATCAAGATTAAGTTGAAATAATCAGTTTCTGTTTTCTTTTAACTGAACTGGTTCCTGTTAGAGGGGAAGACGAAACACTTCCAGGTGAGAACTGAGTCATTGACCTTAAATCTCAGAATGACGAACAGAACATGGACCATGAAGGTACTTCAACCCAAGCCCCAACCCTAGTAGGCGGAACGTGAAGCCAACCAGGAAGTACGGAAACGTTGCAGTACCGGCTCTGACCAGAGAGGCAGATTCCCATTGACTCCCATGTTAAAATCCTCATTTTCAGCCCTCTCATAAACCCCTTTGATGCCTGGAGCTTCAACTTTTTATTTCATCAACAGCTGCATATTTGATCCATGACGACTCTGAGGGGAGGAAATGTTTTTCTAAGTTTGTAGATTTTTTTAGAAACAGCCTTTATTTTCGCTTAATTAGGGGGCGGGGCTTTAAGATTGACAGATGACGATTGCAGTGGCTTCTGGGAGCAGAGCTCCGGTGTTTAGCCGTCTGCTACAGATTTAGCGTTAGCATGAGCGCTATAGTTCGTTTTTTGTCCTGCTGCCGTGCTGTAAACTGTTCTCACACGCTTTCTGGGAGTCTTCTGGTGTCTTTTCTCTGGTAAGTATTAAAAAAAAACTTTATATTTGCATAGATAATTTTTAGTCTAAAACATTTATTAATTTCCTGTTATCATAGAAAATAGTGTAATATTTTATCAAGTTATTTTAATTCTATGTGATGTATTTAGGGTATAGTTCCTTGTGCTGCAGATTTATCTTATGTTTAATAAAATGAAAGATCTTTAGTGGAAAACTTGATCCTAAAAACTTGTTCTGTGCAGCAGACTGGCGGTCTGTCCTGGGTGTACGCCCCCTTCACCCAACACTAGCTGGATGGGCTCCAGCAGACCCATGACCCCAAAAGGGATTGACTGATTAGTTTGTTTATTATAAGCAATTTCAGCAATAAAAAATAAATAAAAAGGAAGAAAAACATAAAAAATACATTATAAATAACTCTTTTTAGGATATTTATTCATACATTAATTAGAAAATAAAATAAATGGTTAAAAATAATATTCAATTTTAGTATATTTGCTGTGCTCCATACAGGGCTGTGTACTGTATGTACTTATAAATACATAAAGTACACACACAACACATTGAATCCATTAAATATAAAATTTTCAACAAGTTTTTGATTAATTCCTTAAAGGGAGTGAATGAATGGATGGAAGGAATGTGAATTACTTTAAAAAATAATACTAATGTTCATTTTTTGAAATTATTACAAGCTGAAATGTGTTTTAATGTGATTTTAGTATGATGATGATTTTAATAGATATGTTGAATTCTACTAATTTAATGGTTTTAAACTTTGTGGTCATGATTTAGGTACAAAGACGTTTCAATATGTTGGGACGCCGCCACCCATAGGCATGTTATTACGCTTCATATATGTGTGGATGCCTTTCTCATTACTCATACAGTCTATGGTAATGACCCGTACAAACACAAAGATGACAAGTAAATGGAAAAACACTCGCTGTGAAGAAGCATGATGCTTTTTTAAGAGCGCCGCCAATATTATTACCAGCAGTTGGTCATTTTGAACGGGGGAGGGGTGAGTGGTCAGAGGTCATTAGAAAACTCAGTGTGTGTGCATGAAAGCGTGTTTCTGCGTGTCAAGATGCAACATAAATAACTATATTTTCAGCGGTGTCCTGAAAGTACCCGTTAGCCGTCAGATAAAACTTTAAATCCTTAGCTCCGCCTCCTCTAATAATGGTTTACGTTAATTAGGGCTGGGTTGATAAAATCAATTAATCAATTTGAATCCATTTAAGCTTAATAGGGCTGCCACAAACGATTATTTTAATAGTCGACTAATCACCGATTATTTTTTCCGATTAGTCGACTAATCTGTTCACGTCCAAAGTGGATGTAAAGATGCTGAAGTTGATAACCAGCTAAAATATTAGTTAAATGCCAAATTTACCAAAAAATAAAAAGAGCCAAAGTTAGCCTAAATAGCTAGCATGCTGCTGAAATATTAGCTAAATTCCACATTAGCCTTAAAAAAATGGAAAAATACTATATTAGCCAAAACAGCTAGCATATAGCTGAAATATAAGCTAAACTCAAAAATTGCCTAAAAAACGTAAAAAAGCTAAAGTTAGCCGAAATAGCTAGCATGCTGCTGAAATATTAGCTAAACTCCAAAATAGCCTAAAAATCCTTAATAAATGCCAAAATATTCCAAAAAGCTAGCAGAATGCTATTATAACTTTCAACTTTACTACAATCTGACTTCATACAATATAAAGTAACGACTAATCGACTAATAAATTAGTTGTCGACTATTTTAATAGTCGATTAGTCATCGATTAGTCGACTAATCGTGGCAGCCCTAAAGCTTAAAAGATCAATAATCGATTCATAAAAATATAGATGGATTTAGCACATAAAGCTAAAGTCTGCTAGCTTGATGCTAATGTTCCCATAGCACTGCTAATGCTAACCCGCGGTCGACCAAAGCACAGATTGCTGACCAATCTTTAACACTCACAGGTACGAGTTTTACAATCTCTTATGAGGAAATATTTTTTAAAGTAACCATATTTGGTCTAAAAAACAGTTTTTGCTCATTCTTTGGCTTTTCTTTTTGAAAAAAGTGTACTGATATAGCGTGATCGCCACCTAGTGGCCAAACTGAAACGTCCTACAGGAGAAGCACAGAACGTTTTTGTTAGAATTTCTCCATTTCAACACTGGATGATATTAATAATCTTTTATTTCAATAATACATTTTACAGTCTGTGAACTGGATCAGATTAATATGATCATCTTCAAAATGTAGAGTGGATTATTCATGTATTTCTAAATAAATGTGTAAATTCAAAATTGAATTGAATCAAATTAAAATTAAGATGATCAAAAGAATTGTCAAAAAAAATTCAATCAACATCGTTCAAATCACATATGGTATCATTATTTCTGGAATTTAATTTTCAAGATATCCTAGTCCTAGTGTTAACTCTGGACCCTCTCACTTGCTGAAGATTTCATTCTCAGAATTTAAGGTGGTATTGCAGATATTTGATATGATCGTATCAGCGTTTATCTTCGTCTTGTATTTGTTTTTTGTGAAATTTAAAAATTTTCCTTTACTTTGTTAGTTTCTGTATTTTATATTAAAACATCAATCGTTCTCAAACTCGCTCTAAACTAAAATCATCAGTTCATATAAACCATGTTTTAGAAGTTTGGAAGAACCCAGAAGGACCAATCCCAACCAGAAACCGGTTATTATTGCAGTGGTGCTAACCACTACACCACAGGGCATTTATGTTAGGGAATACTTTGGAAAACAAAAGACAGAGACTTGGTTCAGCTGCCAAAATGCTCGTTTATGAATATTCAATTCAGCACTAATAGGAACATTAAAGCAAACAGAGGCATGTGCCACAAATGATGGGATTTGTCGGATGTCTGTTGTTAAACTGTTTGGGTTTAAAATGTTGGGATTAAATGTGGAATTCGTCAGAGGCCACCTACGCAACCGCCGCTCCCTCGGCGTGTCAGACGACACGTTTCCCCACTTCCTTTCTAGTCTCATTGTTCTGATCTCTTTTATGGTTCAATTGAGGTTGACACTTCAACCAGCAGAACATTCAATCAAAAACTCACGACGTGCGCCGGGCCAAACGATGAGCTACCCAGGAACGCCGTCAGAAACCGCCGGGTGTCTATTGTCTTCATTATCTTGTCACACCAGGATAAGCAGCTATGAATAATCACATTACCAGCGCATCATCTTCACTTACAAACACTTTAACTGCGCTTTTCTGTCTGACAGACATGTTGGTTGCCGGGACCGCCGCTCTTCGCCAAATGTTTGGAAATTTCTGTCACTGTGTGCATTCGACACAGATTTAATTTTCATCTAATGTGTGATGAAAACTAGGAGAGGATTATGGTGCATTACACATGAAATCCCTCCAAACAAGGTCATAATTGTCCTATTGGTTTGGATCGTGTTTCTCAGAGAAAACACATCCTTGTTGGATGGAAGAATGAGGCGGAGGAACCCAGACTCACAGAGGAACTGAAGATGTCCAGATTATGTATTTCCATGTTTGTGGAACAAATGACTCCTTATGTTGCACATGAACAGATTTATTATATTGATCCATTTTGTGTCACTGGATTTATTTTAAAATCCTGAAACCTTTTTAGATCAGTGCAGGTCATTACCTTAAACTGTATGAATAATGAAAGAACTGTCCACACATATATGAAGCATAATAACATGCTTATGGGTGCAGTCGTCCAAACATATTCAAACCCCTTTGTACCAAAATCATGACCACGAAGTTTAAAACCATTAAATTAGTAGAATTATCGTCATGCTACAATCGCCTGAAACAAGTTTCAACTTGTAATAAATTCAGAAAATACCATTAATGTGTTAATTTTTTAAATAAATAATTATTTTTTTCTTATTTTTCATCCATTCATTCATCTTCCAATTAGTTTAAATTTGTCATGTTTAGATTAAAGTACGGAAGCCGAGAACGGCCTGACCCACTTTTTTTTTTCCATCGTTTTCTCGTTATAACGAGATAATCCAGATCGAAGAATGAAGCGTCTCCCTCTTCATTTCCCGCACGGAGACACCGAGACCTCACCTGTTTGAAAACACTCCACAAAAGTTGTAGTCTATTTTGTATTTATTAGTGGATCTATGCTTTTCAAACGTCTCATGCACCAGTCCGTACTACGGAAGCCGAGAACAGCCTGATCCACTTTTTTTTCCCCCCATGTTTTCTTGCGGTTTTGGGGGTAATTAAGGGAGGGGTTGGTGCATGAGACGTTTGAAAAGCATAGATCCACTAATAAATACAAAATAAACTACAACTTTTGTGGAGTGTTTTCAAACAGGTGAGGTCTCGGTGTCTCCGTGCGGGAAATGAAGAGGGAGACGCTTCATTCTTCGATCTGGATTATCTCGTTATAACGAGAAAACAAACTTTGTTTTCTCGTTATAACGAGATAGAGGATCTCGTTATAACGAGAAAACGATGGAAAAAAAAAAAAAGTGGGTCAGGCCGTTCTTGGCTTCCGTATAAAAGGCATCAAAATGTAATAAAAATATATATTTTTGCTGTAAGTGGTGGTTTTGGTTAGGGTTTAGTGATAAATATAGACCCGATGAGACAATAGGACGATATTTCTGGTTTCTGTCTGAGAAACCTAAAACATTTGGAGGAAAACGGTCTATGTGAGAGGTTCAGGAGTTCTGAAAACTACGTGTTTGCTGGAAATGTTGACACTTTCTCTGTTTTTAGTACCTTTACATTTTGACAAACCTTTTGCTGTTCACTACTTACATTTATACCATTTAAATCTTTGCTTTAAATGTTACTTCCTTTGAGTATTTTACTGAGTTTTTTCATGAAGTAATTAGAAGTTTTAGGATGTTAATATGACTGAGTCTCTCCAGCTAAATTTTGGAATAAAAGATAATTAATCTTAATAATTCATTCATCTTCTTAGCCGCTCGTCCCCTTCCGGGTCGTGGGGGTGCTGAAGCTTAACCCGATGGGCGAAGGCAGGGTTCACCCTGGACAGGTCACCGGTCTGTGTCAAGGCCTCAATCACACTCACACCTAGAGACAATTGAGAGTCACCAATTAACACATGAACCAATTAACCTTAATAATAACGAATCAATTAACAGAATGACCCTAAACAATTTAAATTTACTGGTGTTTGAAGAGACATTTACGCATTTCTATGTGCAAACATCAGTGCAAGTTTCACATGTGAATAAAAAAAACATTTTTAACTCTTAATTAGTTCTGTGAATATTTGACCATCATTGTTGGGGAAATAAAGAGTTAGTATCTATTGTTATGGTTGTTGTTTGTGTTTATTATTTTTCCATTACATATTTTAGTTTAATGTCCCGACTGCCTAATACATTCAGAAGAACACCCCCCCCTCCGACTCCATGAAGAGCAGGAGTCTCCTTTAAAACAACCTCTGCTGCGGGACGGCCCGGTACGTTTCTGGCACGGGACGTTCCACACGGTCGCGCACACAGATGGCGAACACGGCGTCACTCGTGTCGCCCATTCTGAATGCGTCGGCTGCGCTCCATTAGCCTGATTGCTTGCTGCTCGACACACATGAAGGCTCAGAACAATAAAGTGGAGGAGAGTAAAAAATAAAGAGCTGTTTTTAACGATTCCATTTAATGGTTTCATTTTAATATGGTTCCTTCATGACAGGACGGACTCGATGGTTTCACAGATGCTGAAATCACTCTCACTCCTCAGAGGCAGCAGAGGGAAACATGGCCCGTCTTTATCTTTCACACTCTCTTACCCAGCATCCCTCTGGCTTTGTGTCTGTGCATGTATGTGGATTTATACTCTCAATGTTACACTCATTTATGGAGCCTTTATTCTGGTGACTTTCCTGTAAGTCTTCTGCTCTTTGGTTTATGATGCGGTTTGTTGTTTGCTCAGAGAAACCATGATCCTGCTCGACTATTGGCTGAACTGTTTGTATTACAAAGTTAATCTGAGCTCAGAAAGGAGAAAGAGATTCAGGGACAGGTGTCGGACTGGATTTCAAAGAAGTTTGAATTTGAGATTGTTTGCATAAATGACAGATTTTACTGGACAAAAATGTGAACGTCACTTTGGTTACTGCAGTCTTATACATTTATATGTCATTGTTTCTTCATTGAATACATCCTAGTGTGCAGATGTTAACTTGCTAGTCGCAGGGTTGACCCACACCTCATGATCAAGTGACCACTTCCAATGAAAAGTCCATGTAAACGTGCATATATGGAAACGTTCCCGCACTTTTTTAAGGGGGCTTTACTCACAAAACCAATGTCCATTAAACCTGCATTGAAAGTTAAAACAGTTTCAGCTTTGAACAATCGGTGACCTCGGATTGGTTAGTGACGGTTGGGTGGTGTCCTTTTTAATTCCCGTTGAAAAATCGATCATGGAGGAGAGTTTAAGAATTGTGGTTTGTGTGGCTGCAATTCTATGACACTAAGTCTTTGATAAATCGGAATAGAGCTGTAAAGTTCACCAGATTTGCACTGAATCAACTTTCTACTCAAAAACATCTTCTAACTTTGACTACATGTGGTATCCAACGCATTCTCACTCCCAAGTCGTCATATTTTGAGGTTTGGTTAAGGACCTCTCTGCATCCCCTTTTGACGATTACGGGGTCCCCAACTCGTCATTTCTTGACGCTCATTTTGTCAGACGCGGTACCGGGTGCAGACCGAACCTACCGGACACATCCAGTACCGGTACCCTAACGCTAGCCTGATCTCCGTCTGGTACAATGTCCAGAATCGGTACTGCATTAGGAAACCGGTACCGATCCGTGTTCAATACCGGGTCAGGAGACCGGTGTGGTCCACGTTCCGGCAGTACGTTCAGGCAGTACGTTTTGGGACACCCAGAACATCAGTTTTTGACGTGTAAAGTCCTTAAGCAAACGTTAAAATGTGACGTTGTGTTGTAGTATCGAGTAGCTACAGTCCAGTGTGAACACTGTATGCTAAAAGCACTGTCAAGAACCATGTTGTCTTAAACCGACATACATGTCCGGCGTGTCCGCAGCGTCAGACTTCAGGTTCTATTTAGTGAAAGAGTTTTCTCTACTGAAGAAACCGTTCACTTATCATTAAATCAAAAAAGACAGTTTTGTTTTTCTGCCACTTTTGATAATGTTTGTTTTTAACAGATAAAGAAAACCTATCATAACCTTTTAGTTTTTAACGCGCCTCTAAAACAGCCGTCTCTGGTGTCGGCAGAGACCTCAATGACGTACTTTCTGTTTTTGAAGTGAGATGCTCTCTTGAGTTTTATTTTTTTTCAATAATTGCCGTTTTTTTCCCTAAAGGTCATTCAGACCGAGCTCATGTGTAATTATCTCTGTGTTACTGTGAGAGGCTGTTCATTATGACAGGATAAAGAGGAGACGGCATTGGGATCTCAGCGTAGCCATGCTAAGTGCTCTCGCTCTTCTCCATTCTCTGCCGCTCTTTGTTCACAGGCCTCATTTGGCCCTCTCTGTCCTAGCTAACTCACCTGTCGATAACACCTGAGCGAGTGCCCGCTTTTGTCTCCTCCCTGGACTGTTTTCTGGGTTTTGATGAATGGTCATTTTGTGAGATCCCCGTCCCCCCCCTCAGTTTTAGCTCTTCTTTTCACCCTTTTCCTCTAATGAACCCAATCAGTAGTGAGTCACTCCTGGAAGTGTCTGCTCATGTGCTCACGGACCCTTCATCTGTCCAAGTACTCAGGGGATACATATGTGGGCCTTCAACCACAAACTGAGGGGGTCAATTGAATAAATGGAGAAGAGAGGGTGATGCTGAGGGGGGGATGCTAAGAGCATATAGGAGCAGAAACTAAAGGTTGCAGCGGAGAAAGGGGTTAATTGCTGGAGTGAATAAAATAAAAGGTGGAGGGCGGGGCGGTGATTACAGGAGAGTTGGAGAGGGAGTGAAATAAAGACAAATGTGGGGTTAATGGTGAGGGTGGAGGAGGGGGGCACGGGGTGACAGAATGAGGCAAGATGGCAGCCGCACATGGAAGATTGATAGTGAACGATGGAGAAAGGGTTACGGAGAGATTGAAATGAAACACATCTGAAAGTGAAAGGGTTAATTAGGAGAATAATAATGGAGAAAGCCGCGAGTCTTCATGGACCCCCGCTCTTAATTAAGAGCGCACATCTGCACCTGGGCCCCCACTATGACTGTATGAAACCCCGAGAGTGATTAAATTATGGCCACGGACTCCCGCTCACGGTGGATTCACGACTTCATGAAGCCACTAGTTTGTTTGGAGAGGATTAACGTGGAGTCCTGTTGGTTTGACGTCTGAACTCGTCTTCGTGAGGACGCCATGTTTGTAGAACCGATGCTACTACAGTTTCAGCAGATTGTAAATGAAGACACAGCAGCACCTCAATAGAAATAGAACAGATAGAAAACACTCACAGTCTTTTATCTGAACTGACATCAGTTTTCATCTTTAGAGGAAAAAACAAAAAAAAAAAAACTTTAGACAAACATTTTACAGACGAGTTGCAGTACGACTTCTCCGGTTACACGACGCCACATTCATATTCTCAATTTAATTTTATCGACTGTATTTATTCAAATTGTCGACTATATTTAAAATAAAATCAATTTCAGTAAACTGAACTTTAGTCTCATTTTTTTTACTATACAAAAAGCACTTTTACTTTGAAACGAGAACTTTACGACTTCCCCACATGCTAGCAGACGGTCACATGACATCAAAGAATGAATCAATTTTTTTTTGTAATATTCTCAATTCCATGTTTATTACGTCTTTATTCAAATTGTCAACTATATTTAAAAGAAAATCAGTTTTTCAAAATTGTTTTCTCTGAACTGAACTTTAGTCTCATTATTTCCATCTACAAAAAACACTTTTACTTTGAAAGGAGAACTTTCACCGACACTTTACTTTGAAGATTTATTTACTTCCAGTAACATTAGCGCTCTTAGTTTTCTTGCACAGTCCTTTAGTGCAAAGATAGATTTATTACATTTATTTTTAATAGATTTAATTTTTTTCACGTTTTACAGACGAGTTCCGTTACAACTTCCCCACATGCTAGCAGACGGTCACATGACATCAAAGAATTCATCAAAAGATTTTTGTAATATTCTCAATTCCATGTTTATTACGTCTTTATTCAAATTGTCAACTATATTTAAAAGGAAATCAGTTTTTCAAAATTGTTTTCAGTAAACAGGAACTTTAGTCTCATTATTTCCATCTACAAAAAACACTTTTACTTTGAAAGGAGAACCTTCACCGACACTTTACTTTGAAGGTTTATTTACTTATTTTTCTTTAGTTTTATGTTCTTATAATCCATCGTTATTCTTCAGTTTTAGAGCAGTAATTACGTCGCCTGAAGTGTATTTTTACTCTACTATATTTAGCGATCAGAAACATTCATAGTGATTTTCTAGAACAGATCGTGACCATCGAGCATTTGGATCCTTGTCCAGTTTGTGTCCTTCCTTCAGGCTGTGTTCCTGCAGAACCTTCCTGTTCTGATCCAAATGATGGTAAAACAGTGACATTCACGTCTTTGAAGGATTTCTGTTCCTCTGAGATCTTCATGTTGGCCTGTTATGTATGTGAACATGTTTTCCCCTTAAGCACAATCAGTTAGTGCGAAGATGGATTTGATTTGTGGCGTTCTGACCTGATGATACCATCTGTTTGGTAGACTAATGAAATCTGGGAGTTGGCTTAGAGCCCGCCTCTTCACCTCGATCGTAAAGGTCTTTGAAGGACCAGTGAAAGCGTGAGATAAGAGTGTGCATTCAGGAGCGATTTATGGTAAATGCTGTCATCACACACACCTACAGCCCCCCCCCCCCCAGCTCTGAGCTGATAGATTTAGGAACACTGACGGTGTAACGTGGGAGGTTGTGGGACCTTTAGAAGGTGTGAGGCGGCCCTGAGTGTGCTGGCGATAACCGGCTCATTTAATTGCCTAACCTGTTGGTGCACACGCACAGATCATCGGCTCCCGGAGTGGTTGTCACATCATTTCTGTCATTCACCTTGAGCGGGTGGTGGTTTGCTGGTCTGAGGGAGGGGTGAGAGGAAGGAGAACAGCACCTGGAGGTAATTAGACGTGCTTAAGATGTTTGTCTTGGCTGGTTTAATGTCCAATCCCACGACATCACTGAGTTTGTCTCATCATGGGGCTAAGCTCCATAAATAACATCATTCTCAGACATAAATTAATATTGTCTCTCTTGTTTAAACTTTTAAGTTTGATTGAAGAGTTATGTGCTTCTGGTAAACTGAACAGAGTCTGCACAGAAGAGATTGATCGACAATGGTCCACAGCCAATCAGGACGCAGATCACAATGTGCTATAAAAACGAATTAAACATAAATATGCAAAAATATGCAAAAGATGAACCCCAACATATATCATCCATCCATCCATCTTCTTCCGCTTCATCCGGGACCGGGTCGCGGGGGCAGCAGTCTAAGCAAAGATGCCCAGACTTCCCTCTCCCCGACCACTTCCTCCAGCTCCTCTGGGGGGACCCCGAGGCGTTCCCAGGCCAGCCGAGAAACATAGTCTCTCCAACGTGTCCTGGGTCTTCCCCGGGGCCTCCACCCAGTGGGACATGCCCGGAACACCTCTCCAGGGAGGCGTCCAGGAGGCATCCGGACCAGATGCCCAAGCCACCTCAACTGGCTCCTCTCGATGCGGAGGAGAAGCGGCTCTACTCCGAGCTCTCTCCGGGTGACTGAACTCCTCACCCTATCTCTAAGGGAGCGCCCAGCCACCCTCCGGAGAAAACTCATTTTAGCCGCTTGTAGTCGGGATCTCGTTCTTTCGGTCACCGCTACCTTAACGTGGTGGAGGGGTTTGAGTGCTCGAGGGATCCCAGGAGCTATGCTGTCGGGGGCTTTTGCCCCTGGTAGGGTCTCCCATGGCAGACAGGACCTGGGTGACGAGCCAGACAAAGAGCGGTTCACAACCCCTTTATGAATATGAACATCAATGATTCCGTTACGTCGCCCGGATTGGCGTCACCGGGGCCCCACCCTGGAGCCAGGCCTGGGGTTGGGGCTCGGAGGCGAGCGCCTGGTGGCCGGGGCTCCTCCCATGGGCCCCGGTCGGGTCCAACCCGAAGAAACGACGTGGGATCACTCCCCAGTGGGCCCACCACCTGCAAGGGAGCTCTGAAGGGGCCGGTGCATTGTGGTTTGGGCGGTGGTCGAAGGCGAGTGCCTCGGCGGCCCAAACCCCGGGCATGGAATTTGGCTCTTGGGACATGGAACATATATCATAGAAAGGTAATATTCACACAGTTGAAAGTATCAGATAGTACAGGCGTTCCCATCAGTAATAATTATAAACACAGACATAAAAAACATGTTTTTCAGCTCGACAATGAAGCCTTTTCTCCTTTTTACAATCACAAGGTCTTTGAAACTGAAACCTTTTTACTAAAGCATCATAAAATATATAAGCAGCACTCAAACCTGTCGGGTTTTTGGGTAAACCAATCAGGAAGGCTGGCTCTGCTCTCCACTGAAAACGAGACATTTGAAGCCGTGATGGAGAGAATTCTAATCCATCATGGATCATCCTGATCACTTCTCTATCCTGTACTGGACGGACAGCAGAGCGCCTTACTGTCCAAGCGGCCGAGGCGACGACCGCCACAGGAGATCTTTGTGTCAGAGATGAGCGGTTTACTGCTATTGATTATGTAGGTTTTAATTTGGTACGTTCCAACTGTTTGCTGTACGGACTAAAGTCTTTCCAAGGTACATTTCCCATGTTGGAATCAATAAAGCTTCTTTATCTGATCTTCTATCTTAGAGGCTGGTTTCAGAATAGAGTCATCTCTCTCTCACTCACATCTTCAAAAGAACAACTTTAGAAGAAAGAAATCAAAAAGTAAATGTTGGTGACAAAAGAGTTTTCTGTTCATTTCCAGTGTGGCGAGGATCTGTTCTCTCCTCGCTCTTCTGATGTGATTGGAGTTTCTGTTTTTCTGCTATCAGGCTTTTGTTTGGTTCTGGATTGTCAGGTTGGTTGACTCAACAAAACTTGTAGAATATTAAGGATGTTTACAGACGGGACACATTTGGTTCGTTCAAAGTGAACCAGAGCTGCCACGATAGGTCGACTAATCAACTATTAAAATAGTTGACATCTAATTTAATAGTCGATTAGTCGTTACTTTATATTATATGGAGTCAGAGTGTAGTAAAGTAGAAAGTTATAATGGCATTATGCTAGCTCTTTGGACAATTATAAGATTTATTAAGGTTTTTCAGGTTATTTTAGAGCGTAGCTAATATTTCAGCTGCATGCTAGCTGTTTTTGCTAACTTAAGCTTTTTTAGACTAGTTGGGTATTTAACTAACATTTTAGCTGACTGTTAGCTTCAGCGTTTTCAGCTATCGACTTCAGTGTTTTCAGTTATCAGCTTCAGCGTTTTCAGCTATCAATTTCAGCATGTTCAGCTATCAGCACCAACATCATTAGCGGCCAAATTCAGCTTCCAGCAACTACTAGAATGATCATTTATGTTATTTATCTAGTCTTTGAGTTAGTTTAAAGCTAATGATGGTTAAATGTGTGCTTTACATCTAGTTTGTTCATGACCCGATTACTCGCCTAATCGGAACAAATAATCAGTGATTATTAAAATAATCGTTTGTGGGCAGCTCTAAAGTGAACCAGTTTCTCCTGATAATCTGGAACAAATTTACAATCTGAAACACCCAACCGGATCCTGGTTCAGAACCAGGAACCGCTCTCTGACCCGCCTTTCGGGTGGGTCATGAAAGCAACTTTTAAGGTGATACACATTGCCGTTTTCCTGACAGTTCCCAGCCAGCAAGGCCAAGTGGGCCCCATATGGCTTAAAAGTGGGCAGACAATGTAGGCCCCAATTGGGTTGTTCCGCAGTTTCCATGGTGGCCCCAGCTGTGTTTGCCCACATTGACTTAGGTGGCTACGCTAGCCAGTTGCCCAATGGACAACATAGCGAGCTCCGATGCCCAGGGTCCAGCAAAGCAAGCAAGTACTGCTGCCCAGGAGTCAGCAGAGCTAGCAGGGGCGCTGTCCAGGCTTCCAGTCCCTGGGTAGTGGAGCCAATGTGGGCAAACACACCTGGGGCCACCATGGAAACTGCGGACAAACCCAATTGGGGCCTACACTGTCCGCCCACTTTTAAGCCATATGGGGCCCACTTGGTCTTGCTGGATGGGTCGTCTCAAATTGAAACCTTCTTAGCCGTCGTCTCCTCCTCCAGCGAGCCTCTGCTGCTGAAAAAAGAGTTGTACCCGACTTTAACTGCCACAATGAAAGTGTCAGCATTTAATTTATTTTTGTAATTCTTATTTTACAGAATTTATTTTGGTATATTTCTGATCTTCATTAGACTGTTGTTGTAACGCTACTGGTCGAGTTCCATATGGCAAAAAGAGATTTAGCAGAAAAGATGGAAAGTTTTGATGAATATGACAAAAAGACAGAGAAGGAAAGAAGTTGAGTAGATGTGGCGCTGTATAATAAAGTTTTCTTGCTTTCTTTTCTTTTTTGGTGAATGCGGCCAGCAATTATGTATTTTCATTTTTATGTCAAAACTTGTATTTAAATCATTGATTTGGGTGTTAGTTTGATGGTGACTCTGTTTACAAAAAAGATGAATGAAATCCTGAAGAGGTTTTCAGTCATGTGGTTTTGTTTACAAGCTTTAGTCTGAAATAGGGCTGCCACAAACGATTATTTTAATAGTCGACTAATCACCGATTATCTTTTCCGATTAGTCGACTAATCGGGTCATGCGCAAACTGGATGTAAAGACACTGAAGTTGATAACCAGCTGAAATATTAATTAAATGCCAAATTAGCCTAAAAAATAAAAAGAGCCAAAGTTAACCAAAATAGCTAGCATTCTGCTGAAATATTAGCTAAACTCAAAATTAGCCTAAAAAAAATAGAAAAATCCTAAATTAACCAAAATAGCTATGTTGCTGAAATATTAGTTAAACTTAAAATAGCTTAAAAAACTAAAAAAAGAAACCTTAAGTTAGCCAAAACAGCTAGCATGTAGATTAAATATTAGCTAAACTCCATAAAAGGCCAAAGAAACTTATTAAATGCCAAAATAGTCCAAAAAAGCTGGAAGAATGCTATTATAACTTTTAACTTTACTACAATCTGACTTCATACATTATAAAGTAACGATTAATCGACTATTGAATTAGTTGTCGATTATTTTAATAGTCGATTAGTCATCGATTAGTCGACTAACCGTGGCAGCCCTAGTCTGAAACAGAAGTTTCTGTAGATCCCAGTCTGAACACACGGTTCATGACTCGGTCCAGACCAACAGAGCTGTTCATTCTGAATACACCTTCAGTCGATATGGCTGAACCTTTTTCTGGCTTTATTTTCCACTGAATATTCTTAGGATGATGTCAGTTGTGGCATTAGTTTTTTATGCATTAAAACATTGATATATTATCTCTTTCATATGAATTTTTTTCATATTTTAAAAATCTTAGAAGATAAGTTGGAGGTAGATTCCCGTGTTTCTCCATGAAATCCATCATGAAGTAATCGGGTCATCCATTACAAACCCTGTTGTCTGGTTCAGACCAACTATATTCCGGTCTGTAAGGTACGAGAAGACGAGTGTTATTTTTGATACATTTTCCTGTTATTTGCTTTTGGCTCTGGATAACACAACGGAGACCTGGATTCACCACGCAGGATCTGCTTCATTGGAGTCGACATTCCCTAAAGGGCGTTTGGAATAAACAAACACTGCAAACACAAGGATGCTCATCACTTTGTTCTACCTGAAGCTGCAGCTGCTCGTTGTTGGTGTCATTTCACATCAACACAAACATCCTGCACAAAGGTTCCTGTCTGTGCAGAGGGCTTCCTTTCATGAACTGCTGACGGTTGGATACAGACTGTTTCTCCAGAAATCTAAAGATGATGAGCAGAATACTGAGAGTAAAACGATGGTCTGATTATGTGATGTATGTAAAACGTAGAGTCTGAAGAAGTTTAGAAAAATGATGCCATGCAGAAAACGCACCTATCCTGTGAAGGGATTTGACACTGATTTGAACTTTAACAGTCAATAACAGCTCAAGTAATTGTAATTCTGGTTTAATGTTCCGGTCTGAATGTTTGATCTCAGAAAGAAAACAAATGGAACACATAAAGTGAATTATACAGTCATTTGAATATCTAATTGTTGCTTTGGTGAAACTTTCTGAAACACTTGGTTGTCTGCAGTCTTTTTTGACAGATTTCTTCATCCTTTAGTTGTATTCGTCCCGTTCAGGTGCCGTTTGCATTCTCCGTGGTCTCTTGTTTCATTACAGGCTTCTCTGGTGCTGACAACTGCCTGTCAGCCTGTCTGTGGTCGACGATAGAAAATATGGGCAGAAAGTGTCCATCTGTGCCATGGTGTCTCCATCATGCTCCTCCATATGTCCAAGTGTTGTCGGAGGGAATAGACGGTGGACGGTTAGGCGAAAAGATGCTGCGTGTTGACGATCCTGTAAAGGTTGTGTGTCCTCCCTGTAAAGGACGATTGCATGGTGGTGTGTAGGTTGTGTGTCCTCCCTGTAAAGGACGGTTGCATGGTAGTGTGTAGGTTGTGTGTCCTCCCTGTAAAGGACGATTGCATGGTGGTGTGTAGGTTGTGTGTCCTCCCTGTAAAGGACGGTTGCATGGTAGTGTGTAGGTTGTGTGTCCTCTCTGTAAAGGACGGTTGCATGGTAGTGTGTAGGTTGTGTGACCTCCCTGTAAAGGACGGTTGCATGGTGATGTGTAGGTTGTGTGCCCTCCCTGTAAAGGACGGTTGCATGGTGATGTGTAGGTTGTGTGCCCTCCCTGTAAAGGACGATTACATGGTGGTGTGTAGGTTGTGTGTCCTCCCTGTAAAGGACAGTTTCATGGCAGTGCGGAGGTTGTGTGTCCTCCCTGTAAAGGACAGTTTCATGGTGGTGTGTAGGTTGTGTGTTCTCCCTGTAAAGCTCGATTGCATGGTGGTGTATAGGTTGTAGGCCCTCCTGTAAAGCTCGATTGCATGATAGTGTGTAGGTTGTGTGTCCTCCCTGTAAAGGACAGTTTCATGGTGGCGTGTAGGTTGTGTGTTCTCCCTGTAAAGCTCGATTGCATGGTGGTGTGTAGGTTGTGTGTCCTCCCTGTAAAGGACTGTTGCATGGTAGTGTGTAGGTTGTGTGTCCTCCCTGTTAAGCACGGTTGCATGGTGGTGTATAGGTTGTAGGCCCTCCTGTAAAGCTCGATTGCATGATAGTGTGTAGGTTGTGTGCCCTCCCTGTAAGGGACAGTTGCATGGTGGTGTGTAGGTTGTGTAACCTCCGTGTAAAGGAAGGTTGCACGGTGGTGTGTAGGTTGAGTGTCCTCCCTGTAAAGGACTGTTACATGGTGGTGTGTAGGTTGTAGGCCGTCCCTGTTAAGGACATTTGCATGGTATTGTGTAGGTAGTGTGCCCTCCCTCTGCCTCTAACGGCTGGATCTCCACTGCCTGTTTGCATTTAAATCAGAGGCTCTGCCTTCAGCAGCTGCGGTCTTTGCCCCCCCCCCGGCCTGAAATCTTAGTGTTTCTTTTCTTCACACAGATTCTGTCCTCTTTCATTGTCTTTCATGTCTGTTTTGTTCAGATGTCTGCTGGTTTAGAGCGAAGCGAGCTGACTGGAGATCAATACAGGATGAAAGTTCACGTTCACACAAACGTGCACGGAGCTGGAAGTGCTGAGCATGCGGATTCTATTCATTCATATTCTCCACTTTTCCAGATCACGGAGGTGATGGATGGATTGTGTGTTCAGATATTTACGTCGGTCTGCTGAAGGTTTTACTCCAAGTGTACTAGATGCATTTATCTGCTTGAAACTCATGGAAACCAGAAAGAACTAGACTGAGAACATGAAGAGATGCAGAGTTTGAGCGAGTGAGAGTCAGATTCATGGAGTAATCGATACTCTTTGTTGCTATGTGGGAGTATCCAGAGGAGCAGAGTGCTAGAACATGAAGATTTACATCAACTGATTTGTAAGGAAGCGTTCCAGCTCAGGGGGAGAAGGCCACAGCTTAATGTGAAGGAAACAAGCCGAGGAGGAGGAGGAGGAGGAGGAGGAGGAGGAGGAGGAGGAGGCATGGCTAAGGGGAGGTGGTGATGAAAAGCAGGAGAGAAGAGTGAAGCCGGAGGGGAAAGAGCGGGAAGATCTGCTGATGGGAGACAAAAAGAGCGAGTTTACCTGCCTGTCTGCTGGGATTTCCTATGGTCATCTCACAGAAACGTTCGTTGACGTTCCTTCCTCCACCTCAGAATCCACATGTTCCCGTTGTTCCGTTTGTGTGCAGGTGCAGCGTCCGGCCGGCTCTGCTGTTGTTCAGCAGGATTTTTTATTTCAGCTTCTTCTTCCTGAGGTTGAGACGGAGGAAAAACTGCTGAGATGTTTGTCGTTCTCGGACTGTTTTTGTGCTGCTGAGCTCTTCATCTGTCAGCGCATGAAACGTGCACACGCCTGTGTGTGTGTGTGTGTGTGTGTGTGCGTCCTCCTGATGCAGTTTCTGTTGTGTTGTGCTAGGGGGTGCTGTCAGTCCATCACTGCTGCTTGTTTGTCTGTGAGTGTGTTTATGTGTGTGCATATGTGTGCGGGGGTTTTTGCACATTTGTGTGCCTCTTTTTATTGTGTGATTGTATCTATGAGTTTTTGTTTGTATCTGTATTATTTGTAAGCATGTGTGTTTTGTCTCTGTGTGTGTTTTTGCATGTTTGTGAGTTTATGTCAGTGAGTGAGACTGTGTGTATGCAAGTTTGTATGTGTCTGTATTTTTTATGATGATGTGTTTGTATCTGTGTGTGCATTTGTTTGTGCATAGAAGTGAGAGTGTGTTTTTTTTTTAATTGTGTTTGTGGATTTGTGTTAGCATATATCTTTCCCAAGCGTTTTCTGTAAGTCTCCACAAGGTTCTTCACAAACTGTTGCTGGTATTTTGGTCCATTCCTCCATTCAGATCTCCTCTAGAGCAAAGATGTTGTTGGGCTGTATGTCATCTTTGTTTTCTTGGAGTAAAACTGCAGACATAAACTCTTTAGAGTTCTGCTTATCTTGATATTTATATGTTTCAGTCATCACAATTTACAATTCTGGGAAATCCGAGTTAAGACTTGATAAATTTAAGAACTTCAGACAATTAAACGTTCTCTCTGGCCTGTGTTGGTTCAGAAGCTGCATACAAAATTTACCTAGTAAAACGTTACGATTAATCAGATTAATCACAACCCAAAAATTTGATTAATTTGATTATTATTTTAATAGATTGATAGCACTAATATATATATATATATATATATATATACACTCAACAAAACTATAAACGCAACACAACGGTTTTTGCTCCCATTTTTCATGAAATGGACTTAAAGATCTGAAATTAATTCCACAATTAAATCCACAATATTACCATTTCTCTCAAACATTGATCACAAATCTGTCTAAATGTGTGATAGTGAATACTTCTGCTGTGCTGAGATGATCCATCCCACCTCACAGGTGTGCCACATCCAGATGCTGATCTGACATCATGATTAGTGCACAGGTGTGCCTTAGACTGCCCACAATAAAAGATGTCCTTTTAAGTTTTTATTTCTTATCATTGTTTCATTAAAATCACTTTTTTAAAACTCAGTTTTAATGATTATTTGTGAAACAGCACACATTTTTACAGTCACTGGGAATTCATTCAGGTTTAGGCTAGGGATGTCCCGATCCGATCACGTGATCGGAAATCAGGCCCGATCTCGTGTTTGAAGACTCGATCTAAATCCGGCTCCGTTGTCCGATCAGGATCGGATATTTCATTTATTCTTATTATGATCAGCACTTTATATTTCAATCTTATTATTCTAGATAAATCCTCCACCAGAAGTCTGCATGTCATGAACAGATCACAAAATATTATTCCAGGAAAACGCAGCAGAAAACGGCAACAGTTCAAGCAGAAGACTGATGGAAAGTTAGCTAGCTAGCCGATCACGGATTCAGACTTCCGGGATCAATAACTCTTTAGAAAACGCTTTAAACTGACAGTTAGTGTCTCTAAACAACAACCTCTAAAGACATTTCAACAGAAATGTTTCTTATTAATGTTAAGCTCTTTGTGCTGCAGACAGATGCTAAACAGCAGATGCTAACTGCTACATGCTAGCGCCATGATTGAACTCCTCAGGACCCGAGCTGTCCTCTGATATGCCTGTTTTATTTATCTGAAAGAGGAATAAAAGTTAAGAAAATTAACTCCTCTGATAATAAAACCGAAATGTGATGTCTTAAGAACTTAAAAAGAAGCACATAATCTTAAAAAACAAACAAAAAACTAATAAATTAAAATTAATAATGATCTGAGCTAGTCATGAACACTCATCAAATTCATGCTAAAACACATATAATTTCTTTTTAAGAATTCTAAATTAGGACAGGAATCACATTTGGTCAAAAATGTTCAACAACTAAATATATTAAAGCTAAAGTCACTAAACTTTCTCACATGAATAATTATCACTTATAGAACAAGAAAATATGATTTTTTTTTTTTCTAGTTTATATTTTCTCTATTTTTACTTGTTTATTAAAGCTACTTCACTGAAGTGTTTTATTTAAGTTTCTAATGATAAAATAATGTTAATGAAATATAAATAAGGGACAAGACAAATGTATTTATTTATTAATCTCAACCTGTTGGTCACATTTTTCTGCAGCAGGTCTTCTAACCAGCTGATGGAATCTTCAGCATCTGATCTGACCGTTGCTGCAGCAGTCAAACAGACGTTTTGCTAAATGTATTAAATGTCAAAGGCAGACAGAACCAGTGGAGTCTCGTCCATCATTTTTATGATGAACCTTCCTGAGTGCATACTGAAGATCAGCGATCAACCAACAGCTTCAGCTTATTTAAAGCTAGTTTGAAACGGGCTTCAGTGTCTGTGACTGAGCGTCCAGGCTGCTCGCTGAACGCAGCTGATTGTAGTGTTTTTATTGATCCGCACAAAGAGGAAAATCAATCGGGCCATAATCGACTTGATTAAAAAGCATATCATTTGGAAAATGGTGGTAATGGAGACGCGCGGCCGCTGGTGCGCACAATGTCACGCTCTTAAACTTCAAACCGCTATTAGTCTGATTATTTTCTCTTGATGTTTTAGAATTAATAGCAGCATGTAAACCGTTCAACACATTCATTCCACTCACACTGTCTTACACAATGTCGACCTGTTCACAAGTGACATTCATTCTGATTCTACTTTCTATTTACAGCCTGTAGGACGTAAATCCAAGTTTAGATTTTATGCCTCATTTATCGTTTTTTTATTTGAAAGGAACAAATGGATGATAAAAAATGAAAAACAGTTTCAACTTGGAAACACAAAAATGCATCACAACTGAGGAAATTACTCGTGGGGTTCCTCAAGAGCCTGTGTTGGGGTTCAGGTTAATCCACTGATAACTGTACTTTTTCAATTGTATTAAAGTTTATATCATTTTATTGTTTTATCAGACATGTCAGGGTTTTTCCTGCATTGCCACCAGCTCCTTTGCACTGAAAAAGGGGGGCTGATTCAAAAGGCCCAGACTGAGAGGGGCCCACAGAGGTCCCGAATGATGAGGGAATGATAAAATAGAAAAATAATTTCAGTAACCCAATATGTATCACAAATAATTTTATTTTCAATGTCAAGATAACAATATTTATTTTGTTTTGGAAAAAACGTCTGCGAACCCCCCTCCTCTTATAAGAAAATGGTTTGGTCTGACTGTATTAAACATGCTTCAGGAGATGACTGAATTTTATTTTGAAAGGAACTTGAATGTGCTGATGTCACATTAAAATAAATCAAAAGTGTTATATAGCCCATTGAAAAACATGAAACTGTTATGGTTTCATTATTTTTTTATATTACTTATTTGTATAATAATTATTTGAAATATTTAAATGTTCCCCACAGTTATCTTTAATACTAGAATTAATACAAAAAATAATGAAAGTTTAATTTAAACTTTTTCATTTGGACCAGGGGTGGGGGGGGGGGGTGGGGGGTGGTGTTTATTTTGTAGTTATTTTTTAAACCAGTCATATTTATTTAACCCTTCCGCTCTCCTTGGGGTCCAGATGGCTCCAACCACATATTGTTATGCGATTTCTTCCATGACAAATGTGGACGAAGTGGGACAGGTTTTTACGTCTGTCATGGACATTAGTGAAACTCGAAAATCAGTGAAAAAAAAAAGTTCAGCGCACAGTCCTGTGGTGTCCAGATGACCCCACTTTTAATGTAAACAAGCTAAGGAGAGCGGAAGGGTTACTCCTGGAGAATCTAGGATAAGTTTTCTTCCTGGCTTTTGATTGAATTACACTTTTCTTTGTTAATTTTTAGGTTGCATCAAATACAAGCAGCCACAGAATACATAGGTATAGAATAAATAGGGAAAAAAATAATAAAATAAAAAATACATTTAAAAACAAAATGCTGAGCTAAACGAGCAAAGACTGAATGAAATATTGCTAAATATATGGTTGTAGTTTAATAAAACTAAAATGAAAGAATGTAAATAAAAGGGTTACTATCACCAGGTTTTTAGATGCTTTCAAAACAGTTTTTAGGTATTCTTCCTTCCAGGACAAACTCCGTTCCCATTTGGGAGAATCCTGCAGACGGAGAAAGCCGAGAAAGGATCTGTGGTCTAAAAGGAATATTTTGTGTTGTCTGCAATCATTCAGCGTTCAGCCATAAACTGACTGAGTTATGATGAACACGAGACCCGGAGGCTGCGAGCAACAGTCTCCCCAAATCACAAAAAGGGTATCAAGGGCAGACGAAGGCTCCTCTGCATGAGCCTGTCGGGAGAACTATTGGAGTAAATTGTGTGTTTTGACAGAATGGTGAACAGCCTCTTCCTCTTTGTGTTGCTGTGTTGCTGTGTGGATGGAAGGAGGGAAGGAGGGAAGGTGAAGTGTTTTTAAAAAGTGGAGGAAATGAAGGCTTGTAGAGCTCAAATGGAAGAAATGAGAATGGAATCGCTCTGAGGATGATGATGCATCTCCATTGGCATCAAACATTTATCATCATATCAAGCCATGTGATCTGGTGTAAACTGCACTAAATAAATGTTTACACTCGTTAAAACAATCTCATGGCTGCTTGTAGGATTAAAAAATGAGGTTTTGAACATTTCCTTGTAGTTTTTACCTAAAGATAGAGAACGTCTAAAACATAAATTAAGCTTAAATTACATTTCTTTATTCAAATCGTTGTGAATTAGGAGCAGACAAAAAAGCTAAAAGATTATATTTGTAAATATGGTGGGCGGGGCCACAATCTCCTTGCTCCGCCCCATTCTCTCCACCCGTCTTGGTTTTCCTCGTCGGAGCTGGAACGGCTCGATAGATCTGACGTTGGATGACGTTTTTGTCGCACCGCTAATACGAGGTTGGGGGTGTGAGGGGCCGTTAGCTAGAGTGTAAACAGAGAGCTCTCAGCGACGGGGATGAGGTAGCTTCACCTCAACAGTCCAACTCAGAGGTGAATTTCTTAAGTAGATTTGGGTATAATTGAAGTTATATTGACTTTTATTTGAATAAATCTGTTGCACCTTAAAGAAAATTATGTATTTTATTGATTTTTTTTGCAATTTTTTGTTTTGTATTGCAACACTATTGTGATGTCATCCATAGAAAATAGTTTACCTCTGACTCCAATGAAATGAAGTCAGTTATCACGGACGCCGCCACTACTAGCCGGATGAGGCTGTGGCCAATCAGGAGTGAGCTTGTTAGAGGTCCACAAACCTTTTACTTAAAGCGGACTCGGGAGAATCTGTCAATCAAACCAACAGGTACCACATGTTTTTAATGAGGCATCTGATTGGTCCGTTTATAGCTTCAATAACTTATAATAAAGAAAAAATATCTTTAAAAAAAGAGGAATATAAAGAAGATATCAGAGTAAGAATGACTGAATAACAGCTGTTTATTTCTCTGAGATTTCTTGGAGCCAATTCCAGTTACTCGGTCCAGTTCTCTTTTACAGTCAATGATTGTTCAGTCCAAATTTGCATTTCTGTTTGTATGAATATCCTCCATCACTCGTCAGTGATGCTGATTTATTTATTCTAATGGGTCATATTTATTACAGGAAGAACTGAGCCTTCCTGCCCCCTTTGTCAGTTCCTGCACCCCCCCAGGTTTGTAAAGAGTCGGCAGCTTGCCATAAAAGCAATGAAAAGGTGAACGGAGCGGCATCAAACGGGCCGCTCCACAACTGAAGCAACGCTTCATCTCCTGCGAGCGAACACGACAGGTGTGAGGATAGAATAATAGGACGGAAGAAAGTGCAGCAAAGATGCTGTCAAAGGAGGAAAAGAGGATCTAAAAAAAAACTGCATGGAGAGAAAGCTCCTGAAGTCAGAGGAGGTTTGATATGAAAGGAGAGCCGGAGAAGGACAATGAGAGAAATGAGTGTTGCACAGATGGAAGTGGGGAGGGTGACGGAACATGGATGTGTGAGAAAATAGCGTGTGAGATATGGATGAAAGGTGCGATATTGTTTAACTCCATACTGCTCTGCTGAGGATTTACTGGGTTATAGAAGTGCCCTCATGCCTCAGGTATTCATGCACTGAATGTTTGATATTAGCCTTAAATGAGCAGCTTTAGAGCTTTCCGCCTGTATGTTCCAGTGCAGCGGGAAGCCTCTGGCTTTGCTGGTAAAGTCCCTTTTATTCAGCTGCTGCGTGGAGGCCCCTGGAACACGGGGCTGAGCGGCTCTCAATAGACGGGGGACCCACTATAAAACCGTTTGGGAGGGGAGGGGGGGTCACCTGAGAGGAGCACGGATGGAGCGCCCTGACCGACGGTAGCCAACGATCTGTCGCAGGAATGCTGGGCTCCTTGGACGTCCTCTATGGCGTCCTCATCCACAAGGTAACAAGGAACAGAGTTTCTGCGTGTCATGACGAGGGGAACACGCCACGGATATGAGCGTGTTCAGAATTTCTGACAACAGAAGCAAAGATGACAAACTCAACTGAAAAAAGGCGGAAAAACTTTAGATTCTAATATTAAATGAAATGGAAGAAATGTGAAAAAAGTTTGAACTTAAATTTGAACAAAATCTGATTAAAATCTCCTCAAGTTTGAGATTTGTGATTGAATCTGTCATGTTTCTATTCTATGAAATCCTGACCAGAACTTTTAATTTAAGTGAAATAGAGATTTTTATTTCTTGTCTACCTTGAAACAAACATTTCACACCACAAACTATCATGTTTTGGTGCCTTGGTTCAACCGTCAGGCTTCCTGTTTATAAAGTAAAGGACTAGTCAACATCTAGTAACCACATTTGAATTCACCTGTTAACCCGATTCACAGCAGTTCCAGAACATTGATGGAGTTTCTCTGCATGTCCTCCTGTTCGTGTGGATCATTAGCAGAGAATGACTGATCACGTGACCTGATCCACTGATGTTTCCTCTAAAGTCCACTTGCAGACATCCAGCGGTGGCGAACAGATAATTATGTTCAGTCCAGAGAAGATGAAAGTCTGTCGGTTTCTCCTGATGGAGTCCACACATCAGACTGGATCTCTACGTTTGTCTCTAACAAGTTAGAATCAGGAGAACCAGAACGATATTTACTGATGGTTTTCATGGATCCAAGTTCAGGTCAAAGCTGCCGAGTGGATCTGAGCTGGAACCCCCCCCCATCTTTATTCTGGACTCTGTATCCTGCAGGGAGACCGGTTCCCAAGTTATCATTTTCTTCAAGGGATTTTAATCGATTTGTCAGTGTTTATTTATTTGCAAACTTTGACCCACTTGCTCTAAAATGTTAATTTCATTCTTTGTTTTTGATGATTCTTAGACTCATCCATCCTGCAGCGTTTCATGTGAATCATTTATATAATCACAGGAATAAAGTGACTCCGGACAAGTTGTTGTTTTCTTCCTAAAACTCATCCTAGTTGAACTTATTACTATTGTGAGTCCAGCTGCCCCGCTAAACAGATACGACGAGAGCTGGGTTGATAAAATCGATTAATAGATCAATAATCGATCCATGAAAGTAGTGATTAATCTAATGCATAATGCTTAAGTCCATATTATCTAATAATAATTCATAAAGCTGCTGGACATGGAGAAAACAACAACAAAAATATTCTAGTAGCAGAATTAGACGACAACTAACTCATTTTAAAAAGCTGACGAGTGGTTTTGTGAACCACAGTTTTTATCTGAAAATTTCTTATCTGATGTTGCACTGATTGAAAAAATTCTAGAATCAGGTTAAAAACAAAATTGTGGACTATAGTATTATTACCAGATGTTCCTATATGTATACAGTACACTAATCATCCTAAGAAGAAGAGAACGCAGCGAACAGCTGGTCTGGCAGGAAGTTCTGGTGCCAAATCTACATATAGACTCATGCTTACACCCATGAATACTTTTTAAAGTAAACATTTGTTGTCTAAAACAGTTTTTTATCTTCTGGAATAAGGTGTAATGCTATAGCTTGACCGCCACCTAGTGGCCAAACTAACATTTCCTCCAGGAGAAGCAGAACAATCGTTGGAGCTTCTCGGTTTGAGAATCCAAAACTGAAGGATATTAACAACCTCTAGCTGTGTATCAGATTATTATCAACATCTTCAAACAATATAGTAGATTATGAATGTATTTCTAAACAAATCTGTCTAAATATGTAAACCGTGTAAATTTAAAATTAAATGGAACTAAATTGAATTGAATTGAAATTGAATTGTCAATCAAATCGGATTGATTCTGTAAATTATTGGCGATACCAAACCCCAACAACAACTGCAGTTTGGACGCTGGCGGGACGTTGGCTGGATGCTGGTTAGACGTTAGATTGACACTGGCTAGCTGGTTGGATTTTGGGGTAATTCTGTCTGGACATCAGGTTGACCCTGGACTAGTTGCTGTCTGGATGCTAGCTGGTTGCTGACTGGATGGATTCTGGTTGGATTCCGGCTGGACGCACACCTCTCTACTACCCGTGTGGTCGCCGCTGCCCCAAACAGACGATGAACCGACACCAGCGATGACCTGACCAACACTGTGCTTGTGTTTTGCAGCTGATGGCGGTGTACGAGGAGCAGGAAGCCCAGCAGACGGCTGTGGCTAACTCCAGGTCGACCCCGAGCCCCGACCTCCACCAAGCGGAGCTTTCGGTCTTCCAACCAGCCGCCGGAGGAGAGATTGAAGTCAACTCCTCGGCTCTTAAATCTGGTGTGTTTGTGAGACCTGCTGTGATGTTAACTGACTCTTTTCTGTCTTTGTTCTCAATCTGAAATGAAAAAGAATCAGTTTCAGAGTCACATCAACACTTTGAGGAATCTGCATTTTTCTGCTTTGATTCCTGTTAACAAAGACGTCCTAAAGTGTAGAAGTGCATGTTGATGTACGGCAGACAAGCTGGTAACATTGAGATCCAGGCAAAGGTCAGGATGCGAGGGCTGGTCTGCTCCTGCCGGCACAGGGAGGTGAAGGGAGGAGGAGAGGAGGAGAGGAGGAGAGGAGGAGAGGAGGCTGGTGTTGTGTCAGGCTGCAGAGCTAAAACTCATGTCTGTGTCTGCTCTGTGTTACCTGAAACAGACCTGTCTGCGTGACCTTTATCGTGTCAGCATTATTCTGTTCTGCTCTCCCTCTTCCTGTTCCTTTCTTCCCTTTACGTCTGTCTTATTTTAAGTCGAGAGTGTTTTTACTGCAGGACCTGAACTCGTGAGGAGACTCGGAGCTGTCACGCGAAGGTCAAGGAGCCGTTTCTGCTAGTCTGAAGCATTTATGGACTTTTTTAATAGAAGTTTTTAAAGTGAAGGAGTTTTTCACACAAATACTTCTCTGTCCTGATTGGATGAGGTCATATCAGTCATATCTGGATCTCTGTGGCTGAATCTGGAGGAACACTTCACGGTGGGACAAAGACTCTGTTGAGGCGGGAAGTTTAGTCTGTTTCAGGACGGCGGTCTGTCAGCACAGATCTGTGGTAACGTGGGACTGTCACCGGGGGTCAGAGGTAACCCAGCTCTGCAGACCGTCAGGGGGGGGGGAAACTTTGGTCTGTTCTCCACATCTGAGAGAAGGATTTCAATGATGAGTCGATCTGTCACGACTGTGAAAATGGTTGAACTGTCGATTAGTCGTCTTTGTTTTTTCATCTTGAACCTACAGTGCACGCTTTCTGATGCTGCGTCCGACATTTTCTTTGACACGTAGTACAGGTCAGTAGTGAAGTTATAGGAAGACTCTGTTACCATGACAACAGGTTTAATAAATATCCTCCTAATTGTCTTTATTTTTAGTTAGCACATAGCTTAAACTCTTCAGGTTCAAACCTAATGATGTGGTTATTATAACCAGTTAACTCGTGATCTGATTAGTCGACAAATCAGGAAAATTAACCGTTGATCAGTCGTCTATTACAATAATCGTTTATGTCGGCCCTACTGGAGAGCAACCGCCTCTTTGGTTAATGGATACGGTGGCCCTGAAGAACAAATCAACGCAAAAGTCTTTTAAAGATCGCAACAACAATCAAAAAACTGTCAGACTGTAGAAATTACAGCCAAATTCCAAAACTTCTTCTGAGTTCAGACCAACTGACCAACCTCTGCTTACCAGAGACGTATATTAACTCACTGGACCTCCCCCACAGGAAATGCTTAACCTCCGACCCTCGTCAAATCAGGCCTTCCTGATCGTCGGCCGCTATCGTGAAACCGTCAACAGCGGTTAGTCCGAGAGGAACTACTGTCGGCCAATCACGAGTGAGCATGTTTGAAGTCCACACCCCTCCCACTGAAAAGGGATCAGGAGAATCTGTCAATCAAACGTTGGAGGCGGGGCCAGCAGGCACCCCAAGCTTTTACATCTGGTTGTTCGGTTTATAATTAGAAAAAAATATATCTTTAAAAATTAGGATTTGAAAGAAGAGCAAGAATGTTTATTTCTCTATGGAAGTCTGTGGGATTTTGAGGTACTTCCTGTTTGGAAAATGAGGGGGGGGGGTCGATGTGTCCAGGGAATATACAGTCGACGGTGCTTACTGACAGCGTCTGGCTCTAACATTTAGCAACTGAATTGACTTTATTTTGTTGGAGCCAGAAGTAAATTATTTTCTATGGATGACATCACACTCACTTAGTCCAGTTCTCAACAACAGTCAGAATTTAGACCAGAGGCTGATCTGTTGCTGCTTCATCTGGACCAGACTGTCATTGAGATGTCTCTGCGTTCATCTCTGCACCTTCAGTGTGAAGATTTTGCTAAAAATGGGCTCATATACTGTCAAGAAGCTAACCCCAGTGTGTTTAGAAGAAGTTGAAACACAGTGATGGTGATGGAATGAATCATGTCTGAATAAAGAAAATGAGCATCACTGTTGAAGAAAAGCTTTTCTGGTTGAGAAGAGACATGAACGACTCCTGAAATGAATAATTTGACTCAAAAACAAAAAGAGACGATTAAAAAACTTGGTTAACGTTTACGCAGCCATCCCATAATGGCTTCATGAAATCTCCGCCTCCTCTTACCTTCGTGTCCATCTTGTTGGTCTTTCACTGCGTCTTCTGAGGAGATGAATTGATTAACCTTGATGTAATCCATATCCCTGAGCCCGTTTTAAGAGCACCCAGGGTCCATTTGAGGCGATCGATACATGACCCTACAAACATCGTTTGGCGTGTCCTCTCCTCTGCTCCGTCCCACCATATCGAGCTCTGTCCACCTTCTGCCTCTCTATTCCCCACTGAGCTGTAGGCGCTTACAGGACGGCGTTGGTTATGGATGTAGAGATTGATGATGGGGATGGATCGCAGATCATGATGCTACCAGCTCAGATTAAAGCTTCACTGCAGACGTCCTGCAGATCAGGATGAGTTTGTTTTGTAGACAAACACCGACTGGTTATGTGGACACGAGATCCGTGGAAGGAGACGGACCGTTCTCGTGTTTGAGTTTGTGTGTTATCTTTAGATTTCCCAACGTTGTATGAATGTATGAAGATGGAGGACTCTTCCATGAAGAACATTCGTCCTAGCAGATGTTTTAGACCCTCATCATCTCTTTCAGTGCTGCACCTTAAACTAGGGGAGGGCCAAAATATCGATATTGAATATATCGCAATATTCAGCCCTGTGATTGATCCTGGATGGGTTCTGACTAAGTATCGATCTTTTATTCTCGTTTGAAGAAGATGTAAAACGTTGAACTCACCTTTCTTTGGTGAGACGTTCCTCTGGAGGCAGATAGGGGGCGCTTGTTCCACCAATGTGTCTGGCAGATACTTGAATTATTTCATTTTAATTCTGTTGTTGACAGTAATTATGCACTTCTGTTCATGTTTACTATTGTTAACACTGAATCTTACAATTACTTGTGTGATTGCTTAGTCAGCATTCACACTGTAGTGATTCTTCTGCTCCTTTCTGTACATTTTTTGGGAGTAAAAACTCAATCAGAATTACATCTATTTCAGTAATCTTAATATCAAAGCGTTCAGCTCGTTCAGGACATTACTGCTTGTGTTTTTGGGACTTTAGAGTAAATATGTCCCATTAGAAATGAATGAGAAAGTCTTAAAATTTCAACATTTTAAGTAGATTAACAAGTCTTTAAGTACATTCATGGGATATGTTTTCATCTTTTAAAGTAATTTTCAAATAATTTAGAGTTTAGTAGGACTCAGGGTCGATAATCATGTCAAGATATGATTCAATTCATATATTTATATTAATCTGATACAGAACAAATACTGTAAATGTTTCAGTGAAATACTGAGATTGTTAATATCATCCAGTTACATGGATTCTCTAAAGGAGAAGTTCTGAAATGTTCAGATCATTAACATAGTAAACATTGTTCTGCTTCTCCTGGAGGACATTTCAGTTTGACCACTAGGTGGCGATCCCGCTATAGAAGTACACCTTATTCAAGAAGAAGACGACAGTATAAGGAAAAACAATGTTTTAGACCAGAAATTGTTTCTTTAAAAACTATTTCCTTAAAACATTTTGTAAAATTCATGTCTGTGAGTTCATAAAAATGTTTATTAGTCAGCAATGTAAGTTTAGCTCGACCGAGGGTTAGCATTAGCCGTCAAATGGGAAATTCCATTAAACGTTAGCATCAAGCTAGCAGAGTTTAGCTTTATGTGTTCAATCAATTTATACCTTTTTGAATCGATTATTGATCTATTAAACTTAAATCGACTAATCGATTTTTTTCAACCAGCACTAAAGTACAACTAATATTTTAGCGACATGCTACTGTTTTTGGCTAATTTGTTATCTACTTGGTTTATAGGCTAATTTTGAGTTTAGCTTTTATTTTGGCTAACTTTTTTAACTTTTTTAACAAAATGATTTTACTGAAGAATTTTGGTCTGTTTTGGAGTTTAGCTAGTATTTAAGCTGCGAGCTAGCTTGTTTGGCTAATTTGGCATCGACTAAGCGTAATTTAAAGTTTATTTCATATTAAAGCTACACACTGAATATTTTTGTAAAATTGGCATTTATTAGGGATTATAAAGCAATATTACTACAAATTCTTCAGAACTTTAGGTCAACTTCAGCGCTCTTTCATAGCTCATTAATAAAAAGTTCCAGTCTTTTAGCAAATTTAACATTTTGCAAATAACTTTTGTATTTTCAGCCAATCACTTCAGTAATTAAAGTAAATGGTGTCGCCATTTTCAGGAAACAAAAAAGGGAAAAAGGCCTGAAATATGAGTTTTTTTCCTATCCGAAAGTAAAATGTCTCTGAGGCTCCGCCTACCGCATGTCCATTTCATGTCCTGGAGCCGGCTTCAGAGCGTTTTACCCAAACAAACAAAATCTGAACTTTCACAAAGACAGATGTGAATGCTGTGTATCTGCCTTTAGGATCCCTGGCCATCAACACACTGGTTCACAACACAAACACACTATTTCTATGCTGTTCAGTGGCTTCCTCCAGCTCCTCCCTCCATTTGTGATGCATGACGTCTCATAGATTCCTCTAAGATGCGTTCTTGTTATGAACCTGAGATGTTTTTGTTCTTCCTTTCCTGCTTGTTGAAGAGAACGCGGTCAGTCGGTCAGTGTTGAATCTATGGTTTCAACTTCACTGAACGTTCTCTGTGTTTGCATCAGCAAGAGTGAGAAGGAGTTACTGTCCAAATTATGAACTCGCCAGTTCTTCATCTTTTCCTCTTAACTCCTACAATATTTCCAGATGTTCTTTAACTCCTCAGAAGACAAACTTCTGAGACAGACGTGAACATTTTCACAGTTTAAACCTTCATAGAAAAATAGATCCAGGATTATAGAATGAAAACAAAGATCTGATCGATGTAAATGTGGAAAACTGGACACATTCTGAACAGCAGAGATAGACTGACACTAGTCTACAGCCAATCAGGATGCAGAGTCCAATGTTCCCCAAAAGTCCCGGTAAACAGCAAAACTCTGAAGAGTGAACAGCACTAAAGAAAGGAAACTGGTTATGAAGATCACTCATTAATACAGACATGAAATGTTTGTTTGGATCTGACGTGTAGCTCCACCCACATTCCTGTTTTTCCGTGTTTTGACAGGGACCCCCCTGCTGGTGAGGAGCAGCAGTGACTCGGCTCTCGCCCCTCAAACAGAGGCTGAGGGTTCCTTCAGTGAAGAAACATCCGTGAAGGTAAGAAGAAGCTCCAACGACGTTCACCTGTTCTGGGAAGTGTCTCATCTTCCTCCTCCAGGAAGAGGCGGAGCTAAGAATAACATTGATGGAATCATGAAGGCCTTTTTATTTCTACTGAACCTTCACATCCATTCAGGTTTCTAAATTGTCATTTCTATTCTCACGTTGAGTTATTTTTGTATTTCTTTTATCGACCATGTGAGATTAAAACCATGACGCTGTGGTTGTTGGTGGTGGCGTTGCCGTGCCGCGTCTCCCCCTCCTCCTCCTCCTCCATTAATGAACTCCAGGCTTGATTGGACTCTGGAGTGGAGCGCTCTGTCCTCTGGAGACTCCTCACCGGACAAACAGCTGATTTTAGCCGACCTGTTTGCTCGGTTCAGGTCTTTAGAGAGGACGGAGTCTCAGAGGTGGTCATGTTCTCCATGTTTACGAGAGGAAATCATCTAAGGAGGTGCTCTAATGTTATTCACCAAAACAAATCATGATCAGGAGGTTTCTATGTCCGGCTGTACTTACAGTACTTACATACAACACAAGAAGCTTCAGGAAGTGAAATGAAAGCATTAACATGCCTCCATAGACGTGATCGTCTCCTGAAACCACCTTGAAGATCACATCCTCCTGTTGACAGCTGATGACCAGACGTCAGTGAGACGAACAAAACTGATTCCAGAACGCGCTGATGCTGTACCTGACGTCCAGAGTGCCATAACATTTTTAAAATTCTAGAAATATTTCCCTAAAACTCTCATTAATTCATCCAATCCCTTTGCTGGGGTTGCTGGAGCCCATCCCAACAAAACTTAGAGGACTTCATCTTCATCATTAAAAACCTGATTTGGTTTCAAACTCAGCAAATTATATAAAATCTTAATTAAAAAACTTCTATTGCAGCTTTTATGTGAGTGTTCAGCTCACTGTTTATCTTTGAAGGAACGGCGATTTCTGTAGTTAAAGATAGTTTTCTATTTAGTGTCTGGGATCAGGTGAGCAGAGAAAATGTGCAGAACTCTAGAAAGGAGAAAATCACCTTTTTAGTGTTTCCAGAAGGTTTTAATCTCCTCTAATGATGCAAACAAAAGCCTCTCATGCAGAACTCATACTGCACATCATCTGTTGCTCTTTTAATTATTTATGATTAGAAAAAAAAATGTTGTTTTTTTTTAATCTGATTTCCAAAATTATTCAAAGGTAAAAAAATATTTGTCACAGATTCTGAAAGTTGTGGCACTTAAAAAGCTGAATTCACTGTAGAAACATTTTTTTCTTAAAAAAAAAAAATCCCATTTTAAAAAATGTATTTGTAAAATGTGCTGAAAATAAATGTTACCTCCAAGAAAAATCAAGAATTCAGACCCTAACAAACCTGAGGCTCTTCCACTCCTTACCTGTGTTAGTCTCACCTGTTTTAGGTGGTTATCTTTATAAAAACACATCTTCAAGCTTAAACAGTCAAGATTGTTGCAAATCCTTATTTTCTGCTCCATAATATAAATGTGTTCTATGAAATGTAATCTCCTGGATTCTTTTGAGACTGACAGAGCATTTTTTGGTGTTTACTTTAAATTTTGAACACTGATGTTCAGATGTAACTATTGATACTAGAGCTGCCACAGACGATTATTTTAATAGTCGAATAATCGGGTCATGAGCAAACTGGATGTAAAGCACAAATCTGAACCATCTTTAGCTTTGAACTAACAACTAGATATACAGAATTACCTGTGATAATGCTAGTGTGGATGCTGAATGTGGCCGCTGAAGATGCTGAAAACGCTGAAGCTGACATCTGAGAATGCAGAAGCTGATAAATATTAGTCAAATTCCAAATCATCCTTAAAAACTGAAAAAAGTAGGTTAGCCAAAACAGCTTAAAACATAGCTAATATTTAAAATACCCTAAAAATACGAGAAAAAAAAAAGCTTAAACAGCCAGCCTGTATATATTAGTCTAATTCCAAAATGGACAAAAACAAATAAAAAAAAACAACAAAAAAAATAGACTAAATTAGCTAAAACGGCTAGCATGTAGCTGAAATATTAGCTAAACTCCAAAATAACCAAAAAATCTTAATAAATGCCAAAATATTCCACAAAGGTATCAGATTTTCATAACTTTAATCTTTACTAAACTCTGACTCCATATTATATGAAATAACAACTAATAAAATATTAAATTAGTCGTCGACTATTTTATATTCTGTTTGTCTGCTAATCATTTCAGCACTAATTTATACATGTTTGATCTTAATCTTTTATTTATTTGACTTTAATCTTTAAGTCTTTGGTTGTTCTGGTAGAAACAGAATGAATGAGATTCTTTAACGTTAACATGTGACAAGAACTATAATAGATCTATAGAACGCTGAAGACCTGAAGCTCTCTGCAGCCTTTTAAAGGCTCTTCTCCTCCATGTGCGACTGACTCCAGTAAAGCTGGAGCTCCTGCATCCGTGTTCCTCATCCACACGTGTTCAGAGTAACCGCCGCTGCTGCTGCCGTCAGACAGAGAGCGTGTGTTCATGTGCGTTCACGTGCGTTCCCGTGCGTTCACGCGCGTTCGCGTCCGTCTGCGTCGCCGTGTCTGCTGGACGGCCTTCAGCTCCACATGTTCCTCTGAGGCTGACTCTGTAAATACAGACGCGCTCCGTCTGCTCACGCGTGTTTCCAGCGTCACCGTTCTCTTCATCCCGTCTGTTTCTACCCGTCAGTGCGCACACGTGCGCGCGCACATGTGCACTCCTCCAGCAGCCAGGTTCAGACTGGAGTAATGGCTCCGGGGTAATTGTTCAAATTGTCACTTGGCCTTTTGCTGAGAGCAATGAAGTGAAGAAAGTACTCTTCTTGCAGTAATTCTCTGTCTTCTTTTCAGCCGTCTTTATTTAATTTCAGCTGCTGAAAGTTTCACAGGGACTGTGTGGCTCTTTCTTTAGAAACGTCGGCAGTAAAACCTCCAACCTGACGGAGACTCAGAGACGGACCCTAACGAGACCTTCCTCGTTTAGCCTAATCTATACTCGTCATTGTGCATGCATTCATGTTGCTCTGCAAAAATAAATATTTTAAAATAGATATTTACATTGAATTGAACATTGAATTAATATCCCAAGGGATAAATGTATCTGTCATGGCACCCATATATCTAAAACATTTTTGCAAACACACATATTCCTATGAACATAAATAAACCTATCATATTAAACCTTAATATGGACATAAAAGTTTTCGTTTTAGAGCAGCTTCTTAGTAAAAACTTTTGAAATTCAAGTAGTTTTAAAACTGAAGAGATTATAATTTTTTTTTCATTAAATTATTAACTGAGAAGTTTTTTTTCTTAAAACAATAACAAAGTTCTTATTAAACATTTCATTCATTTTTTTGAACACACTGAATTCCTTGGGGCCCCAGGGGTTGCTGGAGCCTATCCCAGTTACTGTTGGGAAAAGACTGAGTTCACCCTGGACAGGTGACAGTCTGGAGGAAAATCACCTGTTTAATATTTTCTCTTTTGAGAATAAAAGTGGATTTATTTATTCAAGTATTTTTACAAATCAATTCTAGTGCTGCCACAAACGATTATTTTAATAGTCGACTAATCACCGATTATTTTTTCCGATTAGTCGACTAATCTGTTCATGGCCAAAGTGGATGTAAAGACGCTGAAGTTGATAACCAGCTAAAATATTAGTTAAATGCCAAATTAGCTAATAAATAAAAAGAGCCAAAGTTAGCCTAAAGTTTTAAACTCAAAAGTTGCCTGAAAAACGGTAAAAAAGGCTAAAGTTAGCCCGAAATAGCTAGCATGCTGCTGATAATATTAGCTAAATTCCAAATTAGCCTTAAAAAAAACGGAAAAAATCCTATATTAGCCAAAACAGCTAGCATATAGCTGAAATATAAGTTAAACTCAAAAGTTGCCTGAAAAACGTAAAAAAGCTAAAGTTAGCCGAAATAGCTAGCATGCTGCTGAAATATTAGCTAAATTCAAATTAGCCTTAAAAAAAACGGAAAAATCCGTATATAGCTAGCCAAAACAGCTAGCATATAGCTGAATATAAGTTAAACTCAAAATGCCTGCCTGAAACAACGTAAAAAAGCTAAAGTTAGCCGAAAAAGTAGCTAGCATGCTGCTGAAATATTAGCTCTAAATTCAAATTAGCCTTAAAAAAAACGGAAAAATCCTATATTAGCCAAAACAGCTAGCATATAGCTGAAATATAAGTTAAACTCAAAAGTTGCCTGAAAAACGGTAAAAAAGCTAAAGTTAGCCGAAATAGCTAGCATGCTGCTTATGAAATTAGCTAAACTCCAAAATAGCCTAAAAAACCTTAATAAATGCCAAAATATTCCAAAAAGCTAGCAGAATGCTATTATAACTTTCATCTTTTACTACAATCTGACTTCATACAATATAAGTAACGACTAATCGACTATTAAATTAGTTGTCGATTATTTTAATAGTCGATTAGTCGTCGATTAGTCGACTAATCGTGGCAGCCCTAATCAATTCTACAAACACTAAGGTCTAAAAAATGATAATGTCAGTTCAAAGTCTCCATCTATCCACCATCCTCCATCCCTCCCTCCCTCCCTGTTGGACGATGCATGAGTACACCTTAGACAGGTGTCCGGTCCATCACAGGATTTAGACGCGTTAATGTTGAGTCCTAATCAAACGGTGAAGCTGTGATTAGTTTGTTGCGTTAAAAATGTGAACAATAGATTTAATTGTTCTCATTTCTCTTCACAAAGACTCTGTTTTAGTCGTATTTCTTGTGGATGATCCTGAGTTCTGCTGATATGAATGAACCTGAAGCTTCTCTTAAACGTTCTCTCCATCTTCATTCTTCTGACTCCACATTAGAACCTGTTCATTTCTCCCTGAAGGATTATTTCCTGACCTCGGCTAAATCACTTTCACGTAGATGAACATGCATAAATATACCAACAGAAAAAGCCCCAGCATGCATTGCTGCTAATTCATCAAACTCACTTTGGGAGAAAACACTTAGGCTGATAGACCATTCAGTAATTAGTAATATCACTAATAGGTCACTTTTTTCTCCACTTTTGGCCATAATTAGATTAGATCCAGAAAAATGCAGCCGCTCCATTCGTTATGGGGGCGGGGGGGTTATTAATCAGAAAGTTGAAATCTGCCGTCCCGTTCTGCAGTTTTGGAGACCCGCTCGGACTCATATATTGATGAAAGCGTCCCACCCCGACAGACGGATGAATTATTGCTCCCATGCACTCCCCAGCGTATCCCACTAATGAAACTTTAACTTTTGGTCGCAGCCTCAGATTCCTTCAATCCTCGATCCTGGAGAACAAATGAGAGCATCGACTTCTCCGTTCTATCTCCATCTTTTGTCTGAATCCGACTCGTTATGGATCGCCGTGAAACCGACTCGAACCGCTGCTGCAGAGAGAAGTTTGAACAGAATCACTCAAACTCTAATTTGAATAATGAGACGCATTTATTCGTTCAGATTCATTTACTTGTTTTAAATGATACTTTGATAGGCGACATACGTCGTCGGCCTTTGTAATTAATATTTCGCTCTTCTGAGGCGAGAGGCAGAGCGAGGGAGAGGCGGTTTCTTCTGGCGTTCATTAAGTGAGATGTACAATTAAGCACCAGCAGCTTTGCAATTAATGAATGAGACTGTGTGTTGACAATGAGGTTAGGATAATTTATGTTACCTGTCATCTTGGTACTAATTAAACCCAAATGACAGCATCAGCAGCCAGGCCATACTAATTGATTAGCAAGTCTTCAAAGCCCAAACAAACTTTTACGGTCCTGGCAGTCTGTCACTTTCTCCAGCATCATCTGGTATAGAAATTCATTTGGTTCTTTTACGTTTTCTCTGCTTAGAGGTTGAGGGGAGGGGTCGTATGGCGAGGAGGTTGGGGGTCAGAGGTGGAAGGTCATGCGAGGAGTCCATTAGTGCCAAGGATCTGTATCGACCTGTGTACTTATCCCCATATGTTTACACACGTGTTCACTCCCGGGGAAAACCCGAACCCGACATTTGCATCAGAATCAATCAGTCATATTTTGAATTTGGATCTTTCTGATGGATTATTTTCCATTACAGACATTGATTTTCCTATAGGGAATGTATGATGTGACAGAAGTTCATAGAAGTTAAACTGAATGACGTATTTGTGGTTCATCGTTCTGTTTTTGAACGTAAAGACTCTTATTATATATATAATAACACAACAGCTCTACAGATCCTTTACAGTCTTATTTTCTCTGGTACAGATTCAGACCCATCAGGATGTTAATAAGGGATATTTTTAGCTGTTAATGATGTTATTGTTGAAGTTTCTCATTTGCATACTGAGATAAAGTGGCAGAAACCACCATTCCATATACAGAACTTATTTATTCATGGTTCAGAAATCTGTCTTAAAAACACACTGAAGCATCAAACGATAAACTCTGGATATAATGAACTAAAAGCAACATTACGTAGTAAATTAACTTAATGTAGTGTCCAACTTCCAAAGATTAAAATGAATCAAACAACAAACCTTTAAATCAAATGAAATAAAAAGCAAATTAAGTAAATTCTCCAACGTTTGTTTCATTTCTCTTTTGTGAAAGTTTTCTGTTCGACTCAAACTGGACATTTGGATGAAACAAAATGCTTAACTTTTTTATTTTCCTGATAGATTATGTCCATTACAGACATTGAGGGTGTGTAAACTACGGCCCGGGGGCCGAATGCGGCCCGTTAAATCTGGTCCACCAAACTGGAATCAATCATATTGATAATCCTTGATACTGTCCAGTTTCCCCTGTAATTCTAGAGTCTCCACACATAGATGGCGCTCTGTAAATACTTCTACGTAGAACGTTTTTCTGCATTCATGTGTTTTTAACCATCTTTAGATCATTCCAACACAACATGAACGCAACATTTCTCTAACTTTATTCCTAAAGAACATCAAAATCAGAACAAAAGTCATACTTTTGAAATAAAAATTCAAAAATTTCTGTTTTCAAATCATATAATAGTTTTTAATCAAAATGAAATTATATTTTATTTCTTTCTATTACGAGGTGAATCAAAACACGTCATGCTTCCAGGTCGGCCCTTCTGACAAGTTTTAGAACCTTTTATGGCCCACGAGTCAAAATGTTTTTCCACTTCCGGTTTGAAAATAATCTGACAGAAATTTATGAAAGTTAAACTCAATAATGTTTGTGTGATTCAAAAACACAGATGTGAGCAACAGAGACTCTTAAATCTAAAGGATCACACAGAGATGGAGATGGCATTGACTGCAGCCGTTCACATTTCTGTGGTCCAATCAGCCGTCACTGGATTTTTGGTGTGACTTTCATCCAATACTTACGGTAGCAGGGCTGAGAACGCTGGAAAATCTCCAGCAGACTCCACGGAGCTTCTTGATGTGACCACAGAAATGTGAACGGCGGCTCATTTGACCGAAAGGATTGTAAATGAATGAAAAATGTCTTTTTAAGATATTTAGGTTGTTGGACTTTGGTTAAAAACCTAATAATCATATCAAAACACTACTGTGAAGGTTTTTTTTTAAACAATAGGGATCTTTAAGGCCTTTTTATAGCAGAAATCATCATGTCTCTGTATATGAAACGGTTCATAAATCTGCATTAAAAGACCTAAAGCATCAAATAATAAAGTCTGGAGTCAATGAACTAAATACATTACATAAAACTACAATTTAGTGTCCAACCTCCAAAGATTCAAATAGATCAAAACATCATAAACCTTTAAAGTCAATGAAAACAATAAAGAAATGTGTTACAGTAGTTTTACCAGCGATTGATGTGTCATAATGACAATCGTTTGAGTTACTGACAGTTACACCTTAAAAACCCGATAATGTTGACAGCTTTAATCCGACTCAGCTAAACTGTTGGGTCTGACTAACAGGACCAATGATTTATCTGTCTGCAGACGGCCGGCTCATCCGCGGAGAAGCCTGGAGGGAACGACGGGGTCAAACACTCCGTCAACGGCAGGTCAGTGTCTGTGTTGGTTTCATGGTGATGTAAGTGTAGCTCGGAGTTTCATGTATGCTTCTGTCCCAGTTTCTCCTCATTAAAACTAGTTTCTGAACCAGATCTAGACTCTCAGGGAAGCTTTTTCATCAGCCGACTACAAAACACTGAAAGGAGGTCAGGGTCGCTCATGAGGACTCGCAGATAAACACATACAAACACGCCGGCATCAGCTGCTTCCAAAGACGCACAAGTTAGCCCCAAAGACGCTCGCACTAATGAGCAGTGCCTAATTAGGGTCCGGGGCGCAGAGCCGTTCCTGTTCTCTTAGTGTGGTTGTGAGGCAGGACTCCAGGTTTCAACCCAGAGAGAGGACTTTCACCAGAACGGTTTGCTGACTAACCAGGAAGAAGAATAAAGGAGTAAATGTCTGTGGAAGAACACTTATAGAAAACAGAAGCTAGCTACATCTGTAAACCAGTATCGGACATTTCTTTTAGGTTTCACACCATGAATAAAGGTTGTTAGGGGATTGGGGAGGGGAGGGGATGGGGGGGGGGGGGTAAGATAGAAGGAAGTGGAGAACAGACAAAGAAACCACACAACAGTCAGTAGGAGTGTCTCATTCTGTCGTTATGGTAGATGGTTTTTAGTCATAGTCTCATTCACACACTGAAGGTGGCTCCACTACCAATAGCAACATCAAGCAACAAAGGGGTTCAGTGCCTTGCTCAAAAGCACCGTGACACATGGGAACCAAACCTTCGGTCAGAGGTCGACCGCTCTACCTCTGCACCACGACTCCAACAAGCCAGAGGCAAGGTCCACTGCTAAGAACAGACAATCCCATCTACACGTATGAAGACGTGTATGAGTAAAACCTGTATCATGCTTCTCATAACCTTCATACACGCCAGTGTCTCTCACACACGAGCACAGAGTGACCCGGTACGTAAAAACAGGGAAATACATCCTCCCCCCCCATCTCAGATGTAATGTGAGGCCCTGGTTCTTAGCATATACAGATCTCAGAGACCCCCCCACCACCATGGGGAGAGCCCCACCAGACCCAAAGACCCTAGGGACACAACTGCCCCCAATACCAGCTGTAGGGCAGAAGAGGGGAGTTCTTCTGCCGAATTATCCGTCCCATTTTCAAACACCCTAAAGAAATGTTTTATTAGAAGGGAAGTCCGTTGACCCGACCTTCAGTACCAGGCTCTTGATGGAAGTCTTTAAACTCCATCACACCAGGGGCCAAAATCCAGAACACACCTGAGGTCACGGGTCGAACAGGATAAACTTTTACTGAACACTCTAAAACTACATTTATTAAACTTTAAAACTGTAACTTTTTACCATAATTATGAACTAGATATATAGCATAACCTGTGTTAATGCTAAGCTGAATTTAGCCGCTGAAGATGCTAGTGCTGATAGCTGAAAACGCTTATAGTCTAACCAAACCCTAAATTAACTTTTTTTGGCTGTTCACATCTATAAATGGGGCTTTGAAAGTTTTTTTTGACAAATTGAAATAAAACTGTTAGTCAAAAACCTTCTGTGTGCTGCCCCCTACAGGTTGAAATGAGGTATTACAGTTGGATTTTGTGATTGGTCAAACCGTGTAAGTTTCAGAAGTCATGATCTGCAGCTGCAGTAATGGTAAAAGTCCTGCCCCCAAGCTCCACCCCTCTGACTGGTTTCACATTTCAGCTGTGGGTGGAGTCAGCTTCCAACTTCCTGGTTTGGTTGCCCTTTAAGCGAATAACTGAAAATGGTGAAGATAGCTAAAATCATTAAAGCTGATATTTGAAAACGCTAAAGCTGATAGCAGCTAAAATATTAGCTAAATTACTAAATTATTCTAAAAAACAAAACAAACAAAAAAAATGTATGTTAGCCAGAACAGTTAGCATGTAGCTGAAATATTAGCTAAACTTCAAAATAGCCTAAAAAAATCTTAGTAAATGCCAAAATAGTCCAAAAAGCTAGCAGATTGCTAATTTTTAAAACCTTAAAACCGTAACTTTTTAACATATTTATGAATAATCAAAAGGCAGGAACATTATTCCAGAATAAATTAACTTAAAGCTTAATATTAAGTGATTTACTTAATATTTTACTCTCTCTTTTGTCAAAATGATACAAGTGAGAAATGAACGCTAGATAACATCAGGTCGTTGATAACAATAAAATAAAATGATCTGGAGGGCCGGTTCCGGCCCCTGGGCCGTAACATTGACTCATGTGCTGCAAGGGGTCTTGACCAACCAGAGCTTCTCATAAGCATCTCAGCGGACACTCCAGCCAAACACCCGAAACCCCGTCTTACCCAGCATTCCCCACGCAACCATCCACCTGTCTGAAGATGAAGACGATCTTAGGTGTGTGACATGGGCGGGGCCTACAGGTGTCCTGCAAAGTGTACAGTTGTGATCTTTATGTCAGTTTACAGGTATTTAGAAATATTGGTTTTGTTTTTCCAGGATAATTGGTTGAAGAGACCTTTCGGGACCTGTGGTCTCGTGTGTTCGGACCGGGTCAGACGGGTTCAGACCACATTCACCAGAACACTCTGAACCAGTTGATAGATGAACACGTGAGAGTCAACAGCATGAGTAATCTGCTGTAAATATGAGAGAAGCGGCGGTTACATCACTGATCAATGAGATGTTCCGTCTGAAACTCTGACCTCCGTTAATGGTCGCGCGATCCGGGTCAGTCTGAACCAAGACGACGCTCATAACGATCCATTTAAGTCATGATCGCATGCGGCTAATATCTGGTGTTTGTTTAACACTTCTCCAGAGAGAAGTGACCACGAAACAAGGAGACTCTGCTCCTCCAGAGTCCAGCATCATCAGATGGAGCGCTGTCTCACTGCCATGCACAATTTTTCCAGCTAAATTAACATCTAAGTGAAGTAAATGGAAGCCATCGACACCATCGCCGGTTCCATTTCTGTGTTGCAGATATCATGCGGTGAATATAAAGGTAGATGTAAGAGTAGATTTTTAGAACGCCCACTTTCACTTTTATTTTTTTCCTGATGCACACACTGCGCTCTCCCATCAGCCGTCTCTTCTGTGAGTAATGTAAAAGTGATGTAATGGTTTTTGTGGTCGCTGAGGAAACGATCCTTGAAATTGCAAAAAAAGTCCAAAATGAGTTGACGAGTGCAGCCATAAATACTGGAACAGCAAAAGACGTGGCGGCGTGTGACCGTGTGGGAGTCTGGCACCTTTGAATGCAAAACTACACGAATAAATGCAGTAATGGCTCATCATCATTTCATGGGCACGCCGCTCGCGCCCCAGAAAACTCATTACGGCTGAATCAAATGTCTTCTCAGAGGGGGAACAGATTTACCTTCAACTGCTTTATTGAAAGAGCATTTCCAGTCTATTTCTGTGTCTGTAAGTCAGGAGGTGAAGAGGTGAACGGCTCACCGCTACACACCCGGACCGTAACGCCGCCGCCGGCTTGTTTATGCTCCTGGCTTTAATCATGCTGAGCTCTTGTTTTCAAAATCATCCGTCTCTTTATTAGCTCGTCTTATATGGGATGCCACGATTAGTCGACTAATTTAATAATCGATTAGTCGATACTTTATATTATATAGAGTCAGAGTGTAGTGAGGTTGACAGTTATAGTGTCATTCTGATAGATTTGGCATTCATTACGGTTTTTTAGGCTTATTTTGAGTTTAATTAATATTTCTGCTACATGCTAACTATTTTAGCTGATTTAGGAATTTTTCTGTTTTTTATGCTATTTTGAAGTTTAGCTAATATTTCTTCTACATGCTAACTAATTTATCTAATTTAAAATTTTAAAAGTTTTTTAGGTTGTTTTAGAACTTAGCTAATATTTCAGCTAAATGCTAACTATTTTAGCTGATTTAGGAATTTTTTAAAGGTTTTTTTAGGTTTTTCTAGAATTTAGCTAATATTTCAGCTAAATGCTAACTATTTTAGCTGATTTAGGAATTTTTCTGCTTTTTCTTTTTGCTATTTTGAAGTTTAGCCAATATTTCAGCTAAATGCTAACTATTTTAGCTGATTTAGGAATTTTTTAAAGGTTTTTTTAGGTTTTTCTAGAATTTAGCTAATATTTCAGCTACATGCTAACTATTTTAGCTGATTTAGGAATTTTACAGTTTTTTTAATGCTATTTTGAAGCTTAGCTAATATTTCACCTACATGCTAACTAATTTATCCAATGTTTGCTAAATATTTCAAGCCTATATGCTATGACTATATTTTATCTAATTTAGGATTTTTTTAAGTTTTTAGGTTGTTTTAGAATTTAGCTAATATTTCAGCTACATGCTAACTATTTTCAGCTTGTATTATTTGAAATTTTCTCTTATTTTTATGCTCTTTTTAACTTTTAGCTAATATTTTCAGATTGCTACACTATTACTAATTTCTAATATTAAAATGATTTTTAAATGTTTTTTAGGTTGTTTTAGAATTTAGTTAATATTTCTGCTACATGCTAACTATTTTAGCTAAGTTAGGATTTTTACAGTTTTTTTATGCTATTTGGTGAGTAGTTAGCTAGATATTTTAGCTTTATGCTAAGTATAACTAACTTATAGGCTTTTTACAGTTTTTTATGCTACTTTCTGAGACGTTTAGCTAATGATTCAGCTACATGCTAGCTTTTTTGCTAATTAAGGATTTTTTTTCAGTTTTTTGGCTAATTTGATAGATACTAATATTTTAGCTGGCTATCAGTTTTAGCATTTTTAGCTATCAATTTCAGCATCTTCAGTGACCAATATCAGCTTACAGCATTCATGCTAGCATCATCACAAGTAATTATATATATCTAGTTTTTAGTTAGTTTAAAGCTACTAAATGAATGGTTAAGAGCTATGTGGAGTAATTTAATCCAGATGTAAGTGATTGAATAATTACTTAATCGTAACTTTAAACAAATAATCAGTGATTAGTCGACTATTGAAATAATCGCGTGGCAGCGCTAGTCTCATATATCTGATCCCCGTCTAAGATGCGGCGCTCGCGCTCAGTCTCTGAAAAAGGTTAGATTATAGGACGGACGGATAAAGAAATGGAAAGAAGATGCGGCGTGTTTCCGTCTTTCACCGTCAGGATCAGTGAAGTGGCAGCTGGATAAAGAGGACACCTGCTCTCCTCATCTCTCTGCCCCCCCCCCCCAATTAAGACCCTTTCATTTGCCGGGAAGCCCGCTCGCCTCTCTCTCGAGTCGGGCTCTCACTCTGCATCTCGGCTCTTTTATGTACTCTCTGCCACCGTGACCCTTTCAGTCTGCGCTCCCGGCTCTCAATTCGGTATAATACTAAATGCACAATCAGAGCCCTGGGGACCTCCTGGTTCCTGTTCTGTGTTTGTGTTGTAGATTGAGTGTAAGAGATCAGAGGAACAGCGCTGGGGGGGGGGGGGTGGGGGCTGTTTTCCTTTTCATATTCATTCTTTTCATTAGTCTTGTCTAATTAATGCAGCACATCCTCCCTCATTTCATCTTCCCTCATTTTTCTTCCTCTTTTCTGCTCGGTTTTCCTCTTTTATTCCAACAGTTGGCAAAATGCAAATACCCAGAACTCTTAACAGAGTTCTAATGGGTCATAATGATGTACTGTTGCACAGGATTCTGCGTTTACGGGGCAGCTGCTCAGAAAACCTGCCACGGTGGATTCAGTCATTTCAATTCTGAGATTCACTTCAGTTCTGTCGTCTAACTCACAACAAAATAGTACTACAAAAGAAGAAAAGGATAAATTATGTATTTTAATCCAATTAATTGAATATTTTGCAGAGTTGATTCCAGTCCAGGTTGTTCCAATAAGGTCAAACTCTCCGAACGGTTAATAAATGTTAATCTATAGAAGTGACTTCCTGGTGGAATCCTCTCAAAAGAGAAAACTGCAGGAACAGGAAGAAAACCTCCAGCAGAAATGTGTCGATCAGCTTTTAATAAGATTTGATCAACTTTATTGATCCCGCTGTCAATAGTTATAGGAGTGTCAAATAATCAAATAGTCAAATTAATTACAGTCTGTTGTCATGTTCTCAAATATAAAAGCAAAGGTCTAACGGTCTACTTGGATTAATGCTTTATGGGACGACCATGGTGCAGTGGTCGGACAGTCAACCTAATTGAAAGATTGCAGGTTCAATTCCCACCCTGCCAGAACCCCACCTGGTGGAATGTTCAGCAGCGGAGCCGCCGTCAGTTCTGTGTGAAAATGTAAAAGTATTTCATCTCCATCTGACCTGGAAACATTTTTTCAGGTTCTTATCTCTTCTCTCTTAGATTAATGTAACGTTCTGTTTTAACTGTTTTAACAAACGCTCTCTTAACCGTCTTCAGCTTGTCCAAAACTCTGCAGCGAGTCTTTTAATGGGAGCCAGTAAACAGACACGTCGCTCCTCTGTTGTTACCTGTCAAATATCCAGTTGATTTGAAGCTACTTTTCATTTTTAGAGCCTTACGTGATCAACCCCGACGTACTTAGCTGTGAAAAAGCATTTGTCCCCTTCCTGATTTCTGTTTTTTTTTTTTTTTTTTTGCATATGAATCAAACTCAAAGTTCTCAAATCATCAAACCAGTTTTAATATCACTCAGAGACAACCCAATCAATACACAATTCAGTTTTAAAATGATTATTTCACTTATTAAAGGCACAAAAAAATCCTACGGAAGCCGAAAGCGGTCTGCTCTACTTTATTTTAAAATTTTTAATCGTTTTTTCGTGATAATGAGATAATATCTTATTATCACAAGAAAACAAAGTTTGTTTTTTTGTGGTGAGATAGTTAATAACGAAGAAGGAAGCATCTCGTTCTCCATTTCCTGTACAGAGATTCACCTGTTTGAAGTCTCTTTATTTTGTGGTTAACGAGAAAATGGCAGAACCCTCTGCAAAACTTTATTATTTTATTTGTGGGTCTACACTCTTCAATCCCCTTCAGCCCCCCTCATGCCCCAGCCCCCCTCCCTCTTTGACTGACAGATCAGAGAATCTGCGCATGATGTGTTCAGTGAACTCCGGACATTAGAGGACCCAAACAGACACTCGGCCCAACTCTGTCCGCTACTCTGTTTTTGTCGTTTTTATACAATCCTCATCAAAACAAAGCCGTTTTTCAAAATAAAAGTCAACACTATTTAATCCATCGATTTTATCAGCATCAGTTCTGGGTTTGACGTTTTCTCTGATAAACTGATGTTCGGAGGTCAGTGAACGCACCACGCAGGTGCGCTCGGCAGCCCTCTGTCAACCTGTCAATGTTTGTTTGGGGGTTTTGGTAAAATTAAGGGAGGGGCTGGTGCATGAGACTGAATTAAGACGTTTAAAGAGCATAGACCCACTAATACATGAAACATAGACCCAAAACAACTTCTGTGGAGTCTCCATGGAGAAAGGAAGACGCTTCATTCTTCGTTCTGGATTATCTCGTTAAAACGAGAAATCGATGAAAGAAACAAAAGCAGAGCAGGCTGTTTTCAGCTTCTGTAAAAATCCAAACCTGTCTGACCTGTGAAAAGTAATTTCCCCCTGAAGCTAGGGCTGGGCGATATGGGATTTTTTATATCACGATATAGCTTTTTACATATTGCGCGATAACGATATTGATCACGATATAAACCAAATAACTATATTTGACTATATTTATTTATATTAGACTACTAAACTGTTTCTTCAGTTCCATTAAAAAACAAAGCATTAAGTCTACAAATAAATTCTAATATTTTCAGGGTTCATATAATAAAAATGTATTAATATACTACAAATTATTTTTATTGTATTTAGTAGGGGTGTAACGGATCACAAAACACACAGCTTGGATCGTGTCACGGCTTTAAGATCACAGTTCGGATCATCATTTTTCAGATCAGTAACAAGTAAAAAAAAACAAGAAAGAAGATAAAAGTCTATTATTTTTTAAAAAAGTTAAAAATATATGTTTAAAAAAAGTACTTAAAAGCATTAACTCACACATTTTGAACTTTGAACAAAAACAAAACATGTATTTTCTGATTACATGTACATGTCTGGAGAGAGAAAGGAATGCTTCATATGTTATCCCACCAAATTAAACTGCAATTTTGAAATTAAACTTTCATTATTTTTGGTATTAATTGTATTGAAATTAACAGGAGCAACATTTAAATATGTCAAATAAGTATTATTAACCATAGCACATGTCCAGGTGACGCACTGCCATACCCGCGTTTTTTCTGGAGCGACAGCGTCCGCTCCTCACTGGAAGGTCTCCTGAACTCCGACACGGAGATGTGTAGCAATGTTTTTATTCAGCTCTTCAACATAAATCAATACGCAGCGGCAGCGGGGGTTGCTGGTAGAAGTCGGCTCGTGCGCGTTTGTTTACCTTTCATGCAGATGAAGGACGCGGAGTGGAGTCCAAAAAAATGACCCAAATGAGAGCTAATAAACACAAAAATTAGATACAAACACTTACTCGCCCTGTGGAGACTAACTCTCTAACTTTTACTCGTCAAATAGGAGAAACTGTTAGCAAGCAAGTGTTATTTGCGGACCCTTCAAAATAAAAGTCTATCGCGATAGAATCATTCTTCTATCGAAAAAATGTTCTATCGCGATATCAATAATTATCGTTTTATCGCCCAGCCCTACCTGAAGCTAATAACTGGTCAGCCAACCCTTTGCCCCAACCACAGAGATCAAGCGTTTGTCTTCCACATCTTTCTGGAGGAATCATCGCCGTCGTCCTTCATGATCCAAGAGTTCTGGAGTTTGAGGGCAGGAACTGATGGTGGGACGTCGGCGAGGCCTGCAGTTCTTTTGATGTAGTCCGCGGTTGTTTTGTGGATGAGTCGCCGCCGCTCTCCTGGAGTCATTTGAGTCGGTCGACCTCTCCCGGGAAGGTTTGCCACTGTTCCCGGTTTTCTCATTGTGTGAATAAAGGTTCTGACGGAGGTCTCCATGGAGCCCCAAAGCCTCAGAAATGGATTTATAATCCTTCCCAGACAGATGAATCTCAGTCGCTTTCTTATTAATTTCTTCTGGAATTTCTCTGGATCGTGGCATGATGTGTTGGTTCTTGAGATCTCGTGGTCTTCTTCACTCTCTCTGACAGTTTCTATTGAACGAGTCTGGAGGTAATCAATCAGGTGTGGGTTTGGCTCGTGAAATTGTCCTCATCTGTCCCAAATTTGGGATTAGTCACGGTCATTCTGTGAATTAACGGGAGGGGGGGGTTCTTCTTCACACAGAGCCAGTTTTGGTTGTAAATTTTGTCCCCTTTTGGTAAATAAAATAATCATTTTGAAACTGCATTTTGTATTCAGTTGGGTTGTCTCTGAGCGAAATTAAAAATGTTAAGATGATTTGACACATTTGTTTCATTTGATTCATATGTAAAAAAAACAGAAATCTGGAAGGGGCAAATATTTCTTCACTGCACTGTACATCTCTGACCTTTCAACCCTTTGGTAGTGCTGGGCCATATAGACAAAACTGTATTTCACGATATAAGTTATATTTGATCACAATAACGATAAATATCGAGATATACGATAATAAAGTATATTTTTCAGTTTCGAGTTTCTCTTTTTAATTTGTCTTTATTTTCACTTATATACATTTTTGTGTACACACTGACGACGTCTGCGTGTCTCTGTCTATTTAATGATATATTTGGCGTAATAATTGATCAAATTAGGTTAGAATCGATAGAAGAGAAATGGCACGATAGACACCCACTCGATATGTATCGTCATACAGACTAGAGAGATCTCTACTCATTTTTGGAAAATGTTCCTACAGTTTGATGTGTTCATTTTGATCAATCTGGACGGGATGTTTTGTTCTGTGTTTTTATTGATTGATGGATATTCAATAACAAAAATGCCTCTTGTTGATGTCAAAGTAAAGGTTGGACGTCTGTTATATTAGGAAAACTTCATAAAGACAGTTTTTAGTTGTAACTTGATGTTTTCTGTTAAAATGTCATAAAATATCTCAAAATGAGGCTTTTTACAGCAAATACTAGATTAAAAATAATTGCGATTAAAATCGATTAATTAGATTAATTAATTACAGGTCCCCATTAATTAATTGAATGGCATGACATCACTATTTGTCACTACAACTCTGGGATTTAAGTATTAACGTGCAATTAAAGAAACATTAAAATGTGCAAAACAAATGAAGGTGAAGAAAAAAATAATACAATAAATAGATTAAAAAAGAAAGTAATCAGTCATTAATTACTTTATCCATGCATAGCTAGAAGAAGAAGCTCCTGTTTGCAGTGTTTACTCCGAGCTACAGTCTGGAGGTTTGTGGAGTTTACACAGTTAAGAAAGAAGCTTTTTTCAATATTTTCTTTGTTTTAAAAAAGTCACATTTTCCCTGCATCACCCCCCCCACCCCCCCATCAGTAAACCTGTCCCTGGAGTTCTTCCGCATCCGTCCTCCCATCAGTTCCTGTGAATGTGATGAAGGAAGGATGGCGCTGAAACAAAGAGGCAGCGGAATGAGCAAACGCTCCACGCCGCATTCAGACGAACTGAGCAGGAAACGGCGTCTGAGCGAGCGGAGGAAGGTCGCCGGAGGATTAATGGCTGCGCTCTGATAGATAAACTAATCAAACAAACAAAGACTTGAGCGTGCACATTCAAACTCTGACAGAATGGGGAGCAGATACACTCCAATAATCCAAACCGCAGAGACGCTCGGCGACGGCGAGGAAGGAACGAGCGGCACAGCGGCGTGTTTAGAGCTTTGGCGTTCTCCGTGTTTACGCCGCGGTCCCTGGAAGAAAGGCTTTGTGAGTCTGAAATGAGGGTTTGTGTGCAGCCTGACCAGGACGGTGGAGGTCCTGGGAGACGACGGGCCTCTGGGGATCCACGTGGTTCCGTACTGCTCCTCGCTCAGCGGACGGTGAGTTCCCGAACAAACACGGCGTGAAGGTGGTTGGAGGAGGGGTCCAGGGTTCTGCTGGTGCTGATTCCAGCTTCTCTTCATCACTTTGTGACACAACATGAACACAAAACGCTGGACATGAACTAAAGATTCCACCTTAAATCAGCAGCTCGTCTTTCATCTGTGTGTGGTGTGGTCATCTTCATCTTCGTCATCAGGTTCCTGGGCCTTTTTATCCGCGGCGTGGAGGAGAACAGCCGCTCCAGGAGAGAAGGCCTGCTTGAAGAGGACGAGTGCATCGTCAGAATCAACAGCACTGACCTGATGGACAGAACCTTCAGCCAGTAAGTGTCCTCCGCTGACGGCTGCAGTGGTGTAGCGGTCAGCAGTCTTTGGTAGAAACATCCTCTCAAGTGTCTCAGCATTTCCTTCTGTTTGATGAAACCGGTTCTGTCCTTGGATCTGGTTTGTTTTCTCACCGGTTCCTTTAAGCAGCTTTCCATGATGTTCTAATTCATCCAACGAGCAGAGCAGTTAAATGGACTCATAGATGCTCAGAAGAACATCCTGGAGGAACATGATTCTGATGTCTTCAGGCCTCGAGGGCCGCTGTCCTGCATGTTTCCTATCAATCTGCCTCTGAAGCTCCTTATTGGCCAAACACACCTGATCCAGGGAATCAGCAACAGATGAGGCAGGATGATGACGTCGGTCCTCGAGGCCTGGAGTTTGATGACCCCCCCGTCTGAGAAGATCCTTTATTAATGTAGTTGATTACACCTGAGCTGCTTTTGTTGATCTACAGATAAACTTTATCTTTACTCTGAACCTCAATCCAATGTTAATCAACTCTCTGTCCATTCTTCATTTGAATTTGAACTGCATTTGATCCCGTTTGATCTGTTCTTGATCTGCACTAGATCACTCTTGATCTACTCTTGATCTACTCTTGATCTATTCTTGATCTGGACTTGATGTACTCTTGATCTGCGATCGATCTGCACTAGATCACACTTGATTTACTCATGATCTGTACTCGACTGCTCTTGATCTACTCTTGATCTGGGCTTGATCTATGCTTGATCTACGCCTAATCTACCCTTGATCTACTCTTGATCTGCACTAGATCACACTTGATCTACTCTTAATCTACTCTTGATCTGCACTTAATATACACTTGATTCACTTGATCACTCCATCTCCATTTGATCACACCTGATTTGGACTTGATCCACACTCGATCTCCTTATTATCTGCATTGAATCCATTCTTAATCTGCGCTTGAATCACATGTGATCCACACTTGATAAACTATCCATGCAGACTTCAGAGCTTTGGAGAGTGTTATAGGAAAAGTACCTTAATCAATAAAGCTGGATTTGATTTGATTTGATTTAATTTTATTCTTTTTTTTTTGTAATTTACTTTTTATTTCAAAATTGTTATACAGTTTACACAAATGAAAATATAAAACAACTTCCCAAAAGAATAAAAATAGAGAAATAATATTAATAGTAATAATAATAATAAATCAAAATCAAATCATAATTTTAAAGTAAACTAAGGTGAGAGACGACACCCAAGGGGGGAGAAAAATAAAAAAAAATAGAAATAAATAAAAAAAAGAAAAAAACAGAAGACACGTAGCTTTTGGGCCAGACCTCCAGTCCTTTTTCGTATACTAGTAACAAGTCCGACCTATCCACTTCTATTGTCCATTTTACTTTCGAAAACACTGTTTAAGCATTATACATTTCAATTCATATAAAATCAGATCTGGATTTTTGAATATAATGTAACCATTTCTTCCACATAGATTTAAATAAATCGCTCTCCCACCGCAATGAATATGTCAGTTTTTCCTGGTTATATAAACTCAGAATCATGATTTGATTTGATTCTTGATCTGCACTGGATTCATTGTGGATCAGAACGTTTGCTGCTGGATCTGCTCTGGATCTGGACTTTATTCAGTCTTGATTCGTTTTTAATCTCCTCACTCAGAGGTTTGTTTTCCAGGAACCTCAGACTGTATGACTCTGATCAGATTAACAAATACATAGAAGTTAATGAGATTACATTTCTATTTATCAAAGATTTCTATTGATAGTAAAGTACAGACGGTAGAATCTGTTTTATATTGGATCCACTGAAGCCGATTGTGTTCTCCAGTTCAGTGTTATGGATACTTCATCTCTCCATGATCTATGGAGAGAACAATAGCAGCGTAATCCAATCAGAGCTTAATAAAGTGGGTTTACTGTGTGGCTTATTTGTGGTGAGTGATGGTGTTCAGTGATCACGGCTGGCACCCTGCTCCCTCCGGCGCGATCTGAAATAATCTCATTTCTGCACAATGATCTGCCATGAGGTCGTCACGGTAATAACCTTCTGCTTTCTAACTTCAGCAGAGAAAACAAACTTTTCCAAATCATTGATAGTTTGGATGTTTTTTCATGGAAATGAAAGTTTTTCTCTTGTATAATCTGGTTTAAACTGTTTGTTTCTCCGTGATGAAGTCATGCGACCTCATTGATGACCTCTCTAGTCTCTGCATGTCTCTGTGAAGGATGGGACGATTAGTTTTATGGGACAAAGTCTCTTTCCTGTCTGACTGTGGTGTCCCGTTTCCATCCGGCCCTCCAGAGCTCAGGACGTCTTCCGTCAGGCCATGCGCTCCCAAGTCATCTTTCTGGAAGTGGTGCCCCCCTCCAGCAAGGATCGATACGAGAGGAGTCTGATCGGTCAGCTGTCCGGGTCCGGCTCCGCTCCCGCCAAGGCCAAAGCCCCCCCACCGCCCGTCAAGGCCAAGCCGGCCTTTAAGCCCCCCGAGAATCCGGCGCCACGGCAAACGGAAGATCCCAACGCTCCTGAAGCCGTAAGTGTTCTTCATCACCGTGCAGAGTGAACGTCTGGACCATGAATCTTCTGAGTCTGAAGTCTTTACTGCTCCTCTTCCTGTTCGGTTCTCCTAACATCCATCAAAGTCTTTAGATGTTCAGGAGCTGAGAGCGTTTCCTCACGTTCACCTGAAGAGTTTCAACTCTGCGTTCTTTAGCCTTCTTCATGCTGGTATTGAAGGAAATGTTGGATATCTTTGAAGGAAGCAGGAGTGCAGCAGTTCTGGTTCAGGCTGTGGATAGACCTGCTTCTCTTTGGTCTTCAGATGAACTCCATCTGGACCTTCTCTACAAAAAAAAAACAGAATAAAACACGTTTTCTATTGTTAAGATTTCTTCAAAAAAGTAAATCCTGAAATGAGCTCATATTTAGCTCTATTTACCAGTAATTCTAAATATTAGATCTTAAAATAAACGAGGACGGCTCAAGAAAAAGTTTTATATCTTTCAATCAGCTAAATTTAAAACATTTTTACCCAAAAATATGATAATCAAAGCGCTCTAACAGTCCTACTGCTCTTATTTCTACACATAAAGAAAGACCCGAATTACACATTAAGAGGAATTAGTTTTAAAATGATGATTAAATGTATGTTTGTTATATTTCTGCCGTTCTTAAGTCTGTTTGAAACAATTATTTCACACATAAAACGTTTTACAATAGAATGAAAACTTTTTTAATGACAGAATATTTCCAGATCGATTCTTCTCTACATCCATGATGCTCCATCACGTTGGAGTTTCTGCGGTTCAAGCTTCACAAAAATCCCGTTTCTTAGAATTCCTGCAACCCGGTGGTCTGATCGGGCAAAGCTTTATTGTGGCTGTGGTGCAGAGGGCAGCCGACAGTCACCAACTGTGGTGAAAAGATCTTCCTCCTCCTCCTCCTCCTCCTCCTCCTCTGCGGGGGGGCTCCGAGGACTTCACAGGAGTTCAGCTCCTCTGAGGAGTGGGTCCACAAAGACCATTGTTCTGCTCCTGCAGCCCTGCTAGTGAGACCAACTGGACCCTGGTGTACCGCTGCGCTCCGTTTGGACTCGGTTCCTCCTTCATGGACCGATGGTGTTGAACAGTGAATGAGTAACTGTTAAAACCGTCTTTAAATCCTTCAACTTTCTTTGCAAACATTTCCTCAAAGTGCAGAGTCTGATAAACACATGGAAGAGTGTCTCCAGCATCGCCATGGTTACGTGACATTTGAAAAACAGCTGGCACAGAGGGAGCAGTTACTTAGCAACAGCTGAGTATCTTATTGTTAAAAATAAGTTTGTCCATCAATAACTGTGTTTATGCACGGTTTCATAAACATTTTTCTGGTTTTTATTTTGGCATCATCATTATTACTATTATCCCTGCAGGGATCCTGCAAACAGCAGAATTTTAGAGGATTTGTTCAGGTTTTCGGTGAAAACATTCTAAGCACCTTCCCCTCTGCAGGGTCACATCCCATGACCTCCCGTCTGTAAAGGTCGTGCACAGACGGGTTCTGAACAAAGGGAGGTCATGTGACTCTCTGAACTCTCATGGATGTTTACCCATCTTTAACTCTTCTCTTGACCCCGTTTGTGTTCAAACGTCCTGAACGCTTCATGTTTTCTGTCCAGACCCCAAAAGGGCGAAGCGAGAGCCCCCTTCTGATGAAGAGCCCCGCCTTCTCTAGCATGGTGGCCAATAAGAGAGGAGGACGGAGACTGAGGATCGACTTAACCAAAGGTGAGGATCACCTGAGTCAAACTGACTACGCCTCCTGTCTGGTTTCTGAGATTTGACGCTGAGGTTTTATTGGATGAAGATTCATCACGCCGCTCACGTTCGCTCTCTTCTCTGCGATGCTTTGCTCCTCCGGGCTGACTCCTCCTCCTCTCCTCCTTCCATTTTCCTTCTTCCCTTTTCAGGCTCTATTAGGTCTTTATTGATCCGTTCATTTCTGCTGATATGAATGCATACCGGACCGAACTGCTGACTCGGCTCTGCTAAGGAGACCGGACTTAATGATGTCTATAAAAAATGCCACCGGCCCCCCCACTCCCCCGGCACCGTGTGGCCTTTTTGTTCTCCTGTTCATGTGCATGAACACGTCTGCTCTCACTTTCTCCTGCCGGCCTTCTCTTCATCTCCTTTTCCAGAACGTTCTCTGCAGTTCCTTCATTTTAGTCCTTCCACCTGCTCCTCCTCGGAGATTGAAACAGTTCTGACGTTCCTCCGGGGGCTCACCTGACGCGCATCTCGTGAGTCGCAACATAAATCTTTTGGGTCACGACTTGAATCTCGTGGGTCGCATTCAAACCTTATTGTGACTCAAATCTCGTAAGTTGTGACACAAGGCTTGTAAGTCGTCACTCAAATCTCGTGGGTCCCGAGTCAAATCTCGTGGATTGCAACTCAACTCTCGTGGTTCGTGACTCAAATCTTGTGGGTCCGGACTTAAATTTTGTGGTTCACGACTCAAATATTTTAAGTTACGTCTCAAATCTCGTTGATTGTGACTTAAATCTCGTGGGTCTCGACTCAAAACTCGTGGATCGCGATTCAAATCTTGTGGATCGTGAGTCAAATCTCGTGGATCCCGACTCAAATTTTGTGGTTCACGACTCAAATGTTTTAAGTCACGTCTCAAATGTTGTGAGTCTGGACTCAAAACTCGTGGATCGCGACTCAAATCTCATGGATCGGAACTCAAATCTCCTGGATCCCGACTCAAATCTCGTGGGTCTGGACTCAAATATTTAAAGTCTCGACTCAAATCTCGTGGGTCTCAACTGAAAACTCATGAGTCAGGTTGCCCACCAGAAGTAGGTCGTAGCTGTTTCCATCACCTGCTGCTCCTCTGACTCACCTGAAGCCCTTTTCCTTCCACCCTCCCACACCTGCTGACAAACAGGAAAAATCAGAGGATGGAGGTTTTAGCAACAAGTCAAACATTAAGGTGGTGGAGATGAAAAGTGGATCCAAACAGATTCAGTTTCCATGAAGCAGCAGCAGGAAGATGCTCTGTAGGTGTGTGGAGAGTCTGATCTGCAGAAAGTGATTGAAGGAGCATCAGAGCAGGAGATCCTCCTGGATCCTCCTGGATCTGGACTACCGAGTCTTCAGATCTGCTGACCTTATCAGGAGATCCTTCCTGCCCTCAGCTGGAACCCCTACAACCACAGAGACAAAGATCTCCTCTGAGTTTCCTTCAAGCTCTCAGCTTTTCTCTGACCCGTGCTTTAGTGGTTTTTCTGTGCCTCAGTATCTTACCCCAGAGATACCCCAGAGAGCCGGTGTTGCCCTAAGCGTCGTCTCTCTTGTGTTGTGTTCAGGCTCGGAGGGTCTTGGATTCACCGTGGTAACCAGAGATTCTTCGGTGCACGGTCCGGGTCCGATCCTGGTCAAGAACATTCTCCCCCGCGGAGCCGCGGTCAAAGACGGACGCCTTCAGTCCGGAGACCGGATCCTGGAGGTGATGGGCCGACCCTTTGATCGCTCGCCGCGGGCGGCGGCCAACGCCTCAGCTTGTGTGTGTGCGTGCAGGTGAACGGCGTGGACATCACGGGCGTGGGCCAGGAGGAGCTGGTGTGCATGTTACGCGGCACGCGCCAGGGGGAGACGGTGTCGCTGGGGGTGTTACGGCAGGAGGACGGCTTCCTGCCCAGAGAGATGGTAAGAACCCACCTTCTCCAGCGCTCAGCCGGAGCGCTCACCTGTCCACACTTTACCTGAGAGGCAGCAGAGGGGATGAACGTCTTGCAGTTCCTTCATTGTTCTGAATAAACGCGATTATTCCAGCCTGATCTCTCTCTGAGTTCTTCTGTCCGACTCTTCAAACTCTTTTTTTTCCTCTAAAGTTTGGATCTTCTGACACTTAAAGTCAAGATTCAATGAAAAGCTCTTATTTTGAAGGATTGTTGTGATCTAGTCCTTCCTCCCTTGGCCCCTTCAAATCTTGTGGGTCTCGACTCAAATCTCGTGGATCGCAACTCCAATCTCGTGGTTTGTGACTCAAATCTCGTGGATCGCAACTCAAATCTCGTGGTTCGTGACTCAAATCTCATGGGTCTGGACTTAAATTTTGTCGTTCGCGACTCAAATATTTTAAGTTACATATTAAATCTCGTTGATTGTGACTTAAATCTCGTGGATCGCAACTCAAATCTTGTGGATCATGACTCAAATCTTGTGAGTCCCGACTCAAATTTCATGGTTCGTATCTCAAATTCTGTGGTTCACGACTCAAATATTTTAAGTCACGACTCAAATATTTTAAGTCACGTCTCAAATGTTGTGGGTCTGGACTCAAATCTCCTGGATCCCGACTCAAATCTCATGGTTTGTGATTCAAATATTTAAAGTCTCGACTCAAATCTCGTGGGTCTGGACTCAAATATTTAAGTCCAGAAGTTCAAGATTCAATGAAAAGCTCTTATTTTGAAGGATTGTTGTGATCTAGTCCTTTCTCCCTTGGCCCCTCCCATCAGGAGCTGATGCCGCTCCCGTTTCTCTCCTTTCCGCTCCCGTCGTCGGATGTTTCCTCGGCTGACCCCGAGCAGACAGGAAGTTCTGTTGCAGCTGACAGGAAGTGGAGAGTAATCGAATTACCTTACGTTCAGAGTTTCCTCCTTGACGTTTGTAGGTGTCTTTAGAACCTTTATTGAAGCTCCTCCCTCCGGCCACACGGGTCATAGCCTCTGTTGGTTCTTGTTTGGACTCGGTTCTGCTCGACTTCCCTCCTCCTGTTATCCAGTCTGCTCACTTTTACACTTGAAAGGATCAAACTGACAGTCGATGTTTGGACAACATGCAGATTTTGGTCAAGATTTTTGTGTTTTTAAAGTAATGTATGAGGAAAATTGTAGTAAATCAGGAGTAGATGAAAAACTCTCATCATATTTGTAATGTAGAACATATTCTGGGCAGGACCATAAGCTCTCAGCTCCGCCCCCATTCTGATGCACCCACTAATAGACAAATAGATCCATGAACGTCTTTGTTTTCCTGATCCGAGCTGGAATCTGGATCAGAAGTTGCTCACCATTTCTGTTGCTACGCTAATGTTAGCTTGGTTGTGCGAGGGGCTGTAAGCTAGTGGGAGAGTGTAAACAAAGAGATGATGAGACGTCAGGCTTACTGCTACAGCAGTAGAACTCCGAGGTGAATTTCTGATCAACTCCTGCAGCTCTGAAAAACACGTTTTTGGATTTTAGCTGAAAACAGCAAAATTATAGATAAAATCTACTGAGAACGCTTAAAACAGATCAATGTGCAAATAAATGACATTAAATCCAAATTAAGTTCAATAACATGCGGGGTACCTCAAGGTTCAGTCTTGGGCCCCAAACTCTTTAACATCTATATAAATGACATCACCAGTGCATCCAAATTCTTAAAATGTATTTTATTTGCTGATGACACTACTTTTTATTATGTGGGTAACGATATAAAACAAATGACAGAATTAATCCAAAGGGAGTTGGAAATAATTAAAAAATGGCTAGATACAAATAAACTATCAATAAATTGTGAAAAAACAAATCTGATGATATTTAGCAACCATAAGATAAATACTAACATCTCAATGGAAATTGCAGGTTCTCAAATTAAACAAGTGAAAGAAACCAAGTTTGTAGGGGTGATTATAGACGATAAAATAAACTGGAAATCTCATATCAACTACATAAAAACTAAAATAGCAAAAACGATAGCATTGTTATATAAGGTTAAATGGTCACTAGACGAAAAATCATTATACCTCATATATAATTCACTGATTGTACCATATCTGACATACTGCATAGAAATTTGGGGAAATGCTAACAAGAAATCAATAAATTCAATATTTGTGTTAAAAAAACGAGCAATAAGAATCATTACTGGGAGTAAGTATCTGGATCCATCTCATCTACACCTCTGTTTATAAAGCTAAAATTACTGAAATTTAAAGACTTAGTAAATCATTCCATATTAAAACTTATGTACAGAGCACATCACAGAAGTTTACCACTTAACATACAAAAGAAGTTTGAAAAAAGAAAGAGCAATTATAACCTAAAAGGGCATGAAATTTTTAAAACCAATAAATTTAGAACCAAAATTAAGGAAAAAAGTGTCTCAGTGCAGGGTATTAGATTATGGAATACCTTAGAAAAATCTATAAAAGAATCTAATTCAATTATTACTTTTAAAAAAACTGTGAAAAAACAAATGCTCACATCATACGAATCAAACAGTCATTAAAAACGGTAAAAACGGGCTTAATGCTTAATGGGAAAGGAAGGAAAAAGAGAGGAAAAGAGGGAAAAGAATAAGGGAAGGGAAAAAAAAAAGGTAAATACTAACTACTTTTTTCCTATTATTCTTTAAGTGTTTGTTTTTATTTCTTACCACTTGCTATATCTGTTGCAATAATTTTGTAATTTTGTCTGTTGACTGAAATTAGTTACTGACTTGGTTAAATGGGGCAGAGTTAATAAGTTTACTTCTTTCTGTCCCTTTTCATTTTCATTTCTTTTTTTCTCAGAAACCTTGATTACTGTAAAACTCCTTATGTGTGCTTTGAAAATGAAATAAATAAAATAAAATGAAAAAAAAAAATGATGATCGGAGTGGGACTTCAATCACATGCTGATTGATATCAAGTTAAAAAGTAAAAAAAAAATCAAGAAACAACTAAACAAATAAGAATTAAGAACCAAACAAGATGGACTTGAGGCTAAAAGTTCTGATAAATCAAAGAATTCAAAGATTCTTTCTGACCAACAACCTGGACCAAAACAACTTAGATTATTCACAGATGAAGTGAATCATCTGAGCTTTTCTGTTTGACAGTGAATAAAAACCTGTTCTGTGGGTTCTGCTGTTCCAGCGGTTCTGAGAGCTCAGACGTTCTCCAGAACTGCTCTTCACGTCTTTATATTCTCCTTTAAAAGCTGGAAACTTTCAGTGAATCCACTTCTGCAAAGTTTCAGATAAGTTCCAACTTGTCCTTGGACGAGGATCGTGGCTTTTCAAGGAGAAACATCAACTGAGGCTGAAGACCCTGAAACGCATTTAACTCCAGAAACACCAACCGTGGAGACTTTGCTCCAAGTCCTTCGACATAAGAAATACGTTTTAGGATTTTATCCTCTTTTTTAATTACCTATAAAAGTAAAAGTTGGAAAATTGTTACAAGAAAAGACACTTTTAAATATAATTGAAATGAAAATACTGAAAATTGAGCTTTTCAGAGCAAATAGTGGGTTTGATTAGAAATAGATTCATTAGATCAATTAATTATAGGTTTTAATTAATAACACAGAAGTATTAATGACATGACAGCACTAGTACTAATACATGTCGTGGTTTGATTGAGCGGCATCGACCTCAACAGGTTTAAATGTGTTTTTTTTTGGAAATTCATGGAAAAGTTCTGGAAAACCATTTCTATAAAAGCGTACGGCTCCGTTTACAGTAAAACGTTAAACTGAAACACGACTTTTCTGATCTTTGTTCAGGTTAAACGAAAACGGATCCAAACGTGAACCGAATGTTTGTGTTAAAAATTGTTCCATAAGATGATGAATGAATGAATGAATGACATAATGAAGCTGATGTTAAGAAGAACTTTGACACTTTTAGAAAACATTCAAACCAAATTCAGATGTTGGACGTATTTAAGGTTTTTCTCTTGTTTGTTGCATCTTCCATCAACATTCCAGTTTCACCTTCATCTGATCTTTTCCACGGGAAAACACGTCAACCGTCTTCATATTTACTCTAAAACACGGACTTGTTTAGGATTTCCTGTTGGTTTAACTATATAAACTCTTTTTTTTTTTTTTTTGTTTGGGGGTTTAAGAGCTTAAAGCTGAAAGTTTCTGTTTAGCCGGTTGGTTTTTCAGTAAATACTCAGAAAAACACATCATTAAAAAGCGTCTCCACAGTTGTAAACTTCCATCAGATCTGGTTCTCTTTGAGAATTATCTCTTTGTTTTTACTGGAACCGCTCTCTTTCTTTCTGTCGTTCTTCAACGGAGAGAAAGCAGCGGAGCGACGGTCCAATGATGGAGTGATCCTCTCCCCTCCTTCTGTTAGCCCACCATCTGGTGTTGTCTGCTAATGTGTGATCGCTGTAGAACAAAGACATTACACCGCCTCTACACACACAGACACACTGTTGGTTTTCTGTGATATGCAGCATACTCCTACATAACTCCACTGTAGCAGGTTCATGTCCTGCAGGGCTGTTTCTCTCTGCAGCCTCACACTTCCACACGCACACGCACACGCAGGCCTTTCTTTTCTCACTCATTTCCTTCAGACATGAACAAGCATGTGCCCGCCGAACGTTCCAAACAAAGATGTTCCTCGTCGCTTTCTGTCCTCATTCCTGAAGGATACGGAGCGCCGCGTCATGTAAGAGAACTTCCAAAACGAGAGATTCAACTCATCAAGACAACATGAATATACAGAGCAGCAAAAATATGGTTAATCAGCAGTCACAGAGAGGCCGGTAATTGTTATCATAGATATACATCAACTATGAGAAAAAAATACAGAATTTATTTGTAAATTATGGTGGAAAATTGATATTTTGTTTGAAATGGAGGAATGGACCAAAACATCTCTGCTCTAGAGGAGATCTAATGGAGGAATGGACCAAAACATCTCTGCTCTAGAGGAGATCTGATGGAGGAATGGACCAAACATCTCTGCTCTAGAGGAGATCTGATGGAGGAATGGACCAAACATCTCTTCTCTAGAGGAGATCTGATGGAGGAATGGACCAAACATCTCTGCTCTAGAGGAGATCTGATGGAGGAATGGACCAAACATCTCTGCTCTAGAGGAGATCTGATGGAGGAATGGACCAAAACATCTCTGCTCTAGAGGAGATCTGATGGAGGAATAGACCAAACATCTCTGCTCTAGAGGAGATCTGATGGAGGAATGGACCAGAACATCTCTGCTCTAGAGGAGATCTGATGGAGGAATGGACCAAAACATCTCTGCTCTAGAGGAGATCTGGTGGAGGAATGGACCAAAACATCTCTGCTCTAGAGGAGATCTGATGGAGGAATGGACCAAAACATCTCTGCTCTAGAGGAGATCTGATGGAGGAATGGACCAAAACATCTCTGCTCTAGAGGAGATCTGATGGAGGAATGGACCAGAACATCTCTGCTCTAGAGGAGATCTAATGGAGGAATGGACCAGAACATCTCTGCTCTAGAGGAGATCTGATGGAGGAATGGACCAGAACATCTCTGCTCTAGAGGAGATCTGATGGAGGAATGGACCAAAACATCTCTGCTCTAGAGGAGATCTGGTGGAGGAATGGACCAAAACATCTCTGCTCTAGAGGAGATCTGATGGAGGAATGGACCAGAACATCTCTGCTCTAGAGGAGATCTGTATGGAGGAATGGACCAAAACATCTCTGCTCTAGAGGAGATCTGATGGAGGAATGGACCAAACATCTCTGCTCTAGAGGAGATCTGATGGAGGAATGGACCAAACATCTCTGCTCTAGAGGAGATCTGATGGAGGAATGGACCAAACATCTCTGATCTAGAGGAGATCTGATGGAGGAATGGACCAAACATCTCTGCTCTAGAGGAGATCTGATGGAGGAATGGACCAGAACATCTCTGCTCTAGAGGAGATCTGATGGATGAATGGACCAAAACATCTCTGCTCTAGAGGAGATCTGATGGAGGAATGGACCAAACATCTCTGCTCTAGAGGAGATCTGATGGAGGAATGGACCAGAACATCTCTGCTCTAGAGGAGATCTGATGGAGGAATGGACCAGAACATCTCTGCTCTAGAGGAGATCTGATGGAGGAATGGACCAAAACATCTCTGCTCTAGAGGAGATCTGATGGAGGAATGGACCAAAACATATCTGCTCTAGAGGAGATCTGATGGAGGAATGGACCAAAACATCTCTGCTCTAGAGGAGATCTGTATGGAGGAATGGACCAAACATCTCTGCTTTAGAGGAGATCTGATGGAGGAATGGACCAAACCATCTCTGCTCTAGAGGAGATCTGATTGGAGGAATGGACCAAAACATCTCTGCTCTAGAGGAGATCTGATTGGAGGAATGGACCAAACATCTCTGCTCTAGAGGAGATCTGCAGGAAGAATGGACCAGAATGGCAGCAACAGTTTGTGAAAACCTTGTTAAGACTGACAGAAAACGTTTGACTGCTGTCTTCACTAACAGAACAAAGTATTGATATGAACTTCAGTTATTGACCAAATACTTATTTTTCCACCATAAACTATGAATAAATTCTTTAAAAATCAGACAATGTGATTTTCTGGATTTTTTTTCTCGCTCTAAAAACCGTCAGAAAACTGGAAGAAGACAAACTTTTCAAACTCGAAGGCGTTTGAACTCCTGGATCTTCATACAGACATGGATTCCCCCACAGAGGAACAGTTTACAGACAGAAACCTGCGCAGTCGTCTGCCCCGTTCCAACAGGAGACTCAGGCCGTCCCAGGACAAATATCTGTCATGGACGCAGAAATCCGACTAAAAGGATGACCAGCAGGTCTTCTGACAACAGAATGGACAGGACTCCTGTAGTTTAGTCACAGTTTTCAGGTGAAGCTTCAGTTTTCTCCTAATTATGTCTGAACTTTCAGTCTAATCTTAATAACTGTAATCAGTTCTGAACCTCCAGATGTCTGACCCGATTATTCTCTAAGCTTTCTCATTTTAATAGATTTTATCTCTGCAAAAAGAACATCAGATTACAGTAGATCCGTATCAAATCTTCTCGTCATGATGGTAATAAATCATTCAGTTTTCCTGATTCCAACAGCTGAGACGAGCAGCCAGCCTGACGCTTTGTTCCACAGATTTTCAATATTTTCTAAATATTTTGAAATTCAAGGAGAAATCTTGTGGTGGAGTTTGTAGGTTTTCCTGATTCATAAACATCAACATTTCTGGAGCCTCGTCTCCTGCTGGAAGCAGGAAGTCCTTCAGAAAACCATCACAGCTGATCTGCAGCAGAATGATTACAAAATAAAAGACTTCATGAGAGCTTTAAAAACCTCAAACATCAATTTTATCTGATCGAAATCTGATCCCACACCTGCGTCATACCAGGTAATGATCTTTTTTAAATGTTTAAAATAATTCAGCAGAGTCAGAGTTTGGAGATTCTGATGAATCTTCATGTCGGATCAGAACCGTTTCAGCCTCCACTATCAGCCGGATTCTGTCCGTCTGTTTACTGCAGAAAGGAGGCGGAGCTTCTGCTGGCTTCACATACATTTGTGTTGTCTAGTTCATTTTTTTCATAAATATTTCATATTTTCTGCAGCTTCTGTCTCCAGAGTCCAGAGACTGAAAACAACAAATTCTTGTTTGGTTCTGAGACTTTTCTGGACTTTTCCGGTTGAGTTCACGTTGACTCGTGAGTCTGTGGGGTTGACGCTCGTGTTAGCGTGTTAGCGCCGCGTGTTCTTCACACGCCGTCAGACCGTTAGCATGTGTTGATGGAGCTCATTCAGAACTCCAGTTTCTTCCTCCTCATTAAGCCTCGTCCTTCACCACGGTGGTCGGGACATTCCTCTGGTTCTGTCACCACTGTGACCCCCCCCCTCCAGCTGTCGGGTCCTTGGAGACCCGTCTGCTCAGCCGCTGCAGTTTAACAGCGTCGTGGTCGAATCCGCTCGTTTTCTGTGTTTTATCCGTTTTAGTTCATTTAAAGTGGATTGTTTTTCTTATTTCTGTTATGATATTAAATAAATATTCACTGTAAAGTCAGAACTGTGATTATTACAGCTGAGCAGAGTCCATCACCATTTAAAACCATTGATTCCTCTGATGTCCATCAAAACCTTTTGGTTATAAAAGTTTTGTTTACAAAACTGTTGAAAAGGTGAAACTATTACTCTAAAAATCTGATCAAATGACTCAGATGATTATTTTGTGTTAAAATAATAGAAGAAATGAAGATGAACGCAAGAGATCCTAAATATTAAAACACAGAATTAGAAATATTTTCCACTTTTGACATTGTTTAATAAAAATATGACCTTTATTCAGCAGATCTGACTGCAACAACCTGTGAGACGATCACTCATCAGGCTTTTACTTTGTAGGACTTTGTGTTGGGATGACTTTGTTTTACTCTTTGGAGTGATGGTGAAGGAGCAGAGTTTTCCTAATGAAACCTTCTCCTTCTTCTTCCGGAGGTTCTTCTGGTTCCATCGCTGGGTTCTGGTTTCGTTCATTCAGTTCCTCCTCTTCTTTGCTGGGTTATGAGTTCTAGTTGTTCACTTAAAGATCTACCTCCGGTCTTCTCTCTGACCCTCCAAAAACCTGATAAGCCAAACCCCAACAGAACAGGTAGCTTCAGCGTTTTCAGCTATCAGCTTCAGCGTTTTCAGCTATCAACTTCAGGGTTTTCAGCTATCAGTTTCAGCGTTTTCAGCTATCAGCTTCAGGGTTTTCAGCTATCAGCTTTCAGCATTTTCAGTTATCAGCCTCAGCGTTTTCAGCTATCAGCTTCAGCGTTTTCAGCTATCAGCTTTCAGCATTTTCAGATATCAGCTTCAGCGTTTTCAGCTATCAGTTTCAGCGTTTTCAGCTATCAGTTTCAGCGTTTTCAGCTATCAACTTCAGCGTTTTCAGCTATCAGCTTCAGCGTTTTCAGCTATCAGTTTCAGCGTTTTCAGCTATCAGCTTCAGCGTTTTCAGCTATCAGCTTCAGCGTTTTCAGCTATCAGTTTCAGCGTTTTCAGCTATCAGCTTCAGTTTTCAGCTATCAGCTTCAGGGTTTTCAGCTATCAGCTTTCAGCATTTTCAGTTATCAGCCTCAGCGTTTTCAGCTATCAGCTTCAGCGTTTTCAGCTATCAGCTTTCAGCATTTTCAGCTATCAGCTTCAGCGTTTTCAGCTATCAGCTTCAGCGTTTTCAGCTATCAGCTTCAGCGTTTTCAGCTATCAGCTTCAGCGTTTTCAGCTATCGGCTTCAGCGTTTTCAGCTATCAGCTTCAGCGTTTTCAGCTATCAGCTTCAGGGTTTTTTAGCTATCAGCTTCAGTTTTCAGCTATCAGCTTCAGCGTTTTCAGCTATCAGTTTCAGCGTTTTCAGCTATCAACTTCAGCGTTTTCAGCATTTTCAGCTATCAACTTCAGCGTTTTCAGCTATCAGCTTCAGCGTTTTCAGCTATCAGCTTTAGCGTTTTCAGCTATCAGCTTCAGCGTTTTCAGCTATTAATTTCAGCATCTTCAGTTATCAGCACTATCATCTTCAGCGGCCAAATTCAGCTTCCAGCATTCACACTAGCATTATAACAGGTAATATTTTATATGTAGTTCATAATTATGTTAAAAAGTTACAGTTTTAACATTTTAAAAATGTAGTTTTAGAGTGTTCAGTAAATGTTTATCCTGTTTGACCTGCGACCTCAGGTGTGTTTTAGGTGTTGGCCTCCTGTGTGATTGAGTTTGACCCCCTCGTCTCTCCATCATGGTGACATCGCATTGAAACGTTGAACGACCTGCAGGTCCGTCTGCAGCTTCCTCCTCCAACCGATGGGTTTGATTGAGTTAATGTAGCAAAGAACCAAGCACCTTTTTACAGCAGCAACAACCAACCGGATCGCTGCCCCCCCCCCAGCAATGAAGCTGAAATAAAACACGTGTGATAGAATCGCTGTGTTTTTGTCAGTTTGAGAACTTACTCATTTTCTTTGTTTACTAAAATATTTCTAGAGAAATGAGGAAGTTTGCGGAATATTTCCGGTGCATCCGGAGAATCCGGCGCACAAACATCAGAGATGGACAGACGTCAGGACAAACGGAAACACTGGAAGTTGCTGAATCAATATTAGCCTGAACAGATTTGTAGACACTAATAAACTCTGAGTAATTATGCAGAGAAAGTAGCTTACAGGCGTCTTCAGAAGAGCTTCCAAGGTGGCAGAGCCTCCTATCGGGTCCGGACAGTCGGCCTGATGGGGAGACGCGTTCCAGCGGGGAACAGTTTTCTGCAGAGCGCAGGACTTTGTGTCGGCTTAACACCGTTAAACCTCAAATCCCCACAGAGGAGCGGCGTCTGAACCCAATGCTGCTGATCCACAGAAACACGCTCGCTCCCCCATCATGCTTCCACGCTGACGCGCCGCCACATTCTGAGGCTCCAACACGCCGCTTCTGCAGCCGGAAAACGCCGTTCTGCGTCTGTTACTGAACACGCCTGATAATTGTTCACTGAGTAAATGTTTAGTTAAAGCACTTTTCTCTGAATAAAGTCAGAAATCTCAGTGAAACAAAACCCAAATCCAGACGGATTCAAACATCCAACAGGATCTGCTCATAAAGATGAAAGTTTCAATCACCTTCAGACTCAAATCTAAGATCTTTTCTGATTAGAAACGTCTCGACTTTGGGTCTTAAAACATTTAACAGAGTTGATTTGATGCATCAGAAAAAGGAAGAGAATTCACAGTTTGAACAGCGAGACCTCCTCTCCACTTTCTGGAAGATTTAAAACTTTTTTTTTTTAAGGTTTGTGCACCTCAAAGATCGGGCTGAAGAGAAGGAGGTCCAAAGCTCAGCTATGCAGAACTCCAAAAGCTTCAGAAATCATTTCTGAATTCAACTGTAGTTCAAACTAGCAGTTCTGGCTGGATTCAGACCGGACACGTTTGGTTCTTTTAAACCAGAATTTGTTTCCCCCGATAATCCGGAACAATGATCCAGTCTGAAAACTTCCTGTTCCGGGACCAGGAGCCGCTCTAGATCCATCTCTCCAGCTGGTCTCCGTTCTTTTCGCTCTGAGATTCTTCAGTCCTAGAGCCGTCCTGAACCAAAACGGCCTCCGCAGCCGGTAAACAACGGCGAAATGAAGCAACAAGACAAACGAAACGCAGCAATGGTCGTGTTATCAAAGAGGAAAAAACAAACGAAAACGAAAATCACTTCTTATGTTCTTTTACTGCTGCTGTGACGTCATCCTAAAATCCTCTACGTTCCAGCTCCTGAACAGAATTCTCTGAAAAACAATGTAATAACACAACCATGACTCGATGAAATGTAGTCAGATGAATGCAGATTAACGAGATCCACATGGATTCCCAACACTCTTGATCCTCCTACCTTCATAAATCGTCTCCACTGAACCACAAAGTCAAATGTTTGAACCAGACGTTCGATCAGTGAAACATCCCATAGATTCTAAAGCACAAAGGTGCTTGTTACGTTGCCACACCCTCCTAATTCCTGGCCAATGAGTGAAGAGGTCTTTAGTCACGTGTTCTGGATCCAGACCAAACTCCATCTGAAACGAGTGAAGCGGTCGGACCAGAACAAATGTCTGAAAACATCAGAATCGAGTCGAGTTTCAGACAAACTTCAAACTGTTGAACGAGCGTTTGTGAAGAAATGAGGATTAAAATCACCTAAACGAGAAGAGATACCAAACATACATTATTGAGGGAAATATTGTTATTAATGCAGCGCTGATTGTTATTTCATTTGATGCCAACAGGACCAACAGTTTGATCAAATAAAAATGTTTTTTAAACAATAAACCACCTTTTACTTTCAAAAGTTGTTTTTTATCTTCTAGACGTGCTGTGGTTTGATTACATGTGATGCTAGAGTCCAATGTTCTGTGACCATAAACTGTTTTTTGGTGGTAAATTTTAGCCAAATGAAAATGTTGAGGAGCTGAACGTTTGTCGCTCATTTCAAATCCCGACAGAAACATTCATCTTCTCTTTGAGACTTTCCAGAAAATGTTTTTAAAAAATCTGATTCCAGAAAAACAGTTAAATCTTTAGACTAAATCAGAGTCTTCTGTCCTGTGAGCTCCTCCGTTTCTCTGGCTCCTTTGCTGTGATATCCACTCATTAATGCCATTGTGTTGCCATGCTGTGCTTCTTTCTTTTCTTCTTTTTTGGTCATTTTTATCTTTATAATCCACTTTTGTTCCTGTTTCTGTGTCAGCTTTGCAATCTCCCTGATTTATACGGCCGTGCTGCTTCAGCTTTTGTCCCTCCGGCTCTGTGTTTACCGTGTTCTTCGGTAACCTCTGAGAAATGCACAACCTTTATTGATATTTCAGAGCTGAGAGGGGAGAAATAGGTGCATAAAATCAGGCGGTCCAAATGGCTTTCTTCAGGAGCCTGACCACCATTTTTCAGAGAAATTTGCACCAGAAAGCACCTTGTAATGGTTTCCCTCAAATGGAAAAGCTTTTAGTTTGGCTGAACTCTGTCTCCTTATTATGGCTGCTCTTTCTTCGCTCCCCCATCCTCCTCATCTCACCGCCTCCCCTCCCCCCCCCCAGAAGGAGGAGGTGGCCCGCGTGGCGGGGGTCGTCCTGGAGAACGGGAAGGAGCAGCTGATGTTCGAGATCCCGCTGAACGACAGCGGCTCGGCGGGGCTCGGCGTCAGCCTGAAGGGGAACAAGTCCCGGGAGACCAGGGAGGACCTGGGGATCTTCATCAAGTCCATCATCCACGGAGGAGCGGCGTACAAGGTCACATGACCCCTCGGGGTTAACCACAGCAACATTTAATAAACTGTTTGATTCCAACTAGATTGTTTGAGAAAAAGAATAGTTTATGATTGAAGAGTTTCTATGATGCCTCCATTAAAGAAAAGGAAATCCAAGCTGATTGGACGATAAATAAATAAATAGTTTGTATTTTGAGGAAAAACCTGGAGTATTTTTTTATTTTTTTATTTAACCTTTATTTTACCAGGAAATCCCGTTGAGATTTATATCTTTTTTCAAGGAGACCTGGGCCAAAGGCATCAACACAAGAGAATAAATACAGTTAAAACAATTAGATAGAAATAAATACAATAACAATAAAATACAATAAAAAACAATTGAAAATAACAACAGGACAATGGATAAAAGGTTAATTGAGAGTGGTTTGGATAAGTCAAGAGTGACATGTGCATATTTCTTTTAAAAGCTCAGAAAGTTTTTCTTTGAAACAATTCAAGGGAATGAGGTCACTTAGATGCAGAGAGTTTTGAATATTATTCCAGGAAAGCGGAGCAGCAATAGAAAAGGCTGTTTTAGAAGCAGGAAATGAAGTGGAAAGACGTGTTCTTACAGGACGGCCGTCTGAGGGTCAACGACCAGCTGGTGGCGGTTAACGGAGAGTCGCTGCTGGGACGCTCCAACCACGCCGCCATGGAGACGCTGCGCAGGTCCATGTCTCAGGAGGGGAACGCCAGAGGAACCATCCAGCTGGTGGTGCTGAGGACCCCCCAGGTTCGTGTCTCTGAAGCTAAACGTCACAAACGTGACCACGGAGACGGTCACCGTCCCGTCTGCTCTCACGGTGATACGGGCGTCTGTCTGAGAAATATTTAGGACACAAGGAGAGAATATCATAGATCGTTAGGTACATGTCTACTACACGTTAGGGGAAGTACATATTTGACTCCGCCCCTAAATCCTCCAGACTGTTCACATGATACACATGCATGATCTGTGCGGTCAGTGAAGAGCCAGTACAGGACCTGGTACCACAGCATCAGCTGTAAAAAACATCTCTGGATAGATCGCAACATTCCGCTCGGTGATTCTTTTATCGTCTCAAATTCTGACAAGACGACGTTTCATTAATCATTTCTGAGCGTTTCCCACCAAAACCCCGACCACTAGACGGCAGCATTCAGAGGAGGGCTGGGTTCATAGAATCGATTATTAAAGATAAATTTAAGTTAAAATATAAATCCATTTAGCTCGTAATGCTAAAGTCCGCTAGCTTGACGGCTAATGCTAACGCTCGGTCGACCTAAACATACATTCTGACTAAATAAACATCTTTAAATGTATTTTCTAAACTATTTTAAGGAAATATTTTAAAGTAACCATTCTGTTTTCTTCTTCTTCTGGAATAAGGTGTAATGCTGTAGTAATGCTGTAGCGCGATCGCCCCCTAGTGGCCAAACTGAAACGTCTTCCAGGAGAAGCAGAACAATTGTTTTAGCTTCTCCGTTTAAGAGTCCATATTAACAATCATGGTTTCACTGATCCATTTACAGTCTGTCAACTGGATCAGATTCATGTAAATATACATAAATATAGATTGTTTTGATTGTAGATTATTGATGTATTTCTTGTAGACAAGTGTAAACTCAGTCGCGGTCACACGAGCCTCATGGGAACTGAAGACACCGTTAGAACAAACTTCCAACCGGACCGCTCTTTTCAGAACTTCCACGTGACGATGATTGGCTGAAGCTTTCCTGTTTTTTTCCCAGCAGCCTCCCTGTTCTCCTCCCGCCTCTCAGCATCAGCAGCATCCAGCCTTTCACATGTTTCCTCTTTGTCTGAGTTTGTGTCAGAGTGTTCAGCTGGATCTTTTCTTGATGCTTTTCATCTCATCTGCTTTTCAGATGAGGCTTTCTCCAGCGTCTGTTTGAATAAACCTCCTGCACATGCAGGCGGCTGCAGTGTGAAGAGGCTTTCAGAGACGAGCGGCTTTAAAAAAAGACCACATATCATTTCCTGCACAAATGGAGCCTAATGCACCGGCAGATATTTCAATGAACTCTGAAAGGAGCCACACAGAAAACACCTGTTTGTATTGTGAACACCAGCTGATGTGGTCAGAATGCAGCGCGAGAGTTTCACAGACTTTTATACAAAATAGGAGAAACTTTATTGATCCAAAGCAGAGAAACGCGTCCGTCCAGCAGATCTGTCAGGACAGACGCAGTTCACCAGGTAACCAGTAGGGGGCTTGTTACCTTCATCCTAATGAACCCGCCCTTCTTTACACCCTCTAGACCAGGGGTGTCAAACTCAATTGCACAAGGGGCCAGAATCCAAAACACACCTTAGGTCGCGGGCCGAGCAGAATAAACATTTATTGAACATTAAAACTACATTTTTAAAACTTTAAAACCGTAAGTTTTTAATATAATTATAAACTAGATATATAGCATTGCTTGCAGTACTTCTAGTGTGAATGCGTAAGCTGAATTTAGACGCTGAAAATGTTGTGCTGATAGCTGAAGATGCTAAAATTGATAGCTAAAAACACTGAAGCTGATAGCCTGCTAAAATATTAGCTAAATGCCAAATTAGCCTAAAAAACAAAAAACAAAACAAAACAAAACATAGTTTAGCCAAAGTAGCTAGCATGTAGCTTAAAAAAAATAGCAAAACTTCAAAATAGCTTTTAAAAAACAGAGAAATAGCCTAAATTAGCCAAAACAGCTAGCGTGTAAATATTAGCCTAACTCCAAAACAGCCTAAAAAAACATTTAAAAAAGCCCTAATTACCCAGAACATATAGAAAATATTAGCTAAACACCAAAATGGACAAAAAAACCAAAACAAAAAAAGCCTCAATTAGCCAGAACAGCTAGCATGTAGCTGAATTTTTAGCTAAACACCAAAACAGCCAAAAAATCTTAGTAAATGCCAAAATAGTCCAAAAAAGGTGGCAGAATGCCAATTTTTAAAACTTTAAAACGTGACTTTCTAATATAACCATGAATAATAAAAAGGCAGGAATATTATTCCAGAATAAATCAACTTAAACCTTAAATAACTTTCAATATTTTCCTCTCCATAAAAATATCTTTTGTCAAAACTATTATAAGTTAGAAATAAGCGCAAGAGAACATTGGGCCATTAATAACAATAAAATAAAATGATCTGGAGGGCCGGATAGAATTACCTGGAGGGCCGGATCCGGCCCCCGGGCCTTGACTTTGACACGTGTGCTCTAGACACATTTACAGCAGATCCGTGAAAACTGGTCTGGTTGAATCAGGACCTTCAGTGACATGAACACTCTTTTCTCTCCTGTTTAAACTCTTGAAACTCATGAAAACAAAGATCTGATCAAAGATTTCTGCAGATTTGGTGAAGTAAAACCACAGATATGAACAAAATTATGTTTGTTAAAAGGTAAAATATCAATCAAGAAGTTAATAATCAATTTCTGTTTTATTTAGTCTTTTTATGTTCATGTGATGCTTCTTCCTGTCAAATACCATCCATGATTATTTATAGCTTTAAACGCCTCATGAATGACAAATATCTAGATTTTAGCGTTTTTAGGTAAAAGAATCACCAGAAAAGTGATTTGAATCGTGAGAGGAGGAGATACACACCTCGAGTCTGCAGCCAATCAGGATGCAGAACATGCTGCACTGCACTGAATCTTCCCATCATGCCGTTCTTCCTGAGGGGTCACTCATAAAGCCCCGAGTCATTCCTGGATTAAACTCAGATTTATATCTAAAGGTCCAACAGGAACAGAAGAACTCTCCACATCCATCAACATCTTCTCTTCCCGTTCAGGACCAGCACCAGCCGTCGCCCAACCGCTCCTTCGACAGCTCCTCCGGTCTGTTTGGGTCCGTCAGTCCAGCTAAAGGTCTAGCAGGAGTGGTCAGTCCCATCACAGACTCCGCCCCCTCTCCTCTGATGACCAACGCCATCTATGCTTCCGCTGGTGAGCTCCTCCCACTCCGTTCTTCTGGAGCTTCGTTGTTCTTTCTTCTTCTCTTCTTTCTTATGAACTCTGTCGTAATGTTGTTAATGTTAAAATCTTGAGCCGTGAATTAGTTTCAAATATTTTCAGTCTAATAATCGCAGTAAATAACCTGATTTTGTGGTATTTTTATTTAATTTTGTGATATTTAGTTAAAAATACAACTAAAAAAGTGGATTTATTAAGTTTTTTTCTTATAACAGACCTCCATCTTTACTTAACACCAATAAGGAAGATTTTTTTTCAATCTTAAACGGTAAAAAAATAATTATTCAGGTCCAGAGTCTCTCATTAAAAGCATTAGAAAACAATAAGAACATTATATCGAGCAATCCAAAAACATTGACCCTGAACCTCGTATTAATGTCATAATTTAAATGTTAAAAGACTTTATCTACAGTTTATCACAACAGTAGAAAAGAGCTGAGTAAATGTGTGTTTAACATTAACCTATTTGATGAATGTGATCATTATGAAGAACAGGATGCAGCAGAAGAGAGAACAGAATCCAACATCACCAGTTATTATTCAGACAAACTTCTGCTTCATCATCTGGACAAGAACATGCAGGAGAATCAGCAGCTTCACCTCTGAAGACGTTCTTTCATTCTTCTGATGCTCACTAGTGCTGCCACAAACGATTATTTTAATAGTCGACTAATCATCGATTAATTTTTCCGATTAGTCGACTAATCGGATCATGGACAAAGTGGATGTAAAGAAAATCTGAAATATGATTAGCTTTAAAACAAAAAAATCCTAAATAAGCTAAAATCGCTAGCATATAGCTGAAATATTAGCTAAACTCCAAATTAGCCCTAAAAAACTGTAAAAATTCCAAATTAGCCAAAATAGCTAGCATGTAGCTGAAGACATAGCAAAACTCCAAATTAGCCTAAAAAACTGTAAAAATCCTAAATAAGATAAAATCGCTAGCATATAGCTGAAATATTAGCTAAACTCCAAATTAGCCCTAAAAAACTGTAAAAATTCCAAAGTAGCCAAAATAGGTAGCATGTAGCTGGAATAATAGAAAAACTCCAATTTAGCCTAAAAAACTGTAAACATTTAGAATTAGCTAGCTAACATGTAAATGAAATATTAGCTAAACTCCAAATTTGCCTACAAAACTGAAAAAATCCTAAATTAGCCAAAAGAGCTAATATGTAGCTGAAATATTACCTTAATTCCAAATTAGCCTAAAAAACTGAAAAAGCCTAAATTAGCCAAAATAGCTAGCATGAAGCTAAAATATTAGCTAAACTCCAAAATAGCCTGAAAACCCTTAATAAATGCCAAAATAGTCTAAAAAGCTAGCAGAATGTCATTATAACTTTCAACTTCACTACAGCCTGACTCCATATATTACAAAGTAACGACTAATCGACTATTAAATTAGTTGTCGACTATTTTAATAGTCGATTAGTCATCGATTAGTCGACTAATCGTGGCAGCTCACACTGGCACTGTTACCATGACAACGCGACGCACCCGCTTTAAATACTCGGCATTTAAGCTTAAAAATACGGCAGAACTAAAGTTCTGATTGATTTATTTTTTCCGTGGATGAGCAGGATAATGCTCTTCCAGGTGCGCATTATCGGACATGAACGGATGTCACAGAAACAAGAAAGAAACACGAGAAAACTAAATGATCCAATCATTGAATCATCATCATCATCATCATCATCCCTGTGTTTGTATAAATGTTTATTTGTGTTTGTGTGTGCTGACAGAGAAGGAAAGCATTTATTGTTTACATTTCTTAATCTGCTGTCGACTCCATCATGTTCCATCAGAATCGGATCTTCATGAAGAGTCAGAGACAAACGTTTCTGACGGAGGTTTTAGGATCTTCTGGATTAAAAACGGAGAAATGTTCGGTTCCATCGATACTTTAAGGTCCAGAGATGGATTCTCTTCACGTGTAGAACGTCAGATACCCACAATGCATCATCAGGACATAAACATTCATATTCTGTTCAAACTGGATATATTACAGCATCAGGATGATCCAGATGTTGTCATGCAATAACTGGATGAAGTTCAGTCCACGAACACTGACGGATTCTGAATGTTCTGCTGAGCATCAGGATCCTCGGACGCTCTCGGATCAGCAGAAGCTCTCGCTCCGATCGTCCCGTCAGACAGTTTTGGGATGAGGAGAAGGTCTGATGGAGGAAAAGCTGAGATCTGCTGATCCGTCATCCACAGCAAACGCCGACTTCAAACAGCCGCAGATTTGTGAGCGTGTGAGGTGAAGCAGGAATGTGTTTTTGACAGCCGGGCTGATGAAGGTGCTGAGGAGGAGGAGGAGGAGGAGGAGGAGGAGGAGGTGAAAGCCAGCAGAGATAAGGTGATTTATGGGAGATCTGAGAGCAGAGATAAACGACAGGCAGGAGATCAGATCCAGGAGGGGGGGGATGGGGGGGGGGGGCATCTTCCTCTCGACGTTCAGACGGTTCTGCTCTAAGCCTCACATGCGCAGGCGTGTGCACGTGGAGGACTCCAGAGGACGCTGGTCTGAGAGCTCTTAGGGTCTCAAAGGAAAGGTTCTCAGACGGACCGGGCCTGGTTCTGGAGAACTTCTGGATGATTGTTGGGACATCAGAACCTCAGTGGAACGTCGTGTAGGTGGAGTTTGAAGGTAAACTTGATGCTGATCCGGTCTGGTTCTGTTTGGATGTCTGAGTTCTGATGAGTTCTTCTCCTCCTGATCCTCCTCTACAGGAAGTCACCTCCACACGTCTGAGTCTGTTTTTATAACATGAACCTGTAACCTTATGAAGACTGGACAGAGTGACTCCGCCCCCTGGCAACAGGAAGTGGGGCGTGGACTTCTATAGAACAATAAACAGCAGTTCCTCTGTCATTCTATTGGTCAGAATAATCAACCAAGCTCAAGTTATTCACGTTATAAACCGACCAATCAGAAGCCTCAATAAAGATAGGCGGAGCCTCTGGGCCTCCACGCCCATGTTGACAAGTTAGATAGTTTCTGTGTGAGTCAGTGTAAGGGGTGTGGCCTTCCAGCAAGCTCACTCTGGATTGGTCAAAGTGGTTGCCATAGAAACAATGACTTGGATCGATTCGGACCAATCACAGCTTGATGACGATGCCTGGATCCAACATGGTGAAGTGAAGCGTTTCCTGTGGTTGACTCAATCTGTCCAGTTCTCTGATACAGTCGACTGATACAGCTGATTCAGGGAATCCCAGAGGATCATGGGAATTCACTCAAATCCAACATTTTCTTTAATTTGGTAAATTATAATAGAATATTTGTATTTTATTTACTAACTGTCATCAGTTGTGCTGCTTCATTTCTTCTCCTGCCATGTTGGTTGGTCTGACCCCGCCCCCTGTTCCGCCCCTTGCCTTCGTGTGAAGGTCACATTAAAGCAGTTTTAAAGATAATGTTCTCTCTTTTTCCCAGTGGCCAATGGGGGCTTCTCCTTCCTCATGGACGACGAGGAGGAGGGGGGGCCGCTCGCTCACGAGTTTGACAGCCAGCCCCCCTACCTGCAGGACAGGTGTGTTTTCCTGAGAGGTGACGATCCCTATCCCCCTCTCTGATCTGTCTGGTGTTTCTAGCCGGAGGCCGAATAACGGAGAAAATGAACGGATTCATGAGAAACATAAAAGAGGAAAAATCTGAGAAACGGAAGATAAACGTCTGAGATTTAAATTTACAGAAATCTGCACCAGATTCACTTTATAGGAACGTTAGTTCATAGAAATAAATCTGTTTTCTTCTGAGAAGAGAAGAGAATTTAAAGGAATAGAATAGAATAGAATAGAATAGAATAGAATAGAATAGAATAGACATTTATAGAACCGAATAATATATGTTAAGATTATAATGTAGAATATAACTGAATATTATTAGATAGAAAATTTTAGAATAGAATATTGTACAGCAGGATAGAATATTATAGAATAGAACAGAAGAGTATAGAATAGAAAATTATAGAACAGAATACATGAGAATATTATGAAACAGAATAGAAAATATTAGGATAGAACATAATCACATATAATAGAATATTTGAGAACTGAATAGAATAAAGTATCATAGAACAGAATAACATAGAAACAAAACCTTTTGATCCTGTAAAGTGTTAATGACCTCAAACAGCTGATGGGTCATAAAAACAGTCAAACAGAATAAAATGAATAATTATAATTACTCTCTTCAGAAACAGGAAGTTCTTGTGACGGATTTTCTTCCTCTTCAGGAAAAGTTCTTCCACCTCCGGCTCAGCCCAGCCGCAGTCACCCGGCCAGAACCAGAACCAGAACCAGCAGCAGTTCCACCACGTCAAAGCCTCCAAGAGCATGGACCTGGGTACGAGTCAGAGCCAGCGTCCCATTGGTGGGGAGATTTACTTTGTTATTCTGCTCTGCATGCCCCCCCCACCCCCAATCACCCCTCTGCATGCAGACGGACGGACCAGGTGGAACCAAGACCGGGCCGTCAGACGCTGCAGCGGGACGGTGCTCTGTTGGTTCTTTGATTGACCGTTCAGACAAATGTCAGAGCGCTGCAGCCTCTGGTCAGGCTCCGCCCCCTCCTGCAGCCCGCCGCTCTGATTACTGATATCCTGAATGACATTTCAACGCTGCAGCACCGACGGCTCTCTCCTTCCTCTTTAAGTCCAGATGCGCATGTACGTGCATGAGCGTGCACGTGTGTGACAAACGCAGAGAGGATCTTCGCGTCTCCTCTGTTTGTCTCTAGTTTGAGGCTCAGCAGATGCAGGAGAACCGAGGAAGCAGAAGTCCTCATCATCTGACATTTATTCAGGTTACAGGGTAGAAGCCGAGTTTGTCTTTAGGCCGCCCAGCGAGTTCGGATCAATCCCTCTCTCAATCCTCTAATGGACCCTCCTCTTCCTAACCTGCGGTCCGAGTGGAGAGGCGGTCGGAGGAACGTTTGCTGCAAAATGACGTTCTTTAATTAAAGCGATCCTTCAACATGTGTGGTTAAACCAGAGAGCTTCACGGAAACATCTGCAGAAATGCATCAGCTGAAGCTCTCCCGACGTGTGAAAGAGTCATTTGATGGAACTTCTGCTAATCAACAGAAATTTGATCGTTTAACTTTGGAGATTTTTCAGATTTTCCACTTTGACCTGAAAAAAAAAGCAGAAAAACTGAGATCAGGTTTTCTTCTCTCCTTCCTGTCGTTTATCCACCAAACATCTGCTGCCGTCACTTCACTAACAAACGGCTCCGTCTGTCACCAGGAGAAGAGAATCTCCAGGATTGATGGTAAAAATGAGAAGTTACAGTGCAGGTGATCTGGGGAAAGGTTTAAGTTCAGCAAAACCTCGTCTGAAGGAAAAGGTCAGAGGTCAAAGGGATAGACGGGACGGGAACTGAAGAAGAAGTGAAAGGAGGACGGATGAGAGACGAAGAGGGAGGGAGGCGGCGTTGGTGGAGGTCAAACGAGGAACGAAGGTTTCAGCAGCAGAAACTCTCTGATGACCATCTCTGTGTTTCAGTGGAGGACGAGAGCAACGTGGGATCTCTGAGCGGAAACGTGTCCGGTGAGAAACGCCCTTCACTCCGTCACCAGGAGGAGTTAAAACTTAAAATTAAAACTTTAGTTCTTCACCTAATTTGACATCAGGTTAAGTCTTCAACCAACACCAAAGTTTCGAGGCTGCCATCTTGAATATTCCCCCCAAAGACCACCTTTACTACCATCTATTCTATTCTATTTATGTATTCATTCATTTCTTTGACGGGGACATTTCACATTGAAAAGCTTTCCAGAGCTTTTTTTCATCTGCTGTCCTGGACTGATGGTAAAAATGTTCTCCTTATAAAAACAAAGTAACAAAATGTAAAACAAGTGCAGTAAAAGAACAGTAAAAACATAAAACATTTTTAAAAATGTTAAACACACACACAATAAACTAATTAAGAAAAAATAAATAAAAATGAGCAGATGCAATAAAATGAATCAGAACAATGGCATGTAGAATAATCAATGACTTCTGTGAAACATTTAACATTTAAATCTACAAACTACAGATCCTCTGATCGATGTCGATCCGTCGTCTCCCGATTCCTCCTCCATCGGGAAGCTGCATGAGTGAAAATGTCGATACGAGAAGTTGTAGATTTTGAGCGGCGTCATCGTGGCGAGCTCGCTGAAGTGGCGCTTTTCCTGGAATATTGTGAAAATGTCGTTATAACAAAGCGATACGTGAATCCTACGGGGGACTGCAGATCTGCACACAGAAAAAATCTCCAATGAGTTTCTGTTGTTTTTGACGTGAGGGGCTGTAAGCTAGTGGGAGAGAGTACACAAAGGAATTCTGGGAAATAAGTGCAGCTAGCTTCCATGCTAACAGTCCCACGCACAGACATTTCTAATGAACTCCTGCCGCTCTCGTCTTAAAAACAAGATTTCTGTTTTTGATTTATTTTGGCTAAAATCTGCATCATCCTAATGAAAAGATCTCCGAGAATACTTTACAATAGAAAAGAATAGAGTTGGAGTGAGACGTTAAAATGTTTTTAATTCTTACATGACGAGACTTCCTGTCTGGAAAGAGTTTCCAGGATACGATGTGTTATGAAACAGCTAGCTAAAGCGAGCTAATTAGCTGAAGCTTGTTTGAGGTGTTGGGGAATCACGTGTTGTTTGCTTCAGACAAACAGTGTTAAATTAGAATTGAAGCTTTCTTAAAAAGGTCTTCAAAAATCCTCAAATGGAACTTCTGTTAAACAGAAGACGGTATATACGAAGAATGTGGGCGTGGCTAACAAAAACCTCCGTTGCTAAGGAAACCCAAACATTTACTTTTGCAGATTCTTCTATAAGTTGCATAAATGCGTTCTTCAGCTTCAGGCGACCCTAAAATAAAATGGTTGCTATGGTGATGAAACCAACGAAAAAGACGCCATCGCAGAAAGAAAGATGTCCCGATCAGCTGTGACCACGGTGGGAGGGGCAACGCGGCTTGCACCTTAACTGAAATCTGCAGCTTCTTCTTTCCACACCGTGAGGATCAGCTTCTTCATGTTCCTGTCAGGCTGAAGGGGGCGCTCTCACCTGCATGCAGGTTCCTGCTTTCATCTCAGAAACCTGCAAAGGTTCCCGCCCAAACGTCCCTCTTTGCTTTGAAGTCGCCCGGCTTTCATTTCAGGCTCTCGAGGATGAGAGCGCTCTCCTTTGGCCTGGCGCTCTCTAATCAGAATCACACAGGGGCAGCGGGGGCGGAGCTTCCTCCTGTCACTCAGATCTTCCTGCAGCCTCGCTTCAGTTTGGATGAAGCCTCACAAACATCTTCATCCTGAGCTTCTGTTCCAGCTTCTCCTCTTCTTCCTGAAAGTCTTTTAAAGCAACGTCTTCTGGAACTAAAACAGTGAAAACACAAAGGCTGCTGGGAGATTTTCAGAGGAAATGATTTTCTTTTCCTTCTCTGCGTCTGCAGTTCTAGAAACTCCTTCACAGTCGTGTGTTTTAGTGCGATGTTGTGTGAGAAATAAACATCTCTAAAGCGTGAGATCCATCTTCCTGACAGGTGAAGTCGGCGTGTTTTTGGAAGCTCCTTTGTTCCAATAATAACCGTTTGAAGAGAACGGCGGCGTGTCTGCGTGCTGACGGCGCCCGTCTGGAAACGTGCAGCTCTGCAGTCGAGTTCATGCAGACGAACTGCTGAGCTGGCACAACCCGAGCGCGTTCAGGCGCTGTGAGGAGGCTCACGTGCACGCCCGGGGCGGGACGCGCGAGCGTGAGGCGGCCGCAGCCTCCGACGGGTTTGAAAGTGCAGCTTTTGTTCCTCCGTCAGCCTCTTCCTCGCTCGTCTCTGTGCCAACGCCATTCAGGCTTAGAGGCTGGCGAACAGGCGGAGGAGCTTAGGACGGACGGCGCCGCTCATCCGTGTGTGTGTGGACGCCGTGATGCTGAGGGACGGCGGCGCCGCTGAATTCTGAAAGGCGTCCTGGCAGAGGACCTCGTCTCCGCCGCCGTCCCTCTCTCAGGCTCCGTTTTCTTTCTTCCTCCGACCGGAACGCCGCCTCGTTCGACCGATTCGTATCCATGATTAGTTACAACAGGACGCTGGTCAGATGAAGCCCCGCCTCCTCCCACGGGAGCGCTTTCTGGACCAAATCTGTGTTTTTGGGGGGCGGTTGAACACTCTCTGTATTGAATGACCTCTGACCCCCTCCAGCTCCCCCAGTAAGCCAATAAAGGTGAGCAGTAATCAGGAGATGGTGGAGCTGTCGCTCCTGGCCGGAGGAGCCATTCGTCTCCCTCAGGCTTCCGACAGCATCCCTGACGTGTGCGTCACAACAACACTTCACCGGCCGAGGGGTTGAAACCACTGCAGAAATGCCTCTAAAGTCTGAGCGTGTTCTGCTTCTTTCAGGTTGGAGATCTTTAAACTGAGTTTATGATCTCAATATTATCATTAATGTTCAGATTATTGACTCAAGGTTCAAACTTCTCTCTTCAGACTATTTCAAACATCCATATTTCTTCATTCTATGTTTGAGTTGCTGGAGCCTATCCTCATCAGTTCTCCAGTCCAAGTTTCTAAACACGGATGCATTAAAGTGGACCGTACCATCATTGTGGATCAAACCATTGAGGGAAAACGATGCTAAACAGACGAAGTTTTGTTGTTTTTGATGCTTTTTCTGCACTTGTGAAGTTAGGAGATGAATCGGCGTCTCTGACGGAGAATCGTTTGATTCCTCAGCAGTAAAAAGGACCGGATCTGAACATTTTAGGGAGAAAGGGTTCTTCACCTGTGAGGCTGGGGAGTAGAAGGTGGAAAACCTTTTGAGGTTTGGAGATTTTATCCGACTCTTGAGCTCAGAGATCTGCTGATCCTCCTAAACCTCTTTCTGCTTTTTTTTATTCTTTTACTTCAGCCCATCGCTCTTTCTTCTGTTCTCTTTCATTCCTGTGATTCCGCCGTTGTCTTTTCTCATCCGCGTCGTCCATCCATCTCCATCAGACTGTTTTGTTCCCTCCGAGCTCTAAAAGCAGCTTAATTCTATCATCTGACAGCCGGACGGCAGTAATTACATTTATGACACAAATCCTGCAACTAGCAGCAGAAACTCCGGGAGAGAGTGCACGTCTGAAGGAGTCCGTCTGCATCAGCATCAGCGGGAGGGAGCGTCTGCTGACCTTCAGCTCACCTTCCTGCGGGTCTCAAGAAGTCTTAAAAAAGTCTTAAATGGTGATATTCCAGCCTTAAAAACTGTGCTGCTTAAAAATCACCATTTCTCACATTTCTGGTCAAAATGTACATTTGTTGACCATTACTTCTTTCAAATGACACAAACACCAATAAGCTAAATCCCCACCGCCAGTTTGAAAAAAATAAGAACGCTAAAGCTTCAAGATGAGAAGCTACGGTTTTGATCATAAAATTGGAATTAACTAATAAAATTAGGAACAACAGACAGAGATTCTGGTCTTAATTTTTGACATACAAAGTCTTAAATTTAGCCTGAAGAACTTTCCTCTGCATGTTGGTGTGAGAGGACGGCAGTATCGGTTCAGATGCTGTTTGCAGCTTCAGTCGATCGGTTTAGACTTCTGAGACGGTGACTAGAAGATTTCTGTCATTGTTTTTCTCCAGGCGTTGATCCGATGGAACAAAGTTCTGCCAGCGTTTGCTGTGAGAACGTCAGAACTTCTGGTTGTGGTGGCTCATTTATAACCTGCATGTACACTTGGAGGTGATTGTAACGTGGTGTTAGACCCTCCTCACAGGACAGGATTATTTCACTGTACAGTCTGTCTTAATTATTGAGGCCCAAATCTAACAGAAAAACATTTTGAATTTAGCTAATTTTACCAGTAAAAAGTTCATCATTCTGACTGCCATGACGACACATCGTTGCTAACAGACGAGCTGCATCACCTGGTCAAAGTGTGTCGTAGACAGTCGAGTGTCGCAGGTGGAACTGCTGAGTCTCAAAGTCTCATAACAGACTCGTCAAGACTCAAAACTACTGTTAGAGTTTGTGACAGACCCACAAGTGGAGCCTCAGACCAGAACCAGAACCTAAGGATCTCTGAGCTTAGACATGGTTTCCAGCAGGTCTCTCAGGGCTCCCATGAAAGTTTAATAACTACTTAACATTACCAACTCCACGTCCACGCTTCTTTGATGATAGCTTTCTATTTGCTTTGTGATGTTTCAGCTTTATTCTTAAATCTTTACATCTGCTATTGTCGTTGGATCTGGTCGACAGTAAAGTCCTTAGCAACAGTTGCTAGCATCGTTAGCTCCTATCGTTATACAGGACAGAAGACATTGTTTAGTAGTACATAGACATGAACAAATGTTTGAGAAACGTGTTCAGCAGACAAAGACAAAAACATATTTTTGGCACAAATGGGACCCCATACGGCCCAGCCTCAGACAGACTCCGCCCTCAGACAGACTCCGCCCTCAGGCAGACTCCGCCCTCAGGCAGACTCCGCCCTCAGTGGCCCTGAGGTAAACTGAGTTTAATAACTCTGGTTCAGTCAGACGAGCGCTGCAGGTGATGCACTGACACCAGGACACTACTGTGAATGTTGAACGTTCCAGGTCAGACTGGAGCCTGATGATCTGCTGAGTCATGGTTTGTGTGATTACTGAGACTGAAACCATGACTCAGCAGATCTATACTTGACGGATGACTGTCAGAGAACTTTTCCTCCTCAATCTTTCTCCCTCAAAGATCTTCTTCCTGTAAAAACCAGGAATTAGTCCGTCTGAACCGGTCTGAGGTCGTGGCCTTCACCAGAGTTCTGCTGGAAGCTCCAATGATCTGCGGCCGGTCGGCGTGCGCCGTCGGAGGGTTTTATCTGCTCAGCTCTATTAGGCCGCCGCAGCCTGGCTGCAGGACTGCCTCTGCACGCACTAATCACATCGCACTTTGATGTTTAATAATTCAGTGCGGCGTGTCTCTGAATGTCATGTGGGCAGCGTTTATGGAGGAGAATCTCACGTCGGGAGGCCGCGGTCCGTCTCCTCCGCTGGCAGCGCTGCATTATGCATACTTTCACTGCATCTGATTACTGTGTGTGTGTTTGCTTAATGGTTGTTTAAAGAGATGTGGAAGTCACATCAGCGCACACACACACACACACACCCACACGCCGGGCGGCGGCGGCGTGTATAGGGAATCATTAGCTAAAGTGATGCAAGTTTAGCCATCATGAATCAAAGTGGCATCATATCGACAAGCCAGAGCCAGCCAGGAATCTGGAATGTGTGTGCACGTGTGTGCGTGTGCACGTGTGTGTGTGCGTGCGCGCACGTGTGGAAGGATTACTTGTATTTTGAGCTGGCAGCGGGCCCGGCCCTCCGCTCTTCCTCCTCATTTCTCTCTGTCCTCCTCCCTGCCTCCTGGGTTTTTCCTGCTGATATTCCCTGCAGGAAATTTAATTTGCTTTCTGCCTGTCGCTGCCCCCCCCCAACCCCCCCACCCCCCCACCTTGGCCACCATCAGTGTCTGGCTGGTTTAAGGTGGTCTGCAGTGACAGACACTTCTCTCCTGTTCTGTGAAAGCAGAAGTCTTCAGGAGTTAGGGACCCCCCCCACACCTCAAATGATTGGTTTCCCCCCCAAATCTCTCAGCTGATTGGTTTAGCCTGCTGACTTTATGCAGCAGAAGAGCAACAGTTGTTTAGCAGGTGAAAATGTCAGCGTACCTCTCAGGTGAATCTTCGTCTAACCTCTCCATCATCCATCTGTTAGACCCCCCCCCCCAACTCTGTAATTCTGTTACTTTGATGGATGGTAAATGGGGGGGGGCAGATTTCCATCCATCACTGCATCAACAAGAGCAAAGTTTCCTCTTCTCTCACCTCTTCAGTTTTCAGATTTGTTCTCCAGAAGGTTTTAGATCGCTCAGTTGTTAGCCTCCTGCTGTCGTTTGAACTCCACGTTAGCTTCCTCCATTGATTTAAACTCCACGTTAGCCTCCTCCGTTCATGTAAACTCCACGTTAGCCTCCTCCGTTCATGTAAACTCCACGTTAGCCTCCTCCGTTCATGTAAACTCCACGTTAGCCTCCTCCGTTCATGTAAACTCCACGTTAGCCTCCTGCTGTCGTTTGAACTCCAAGTTAGCTTCTTCCATTCATGTAAACTCCACGTTAGCTTCTTCCATTCATGTAAACTCCACGTTAGCCTCCTCCGTTCATGTAAACTCCACGTCAGCCTCCTCCGTTCATGTAAACTTAACGTTAGCCTCCTCCGTTCATGTAAACTCCACGTTAGCCTCCTCCGTTCATGTAAACTCCACGTTAGCCTCCTCCGTTCATGTAAACTCCACGTTAGCCTCCTCCCTTCATGTAAACTTAACGTTAGCCTCCTCCGTTCATGTAAACTCCACGTTAGCCTCCTCCGTTCATGTAAACTCCACGTTAGCCTCCTCCGTTCATGTAACTCCACGTTAGCCTCCTCCGTTCATGTAAACTTAAAGTTAGCCTCCTCCGTTCATGTAAACTCCACGTTAGCCTCCTCCGTTCATGTAAACTCCACGTTAGCCTCCTCCGTTCATGTAAACTCCACGTTAGCCTCCTCCGTTCATGTAAACTCCACGTTAGCCTCCTCCGTTCATGTAAACTCCACGTTAGCCTCCTCCGTTCATGTAAACTCCACGTTAGCCTCCTCCGTTCATGTAAACTTAACGTTAGCCTCCTCCGTTCATGTAAACTCCACGTTAGCCTCCTCCGTTCATGTAAACTCCACGTTAGCCTCCTCCGTTCATGTAAACTCCACGTTAGCCTCCTCCGTTCATGTAAACTCCACGTTAGCCTCCTCCGTTCATGTAAACTTAACGTTAGCTTCTTCCATTCATGTAAACTCCACGTTAGCCTCCTCCGTTCATGTAAACTCCACGTTAGCCTCCTCCGTTCATGTAAACTCCACGTTAGCCTCCTCCGTTCATGTAAACTCCACGTTAGCCTCCTCCGTTCATGTAAACTCCACGTTAGCCTCCTCCGTTCATGTAAACTCCACGTTAGCCTCCTCCGTTCATGTAAACTTAACGTTAGCCTCCTCCGTTCATGTAAACTTAACGTTAGCCTCCTCCGTTCATGTAAACTCCACGTTAGCCTCCTCCGTTCACGTGAATTGTCGCTAGCCTCTGTTCTGCTGAACTTGATCATTCCTCTCCTTTGGTCGGTCCAGTTCCTCCTGCTGCCGTGGAGCTGGGTCCGACTCTCGGTCTGAAGAAGTCCAGCTCCTTGGAGAGTCTGCAGACCGCCATTTTAGAGGTCAGCCGGAAGAGCGAGCTCCTCCCATTCCACCGGCCGCGCCCAAATATGGTCAGAGGAAGAGGCTGCAACGAGAGCTTCAGAGCAGCCATCGATAAATCGTATGACGGCCCCGCGGAGGATGACGATGGTGAGTGATGAAGGCCCATACCATGATTGTTCTTCCTTCATCTTTGAGTTCTTGAAGCTCCACATCTTCATGAACTTATCGTTTTTCTGGTAACATCCATATGGGAAATGTTCCCTCCACAAACCGCCTCCTTTGACTCCGCCTCCGCCTTGTTAGCAGCTCGCTCCCATCAGTCGGCGGCGGTGTAATGACCAGCACGCAGCTGCTCAGCTCTCTCTGGGTCAATGACGGACGCTCCAGCCTCTGTGGTTCTGTTCTGTACGGGACCGGATCGGTTCCCGGATCAGAGGTTTTCCCACAATGCTTTGCAGAAACACCTGAAGCCACAAATGCAAGAAAAAACCCAACCCAGAATAATCCATACATCAGAAAAAAACACATTCAATCCAAAGTTTTACTTTCATTTGTGACTGAAAATGTTTTTTATTGACACGTGAAAGAAATTTAAAGTACAGATATCTGTAGATCTGCAGCTTTTCTTCTCGTTTTCTCTCTTGAATCTGTGTAAACGCTCCGGGACCGTCACATCTTCACCTTCTCCTTCATCTTCCTCTCTGCAGACGACGGTTCAGACGTCAGCTCCGGTCGGGAGACGCCCGCCAGCAGCTCCTCCCGCCAGGGCGCCGGCGACCACGCCGAGGGCAAGAAGGACAAGAAGAAGGCGGCAAAAAACAACAAGAAGAAGGAGAAGAGCAAAGCCAAAGCCAAGGAGAAGAAGAAGCCAGAGGAGCTCGAGGAAACCGAAAAGAAGAGCAAAAAAATGGTCTTCGGCCTGCTGAGGTGAGTCCAAAGTGTGGCCCGCTTTGAGCTCAGAATGATCTCTGCTTGAGCTCAGTCCGTTAGGTCTGGGTTTCATCCTGTAGAGATAAAAGAGGGAGACTTTCTCTGGAGGGTTTTAATGCAGCTGCATCCATCAGGTGAAGTTTACACCTGACTTCTTCTCATTTAAATATTAGTGAGGAGCTCCCTTGTGTGTGACGGCGAGACGGTTCTGAAATCTGTCAACCAGATGTTCCCTCGCCTGGTTTTCACGTTTGAATCTCACTTTTCTGGAAAGTTGGACGAACCTTCGTCCGAGCAAAAGTCCAGCTCGTGAAAACCGCTTCAAAGAGTCCTCGTCTGTCCGTCGTCATGGTTACGCGTCATCACAGACTGGAAAAACCGTCACTGCAACACCTTCTGCTCGGATCCTGGTTCCTCTCAGAACTCTTTGATAATGTAATCTAATCTGATCTGATCTGATCTGATCCGCATCGTGTCTGCTGAGTCTTTCAAAGGAACTCTGCCATCGTGGCACTTTTCACTTTATTGCTCTGAGAAAGATTTTCTTTACTCCAAAACATGATCGTGTGATTGCTGACTCAGCATTCACACGATAGTGATTCTCCTGCTGCTTTCTGTTCTCCAGCACATCAAAACTCAATCTCACTTTCACTTTATAGTTTTTTAAATATTAAGCAAAATATTCTCCATAGAAAATGAATGAGACAGTTTTTAAATTTCAACATTTTAAGTAGATTAACAACAAACTGTTAAATTTATTCATGATGTATGTTCTCATCTTTTAGAATAATAAAAAAAAAAAATTGGAGTTTAGCTAATATATTAGCAACAGGCTAACGGTTTTAAATAATTTAGTTTACAGAGGAATTTTAGGTTATTTGGACTTTAGCTAGTATTTAAGCCAGGGGTGGGCAAACTACGGCCCGGGGGCCACATGCGGCCCCTTAAGCTACTTAATGTGGCCCTCCAAATTAAAATACACTGAATCAAAAATCCTAATTATTGTTTTATTTTCATTGTATTTCTGGTTTCTTCCCATGAATGGTGTTGTTTCTCTGACGTTCGTGTGTGTTCCTTTCTGAGTCAGATGGTGATCTTTCGGATTATTCCTACACCACATAAATGCAGCATTTCTTTGAGTTCACATTTTCCTCTGAAGAACATCAACCCATTGGATCACCCAAAAGAGAACAAAAATCAAAATTTAGAAATTAAAACTCCCAAATTTTCTGTTTTTAAATTAATATATGTGAATTTGAATCCAAATTAAAGCATGTTTTTCTCTAAATTCCATATTATTTTTTTAGTTTATGAGGTTCATTACTCAATCTCTCCTTCCATCTGCTCCTTGTCCGGCCCTTATGCCAAATTTTAGAACCCTTTGTGGCCCACGAGTCAAAACAATTGCCCACCCCTGATTTAAGCAATGCGCTAGCTGTTTTGGCTAATTTTGTATCTACTGAGGTTTTAATTGGTTAATTTAGAGTTCAGCATTTATTCAACACTAAGTTAACGTTTTTGGCTAATCTGCTATTTACTAGGGTTTTTAAGCTAATTTAGCTTTTTTTTTAGCAACAGGCTAGCACTTTTAGTTTACTGAAGAATTTTAGGCTATTTTAGCGTTTAGCTAGTATTTAAGCAACACGCTAGCTTTTTTGGATAATTTGGCATCTACTGAGGTTTTTCATGCTAATTTGGAGTTAAGCAAATATTTTAGCAACATGCTAATGCTTTTGGCTAATTTGTTATTTATTGGAGTTTTTAAGCTCATTTGGAGTTTAGCTGATATTTAAGCAACACACTAAATATTTGTACAATTTTGGCATTTATTAGGAATTTTTTTAGCAATTTTACTACAAATTTTTCAGGAATTCAGGTCAACTTCAGTGTTCTGTCAGTGGTCTTTAACGACATTTATTAATTATGTCCCCATTTTGTGCAAAAAGCTTCACAATTTTCAGCGACTACTTTCAGCAAGAATCATTCACACTAACATTATTGCAGATAATTTAACTTTTCATGTTTAGTTTTATTATTTTTACTTGCGTGACCCTTTGAACACCCCCCCTCCCCCTTCCCCCCAGACAACAGCCCCATCAGACCCGTTCTCCAACCCCCTCCAGCCAGGTGGAGCCCAGAACGCCTTCAGTGACCTGTGTGGGCCTCCACGCCGCCGCCATTACCGAGATAGCATCTTTGTAAAGCTGTGCAGAACAAAGGCGCAGCGTTTGACGGTGTTCTGTGTGAACCCGGACCCCCAAAACACTTCCAGATTTCAAAGCTTGGCTCCACAGAAAGCTTCACTGCAGCTTCATTCACGCTCCGTATGCGGCCATTAAACATAATAAGGCTTCATTTTCCTTCACCTTCCTGTTTTCCTGCCGAAAGCTTCTCTTTCACGCCGCGGAGACGTCAGGGCGCAGATCCTCCCCAAACGGTGTGGTGTGAATGCAGGGCGTTGAGAAAAGTGTGTTTGTGGTTCTGCCAGCATCGTCACGGCGACAAACCAACAACAAGAACCAGCTGTTTTCCAATGATCCTTTTTCCATAAAGGAGTTATACATTTACCTCCATAACAGGAAGTGCTCCCAGTCAGCAGTAACTCAATAGACTTGATAAACCGCGGCGTTTCTCTGTGGTTAAAAAGACGTTTGTGTGTTTTCTCTGGAGAACAAATGAAATTAAAGAGTGTCTGCAGCAGCGTCTGTGACATTTACTTGTTTTTCTCTTGAAAGCCTCCTTAGAATCTCTCAAAGTTTGAAATGAAATTCCATGATGCACGAGAGCAGCGTTTAAGAAAAGGCCAGGTGAATGAATGAAATGTTCCTGATTCCAGAGGAATCCTCCTGTTTCTTGGCATTTAGAAAAGCTGATTCTTTTCTCACAACTCCTCCTCCAGCTTCTCTTTATCCTACATTTATTTAACAAGTTTGAGAGCAAAAGCAGCGAGTTTATGAGGATAAAATGCAACAAAAACTCAACATTTACAAACTTCAGAAATGTATTTACCAGCTTAAGACAAGTCTGCTGCAGTGAGTCAGTTTGCAATGCACAGTCGAGGTGGGGCTACTTGGTACTGACTCCTCCCTCTTTGGTTTCCTGATATTTTTCTGTGGTTCAAGTTAGTCGAGTTATAAATTGACCAATCAGACGTAAACAAACTGACACGTTCAAGACGTTTGACAGATTTAGATTCAGTGGTGGGGGGGTGTGGCCTTCCAACAAGCTCTCTTCTGATTGGTGAGGGTGGTTACGATAGGAAGTCAAACTGAGGCGGACCAATCACTGGAGACTGACGTCGTCTGGCTCCAACATGGCGGCGTCCGTACTGTGAAAAATGTTGACAGAACCAACTTCCAGTATCTGAAACAGTCGGTGTAAATCGGGGGCGGAGCCTGAGAGTCCGTATGTTTTCCAGGTTTCGAGCAGGAGCAGTCCTCAGTCCCCGCCTTCTGTTCTTCAGTCCCTGCCCCATAAGCTATAGTCTCCTCCCCCTAATCTTCAGTCCCCTCCCACATGATCCATATCTGTTTATTTTTTTACTTTTATTTTTTTAGGCTATTTTTGAATTTAACTAATATTTCAGCTATATGCTAGCTGTTTTGGCTAATTTAGGATTTTTTTTAAAGCTAATTTTGAGTTTAGCAGGACTATGATAGTTATTTTGGCTAATTTAGTTGTTTTTTTTTGTTTGTTTTTTAGGCTAATTTGGAGTTTAGCTATTCTTTCAGCAGCATGCTAGCTATTTTGGCTAACTTTGACTCTTTTTATTTTTTAGGCTAATTGGCATTTAACTCATATTTTATCTGGTTATCAACTTCAGCATCTTTACATCCACTTTGGCCATGACCCGATTAGTCGACTAATCGGAAAAAATAATCGATGATTAGTCGACTATTAAAATAATCGTTTATGGCAGCCCTAATGATACATTAATTCCTCTCTTTCAGTTGATTGACAGGTGACCCCCCCCCCCCTTCACCAAGTCTTCACCCCTCCATTTACAGCTTCATGTAGGCAGGGCTCCCCTCTCCTCCCGTATCCCATCATGCTTTTCTCCGCCCCCCCCCTCATCCTGGAGAGACCGTGAGAGACTCTCAGACGTGTTTGGACTTTCCCTCCACACCTCAGCGCTCATCAGCAGAAGAGGCTGAGAGCTGCAGATGATCTCAACCTTTCCATCCTCCTCTTCTTCCTCTCTCCAGTCATATTCCCCCCTCTCCCCCCACCCCTTAATCTTTGAATCATTTCAATTTTGCCTCTCCATCTGCTGCCTTCTGCTCTGCTCCCTATCTGCATTTGATTGCGTGTAATGGTGGTAGACTGAGAGGGCAAATTGGAGCTATTCAGTGCAGTTCAATCCGGGCCCAGATGCTGATTTGTCACATTCATCCGAGGGCACATTTGATTGGCCTAATGGTTTGGAGGAGAGGCAGGTCGCCGGGCCGTCCTCAAACTTTCTGGAAAAACCACCCGTCGTATTTACGTCCAGGCCGAGGCTCCGCCCTCTAAAGCCAGGACGGCGATGCTGCACTCTGTGTCATTTCTGCAAAACTCTTTCATCTTCACCGACGAGGATGAGGAGTTTCTCTGCTGCAGAACCTGAAAGCTAAAAGCATGTCAATAAAACGGGTTCATGTCAACAAAAAAAATCAACGACATGTCTGTAATTATTATTATTTAATAAACATTCAAAGACAGAAAACCACAAAAGTTTGATTAAATGAGACACAAACTAAACATCCACGAGTCTCTTTGACTTTGAATAAATGATCTTTTTTTCCATGTTGGCTCATTATTTTCAGTTTATTCATTTATGTTTAGATGTTTAACATGTAAGAAAATGAGCATTTTTATAATAAAAGCTCATCTTCTGGATGCAGTTCAGAAGGAAAGTTCTTCAAGAATATGATCACAATTATCACAATTATCTGTATTTGTTATCCTGTTTATATTCAGAATACCAGAGTCACAGTGATGGAAAATGTCATGAGTATTTTTCATCTCTGGTTGAACTGAATCTGCTGCAGGAGAGGATCTGGTCTCATATTGGGTGGATTTTATTTTGAAGGGAACTTGCATTAGCTTCTGTCAAAAGTAAAATAAAATACATTTGTTTTATGGAAAAGCATAAAACTTTAGAGCTGCCTCGATTAGTCGACTAATTGACTAATTAAATAATTAGTCGTTTCTTTCTATTATATAGAGTCAGAGTGTAGTAAAATTTAACGTTTTAAGGACATTCTGCTAGATTTGTGGACGATCTTTGCATTTATGTTGGAGTTCAGATAATATTTCAGCTTCATGCCAGCTGTTTTGGCTAATTTAAGACTTTTTCAGTTCTTTTGGTTAATTTAGCATTTAGCTAATATTTTAGCTAGCTATTAGCATCAACATTTTCAGCTTCAGCATTTTTAGTTATCCATTTCAGCATCTTCAGTGGGTAAATTCATCTTACAGCATTCACACTAGCATTATAGCAGGTGATGCTGTATATCTGGTTTGTAGTTAGTTTAAAGTTAATGATGGTTGAAAAACATGAAGAACATCATCAGTTACAAGATGAAGAAAAATAATGACGTTTTAATGACGTGGACTAGAACGGGGGGGGTCTGCGGCCGGTTAAACTATTCAATCTGACCCACCAAATGGGAATAAAGTGTAGTAATAATTCTTATATGCTTTATTCCTGTATATAATTGAGATGTTTCCCTGTAAATGATTCTCTATAAATACTTTGACTTTTTTTAGTTACATCAGTGATTCTGCATTTCTGTGATGTTGGAAGAATCGTCACTTTTGTGATGTTTCTGTGTTCTCCGATCACCGCATGATCGCAGCATTTCTCTACGTTTACGGTTTTCCCTGAACAACATCAAACCGTTGGTACTAAAATGAGATCTAAAGTCACAGTTTTGAAAGAAAACTTCCAAAATGTTCTAGATTATTTCAAAATAAAAGGTTTCCATCCGGCTTTGATGTTTCTTCCTTCTCTGATTGGTGGATTATGAAAACATCCAACATGTCTGACCCTTCGGTCAAACTTTAGATCCCTTTTGGTCCACAAAGTTTGACCGCCCCAGGACTGGAAGATCCAAGTCATCGTGATTTTGAATTAGTCAAACTTTATGCAACAAACTGAGTGAACAACAGAAAGTAAACCTGCATCTTTATCTGGTTTGAGGGGAACTTCATCAGATCAAGTTGGTTTCCTTTAAGCTCCTAAAAGGATCCTGAAGAGATCACATCTGAGGAACGTCTCCACAGGACGTCTTATATTTAGATCAACCACCTGAAGACGGCGAGAAGAGCTTTAAATGAACCTGCAGACGATGATGTTCAGCTGTGAATGAGAAGATCCAGTAATGAACTCTCTTCTCGTCCTGGTCTGCTCGCTGTAGGACGTAAACCTCTCAGAGAACAACAGAAAAGATCATCCAGAGCTAGACGATGAATCCAGACCGGAGTTCTGCTCCCATTCAGGAGCGTTCCTTTGTCATCCCGGCGTGCGCCGTCTCCGGACCAGACGGCGCCTGTCACGCCTCCCGGTGACAGAGCGCGCTCAGATCAGAGCGGGGAAGGACCGCGCCACTCAAACGACATGACAGGAAGTCATTGGGATGTCACCGACTCGTGTCCTGCCTGCCAATCACCCGCGCGCGTGCGTGCACGTGCGTCGAACACGCAGCTGTCAATCATCCGGTCCCTCCGGCGCGTGGGGGGGGCAGACTCTGTCCGTCAGACGTTCAGGTTCATCTCCTCTAATCTTCAGTGGTGCAGCCGGGCTGGAGGAACGCTCAGCTCATCATGTTCAGTTTGTGAAAACTTTAAGGATTTCAGAAAATTCAGAAAATCTTTGAATCTATTCGTCATTTTCTCTTTATTAAACCTTTTTTCTTTTATTTGTTTAGAATCTCAAACCTAGATTCAGTATTTTTCTCCATATTTCTCTCATTTCTCAGATGTTTCTGTTCCTCTGACAGTTAAAATCTAAAATGTTCTTCAAACATTAGAGAGGATTTCCTGTCAGATTTCTCTCATCTTTGCTGGGATTTTGTTCCCGTACTCATAACTGAAGAGCTGAATGCAGGTCAGCCTTTCTTTGGGGAGGGGGGTGTCTGCGGTCCTCCGGAGGGTCTTTGACGGGTCAGCAGCAATAATCCGATAAACGGAGCAGCATTCCATCGATGATTGATCAGAGCGTGTGCCAAGAAAGCACTCCTCCATCGATGCAGCGCCGCCATTATCCTGTCCACACGGGGGGGTGTGTGTGGGGGGGTGGTGTCTGCTTCCGATGTCCGCTCTGGAAATGTGCCGCCTCAGCAGAAACGGGAAGAGTTTCAGGTTTGTCAGTTTAGAAGAGTTTGGATGTTTCTCTGCAGCAAATCATCTGCAGTTTGCTAATAAATAAAAATGTCTTCTTGTTATTCAAGAATCACGTTTTTCTTTTCCTGTTTTGTTTTTACAAACAAATATCTGTTAAGGAGGATCCTCGGGGTTCCTGAAGGACGATCAGGAGATGTTTGCTTCTGGGACATCTTCATCCTCTCTTCTTTTGACCGACTCTGTTTTTGAAGCAGAAAACTTTATGGTTGTCGCTCCAGAAAAACAGACCCTCTAGAAATATTCTACAGTTAAAAAAATCAAATAAGTCAAAAATTATTAATTGGAAACATTTAAACAAGTCAAACATTCTTGAATTAAAAAAATAAAATAAATAAAAAGTTCCTAAAAACAAAAAAAAATTCTCGATTGAAAAAAATCAAATGAGTCAAAATGTTTTAAATAAAAAAAATAAAAATAAGTGAAAAATTCTTACATAAAAAAGAAAAACATTCTTATTCTCATACAAATTCATAAATACAACAAATGCATGAGACAAAAAAATAAAAAATATTTCAAAAGTTCCTAAATAAAATAAATAAGTTAATAATAATAATAATAATTAAGTCAAACATTCTTGAATTTAAAAAAAATAAAATAAGTTAAAAAAAAATAAAATGTTCTCAAAATAATCCAAAAATGTCCCAATGAGGTTAAAAAAAAACAAAAAAAAAAAAAAAAAAACCAAGAATTATTTAGGTAAAAACTGTTTTCTCTAAGCTTATTTTTGCTTTTAAAAGTGTTTTTTCTTGGATAGGATTGTTTGTTTCTTGTCAAAGCAGATGTTGTAAACAGGACTCTTTAAGCTTCCTGAAGTTTCAGTGTTTGCTTCAGATCTTCTGGTTTCATGGATCTGCAGCCGGACCCTCTGGGATGTTCTCTCCTCTCTGCTCTGACGCCGTCGGCGTCTTTGAGAGTCACGTTCAGAAGCTTCATCTTCACCTGACAGACTCTCCGCTTCATGACAGCAGAACTTTGACTTCGTCTGTTCTGTAAACCTGAATGAAGCGACAGAATCGAGCAGAGGGGAGAACAGGTGAAGGACAGCAGGTGAGGGGAAGCTCGTTAGGACGCAGTCATTAAGCCCCTCCCCTCATCACATCCTTTCATCCCCTGTCCCGTTCTCCTCTGGGGGGGTAAATATCCTGACCCCCCCGATCCCCTTTTACTGTGGTTTGTTTTTATTAAACCTAAAGCGGCGCTGGATGTCGTCCTAAATAATGGATCTGCTGCCGCTCGGCCCCATGGGAAAGCGGCTGGGTGATATTGCAGAAGAGAAGAATAATTCATCTGTAACTTCAGCGGATGAATAAAACATCAGCCGTGTTATAAGGTCACCGTCGGCGTGTCGGAGAGATTAACTATTTAGCAGCTCGGAATGATTCAGAAATCAGATCCGATTATGGAGCCACAGGTCGCAGCGCCGGGAAACGGAAGGAAGCTGGAGGATCAGGAATGAGAGGAGACTCTGGATGGAAAGGATTTAGTCTGCACACCTCCACCGACGCCTCCTCATGAGGCTCTTATTTTGAAGGGATCCTCCTTCCTGTGTCAGAAGTAAAAGAACGTTTCTGTAAACAAAGTCAAAGTTTTCCTTCTGTTGTAGTTTAGTTCCAGCTCCGCCGTTTCCTCGGGTTTCAGAAACGCTGATGTCAGCACTTTTCTCTCTAACGAGTTCCTCCGTTCTTCTGGTTCTGATTTCTTCTCAGATTTGGGAAGAAAAAAGAGGAGAAGAAGGAGGCCAAGGCGGCTCTGCAGCGGCAAAAGTCGGACATGATGAGCGACCACGAGCTGGAGAGGATGAAGGAGGAGCGAGAGAGGTGGGGGAGGGGCATAAACGTGACAACAATCCAAAGTTTCAGAATAAAAGCTTTTTCTATATCAGTCATTTTAGTTTGGAATATTCTGATGTTGTGTTAAGGTAACCTTTGACCCGGATCACTGGTTCTGCAGAACCCTCTCAGCTGTCTTGAAACCCCGCCTCTCCTCTTCCAGGATTGAGGCGTCCCACCCGGAGCTGCAGCAGGGCGGCGCCGGAGCGTCCTCCTTCCCGGACTTCGAGGACGACGACGCCGACCCCAACTACGCCCGGATTCAGACCTTCAGAGACCGGCAGAGCAGCCCGCTGCCGCAGCCGCCTCAGGCGCCGCGCTACGCCGTGGCTCCGCCCCCTCCAGCCCAGAGGCCCTCCCCTCAGAACCCACCGACCTTCCAGGGAGGCCAGGAAGCGGGCGTCGTCCCCGACGACGAGCACGTGGACCGGCTGTACGCCAAAGTCAACAAGCAGAGGGGCGGCGGGACGGCGTCCCCCACCGCCGCCGACAGGTGAGGCCGGCGCCGGTCCCCGCTGACCTTTAATCTCAGCAGCAGAGGATGATGGGATGTTTTCTGATTGGTCGTCTTTTGGGCAGCATGCGCCGCCGCTGTAGCCTGCTAGCTCCTCCCTCTAGATCCCGCCCTCCACAGCTCGCCGCCGCCGCCGCCGCGTCTGCAGATCGGACCGTTTGATTGACGCATCAAGTTCTGTTGAGCAGAACTTCTGCGCGCTGAACGCTGGGTCTTTGGGTCACTCTACTGAGCATGCTCAGACCGTCATGGCCGACAGGAATCCAAACCTCCAGCCGCGTTCACACCGACCGCGACCCGTACGACCAGTTTCAACGTCGAGTCGATGGACGGACGCCGTCAGAGGTTCGGCGGCGCTTTCTACGCTCAGACGGCGGCACGTTTACTGCGTCACGGCGAGTTTAAATATCTGAACTCTGTCAGGAACTCAGCTTTTCCTGTCACGTTGATGATGTAATCAGTGGGTGGAGCCCAAAACCAGCATGGAGGAGAATCTGATGGTTCTTCTAAACTTTAGGATATTTTTCTATTATTTTGGAGACAATATTAAGAAGTTCTTCTAAATTTATTCTTTCCTGGACTGATGCGGGACGGCGACTCATCAAACGTCACAGAAGTACCGCTGAAAGCTCACCGGACCGGAGAGAATGATCTCATGAACCCAGACATGGAGACGGGATCTTTACAATAAATCAACCTGATTTTCAACGTCATCCGGGTTATTTGTGTATTGATGAGGCAGAAACATGGGGGTTGTAGCTCCGCCCACATGTGGTCTGAGCGGGAAGTTTATGAAGATACTTTTGAACAAGCGTCCAGCAGCGAGTTTGGCTCGTCTGATGTGACTGCAGCGTTAATAATTGACCTTCCATCTGTCGCAGTGTACCTGCCCTCTGTCCTCTGAAACAGAACAAAAACAGCTGAACGAGTTTCTTTTCTAGAGTTTCAGTCCATGAAGCTCTGTGGATCAAACATCTTTATCAGGATCTGATCCAGAAAAAATCTTTGCACAGAAGTTGACAGTTAAGAGTTTCTACTGTCACAAAGCACTGCCCCCCCCTCTTGTTTTCCCAGCATGCCTTTCCCCTCCGAACAGTCGGTGATGGCGTGCTCGTGCGAGCAGACGGCTCGGTTCTTCCTGAAACCTGATGATGCCGGCAGAAAAAGTGCAGGTATTGGTGACGGTAATCGATGCTTCCAGTAAAAGCGAGGTGATATGTCAGCGGCGAGCGAGCGTGGCGGTCAGAGGAGGTCAGCCCCGCCCCGTGCACGCGGGGGACACGGATAAATAAATCGCTAAGGAGCTTCAGCTGTTTCACTCCGATCTGTGCATTGATGAAGAGCATTTTCAGACTTTAATACAGGAAACCGGTGATTTAGTCCATGAATTGTTTTCAGGAGAATCATGAAGGTGCTTCCTCTCTGGGACGTCCCGTCGCTACCTGATTCGTACCAGGAACCTGATCTGTGTCAAATCTGTCAACTTCTGCTCCAAGAGTTTTACGGTTCTTAGCCTAGCGACCTGTCCGGGGCGTACCTGCAGTAGCCGGGTTGAGCTCCGGTGACCCTAAAAAAGGGGTCAGACTCAATCGCTCAGGGGGCCAAAATCCAAAACACACCCGAGGCCAAGCGCCAAACAAGATAAACATTTATTGAAAACTACATTTTTAAAACCATAACTTTTTAACATAATTATGAACTAGATGTACAGCATTACCTGTGATTATGCTAGTGGGAATGCTGGAAGCTGAATTTGGTTGCTAAAGATGCTGAAGCTGATAGTTGAAGATGCTGAAATTGATTGTTAGCTAAAATATGAGCTAAATGCCAAATTATCCTAAAAACCTAAAAAAAAAAAAAGAAAAATCTTAGGTTAGACAAAAGAGCTAGCATGTAGCTGAAATATTAGCTAAACTTCAAAATAGCCTAAAAAACTGAAAAAAGGCAGCTGTCATGTCCAGAGTTAATCTAGTTCTTTTACCATTATAAGATCATTTTAAAATAAATTAAATACATGAACAAAATGTAACCAACAGAATAAATTATTGATGAAACAAATCTGATCAGATTACTTTGAAGCTCCATGAAACATTTTGAGAGGAAGACATTTTTTACAAAACTCGTGGAGACTCGTGTCTTCGATCGCCCCTCCTCTCCCCACCCCGCTCTCTTCTCTCATGGAAGTACTCGCGTGTTCACGACTTCTCTGAAATGAGCATCCTGATGGATGATCTTGTTTGATCGTTGTAAAGATCAGATTGGTTCATGAAAGTCTCATCTCTATGCAGACAGGTACGGTGTGGGAATCAGCTGTTATTCCGTCTGTTCTGTCCCTCACTTATCTATTTCTCTCTTCTGCTTTTAGCGCTCAAGCTAATCGAGAGAATCTGGATGATTTTCAAAATAAAAGATTTCCTTCTCAAAAAAAAAAAAAAATTCTTCAGCGACCCGGTAGCAGGGGGTCCACCGGTGGTTGGGACCACAGCTCTAAAGAGTTGGAACTGATTTAGAGAATGTTTGGATGGAGAACAGATGATCATCTGCATACATCTGAAACATTAAGTGTTGAGATGTCGGCCACTAGAGGGCGTGACGTAAGAGTTGCACATGCAGGATTCTGATCCGGTATCGTCCTCCCTTTGGTTCTGCTTTTGTTTGTGGGAAGTCCGTCTGCGTTCACACTGAAGTGAACCGTACCAGAGTTCCTCCTGGTTCTCTGAAGGAGCAGAGTCCTCCTGTTCGGTCCAAACCAGATTCAGCTTCAGAAACTCAAAGAGCATCAGAGGATGGTGTCCGGTGTCTGGTGTTCCCCCGACCAGACGGTCTCTGCTGGTGAAACTCTGGAGTCAAAGATCTGAGCTGGAGGGAGGAATAAATGCAGACCCGCTTGTTTCATATCTGTCAGAACTGCTGCAATCTGCTGAATGTTGGTGAAGATGTGCGGAGCAGCAGATTAGGAGAAATAATAAGACAGATAAGAAAACATCAGAAATGTTGCCCGGGGCAACATCTTCAGATATAGGTTTTCTTTTTGGGGTAAATCTTGATGCCGTTTCCTTCAGAAGAAAGACTGTTAGGGAGTTGTGTTCAACCGTCTGTCATCACGCGTTCAATAAAGGTTTCTCTCTTTGAATTATTTATTGAATCAGAAGCTTCAAACAGGACGGTCATTAAAGGTCTTTAATCAGCAGCGTTTAATGAGGCTGATGGGATTGTAGTGAGGAGCTCTTCACAGTCCATCCTGAAGACTTTGATGTTTCATCACAACCGCGTTCGTCTTTCAGTTTGTTCGCTCCTCCAGTCACGGTTTCCGTACCTGAACAGTAAAAATATTCCTTTAGCAGAAAGATCTGTTTCCACCTTCATGTTCAGGAAAATAAACGACTTTTAACGCTTTCGTGTAATGAATTATAAAGGATAGAGGCGCCGCGCTACAAGCTACATACGCAGAGCTGGACGCCATATTGGAAAGGGCTAAAGGGATTCACCACTCTGCTACAGTTGCACAAACAGAACTGTAAACATAAGAATGGGATTCTTTTCAGGTAAATAATTACTTTTAGGAGAATCTGAGTTTACTCTCTACAGTGAAACATTCTAGCTGGTCTGTTTAAATTTTTCTGGCAGGACCATCGATCTTTATGTTTTATGGAGGATGATCATAGTGTTTGTGTGTGTGTTCAACCTCATATCAGACTAAATGACCTGCTGGTAATCAGATTACTAAGCAAAGGAAGAGAAATCAACCAGGATTTCCTCAGTAATGGCGAGTGACCAACCCCGAATCCCCGTCCCGCGGCTGGATGAGGGACGTGTGGCGTGGGGTTCCTGGGGGTAGACGGGGTCCACTTGTGGGACCCCTCACCCGGCCAATGACCCGTTTTGGAACATTGACCGCAGAGTTTAACAGTTTGTATAAATCTCCTTATTTGTGTAGATTTGAATAAAATCCCAACCATGCATCAGGGATGAATTGTGTGTCGTATATATTTATAGAAAAGTTTGAAGTGTCGTTCCTCTGTTAAAACATTCAAACTATGCCTGGGTTTGAGTTTTGGGAAGATCAGAGTTTTGAAACATTTTCTGTTCGTTTTACTGCATCTGCTGCGCCGTGTCTCGTTAACAGACCTTTCCAATATGGCGTCGCTCTTTACATACATGGAACGATGGTAACAGGCTAACGTGTGACTCGTTGGTGTCGGTCTCATCTCTGCTGAACTGTTGTCTCTGAGCAGTCGGGACGTCTTCATCATCGTCTTCATCATCATCTTCATCATCGTCTTCATCATCGTCTTCATCATCGTCTTCATCATCATTCAGATCTGGAGCTGTTCAGTTTGGGTTTCTTGCAGACTTTAGGAGAGCTTCAGTTTGAAGTCTTTCTTCTTCAGATGTTTTGTAGACCTTGGTTCCATTTACCACACAAGTTTCTCTGAAGCTGCAGAAACCATGACACTACCACCTCCATGCTTCACTGATGCTTTGAATCAAAGTTTAGTTTCTTCCCTGAAGTCTTGGAGATGATAATAGAGTCTTTCTGATCTTTATGTTCAGCTGTGGTTTTGGTCTTGAACAGTCCAGATTGTTCCTGAGGGAGTCATGACCTCTGACCTTACAGCTGAGGCCTTCAGATCTTTGGTGACCTGTTGGATGTGTGGTTGCTGAGCCTTTAGGATCGTCTGCATGTGTGGAGGATGAATCTCTCAGGTTCTGCTCCACAAATGTCTTCGAAACTTTGATTTTTTTTACTCTGTAACGCCACCGTCAGCTGACAGCTTTCACCTAAACTGATGTAAACGTCTGTCACCAAATCACCGCCGTCCGAACAGACAGAAACATCCGTTTGTGTCGTCTCTCCATCAGTTTCAAACCGACAAACATTCAAAAACTGCAGTTTTTAAGTGATCTCCCTTTAGATGAAAACTACCCTCAGATTTCCTGGAAGGCTGCCCCCCCCCCCCCCCCCCCCCCATGTTACCCTTCCAACTGCCCCTCACAGGTTACCATAACAACCACAACCTCTGGCTCTGCACCAATTAGAAAACAATCAGCCTGGAGAGCAGAGCAAACTGAGCTTGGCAGAGTGGTGCGGGGGGGTAAAGGGGGCGGGGTGTGCTCCTGCACATGTGTGAAGAACAGGAACTCCACAAAGGAAAAGCAGAACTTCTGCTGGCTCCGCCGGTCCAGGAGAATCTGCAGAAAGACCTGATGTTACCCAGAATCCTCAGCTTCTCCTCTGAGCGTCTCCGTCCCGCTCGTGTCCCGTGTTCTTCAAAGGTTCAGTGAAGTGGTCCTGACCAGAGACCCGGGCTGGTTCTGTAGGGACAAACGGGTCGTTCCCTCTTCTCTTCTACTGTCAGATGTTTAAACATCTGCAGGATTTCTGATAGAAACTTCAAGATTCTGTTGAAACTTGAGGATTAAACCACACCCCCACCCCCCACCCCCAATGTTTTGGGCTACAACCTCAAACTGGTAACATAGCTAGCCAGCATAGTTAGCGGTCTGCTAGCATAGCCACCTATTCTAAAACCATAGCTATGTTAAAAAAATAGCTATGGCTAGCAGACCGAGCTTTGGGATAAATGCTTGTAACATATCTAACTGGCATAGCTAGTGGTTCTCTTGCTATGCTAGCTAGCTATGCTAAAACCATAGCTATGTAAAAAACATAGTAATGGTTTTAACATACCTAGAGAAAAGCTAGCTATGAAAAGCTGCGTTACCGCTAGCTATGTTTTGGGCTGAAGTCTCAGCCCTTAAACAGGGTTTAAGCTAATTAAAAAGCTAATTAAAGCCAAACCAAAAGACGTATTTGAAAAGTGTTTTTGAGGAGAAAAGAATCAGTGAGGAACCTGAAAAAGGACCTTAGACTTCAGAGATAATGGATGCAGTTGAATTAGCATCCAGTTGTTAGCATCCAACTGTTAGCATTTACTTAGCTTTTTTAAGGGAAAATCTTCTTCCTAAAGTTTACTATTAAACCAGATACAAACAAACTACTGGAACAAATCTTTATGCAGGACTACAAATCTTATGTTTTAGACATTGTTTATAGTAAGCAGTTTCTACTTAAAAATGTTTATTTTTACTTTAAGCGATGCGTCTGTTTCTGCTGCCAGAGCTGAACTAACAGTTGAAGATGTTTGGAGTTGAACTGGAGAAGCTCCGCCTCCTCTGAGCTTGTTGAGTGGAGCGCACGTGCACGCTCACATGCACTCACATGTGCACGTCCTTATCTGCTCCTGTCTGCAGGGTTCAGGTGGGTCTGTGTGAATCCTGTTTCCTCATTAATCTCCTCTGCTCGGTTAATTACTGCGAAGGCTTGGAGACCCAGCTCCTGCATTAAGGTGATGAAGGTGGTGATGAAGGTGCAGACGCTGGAGGTTCTCCGGCGGCGCCGTCAGAGACGAGCTCCTGGAGAAAACAAAGAGGACTTAAGCTGTCCTCCTGGAGGATTTCAACTGTTTGTTCAGATATTTTAGATCTTCCTGCTCCTTTTAAGGTTACAGCCGTGTGTCGATGAACACGCTTAGACGCTGCTGCCGTCACGGAGAACGGAAAGGAGAAAACAGATGAAGCTGAAGGTTGTGGAGAACATCAGGAGCTGAAAACAGTTTAGAAATCAGACAAATATTTGACGAATCAGAAACAGGAGCTCATCTGAAGAAAACCAGAAGAAAGAGGGGGGGGGGGGGGGGGAAGGAAGGAAGGAAGGAAGGAAGGAAGGAAGGATGGATGGAAGGATGGAAGGTGGTCACAGTGCTGGGAGAATGGGGGGTAAATAATGTTCTGGACTAAAAGGGCAAATTCTGCAGAGAAAAGAAGATGGAAATGAGACAGAGACGGGTAAATGCTGGGGGGGGGGTAAATGTGAAGAGGATGAAGAATAAGAGCGGGGGGGGGGGGGGGGGGGGTATTAGGAAGGGGCAGAGTGTGTTTTTCCGGACTCGGAGCGTTTGATTCAGTCTGACTAATAAGAAAAAGCTCTCAAGAGGCACTCGTGAACCCCCGCCCCCCACGCCGCTCGGCTTCCTTCAATAGACCCCCCCCCCCTCCCCCCCCCCACCAGTGCTCTCTCGTTTATGGTTTCCGCCTCTCCTGTTTGAACAAGGACCGCTGAATGAAAAATAGATTCTGTGGCGAGCGAGTCCGACGGGGTCAGGGTCAGCGCACGGCGTTCTGAAGCAGAACTGAAGCAGAACTGAAGCAGAACTGCAGCAGAACCGCTGAAGAACTGAAGCAGAACCGCTGAAGAACTGAAGCAGAACTGAAGCAGAACTGAACCAGAACCGCTAAAGAACTGAAGCAGAACTGAAGCAGAACTGAAGCAGAACTGCAGCAGAACTGCAGCAGAACTGCAGCAGAACTGAAGCAGAACTGAAGCAGAACCGCTGAAGAACTGAAGCAGAACTGCAGCAGAACTGAAGCAGAACTGAAGCAGAACCGCTGAAGAACTGAAGCAGAACTGAAGCAGAACTGAAGCAGAACTGAAGCAGAACCGCTGAAGAACTGAAGCAGAACTGAAGCAGAACTGCAGCAGAACTGAAGCAGAACTGAAGCAGAACTGCAGCAGAACTGAAGCAGAACTGAAGCAGAACTGCAGCAGAACTGCAGCAGAACTGAAGCAGAACTGAAGCAGAACTGAAGCAGAACTGCAGCAGAATTGAAGCAGAACTGAAGCAGAACTGCAGCAGAACTGAAGCAGAACTGAAGCAGAACTGCAGCAGAACTGAAGCAGAACTGAAGCAGAACTGAAGCAGAACTGAAGCAGAACTGCTTCAGAACTGCATCAGAACTGAAGCAGAACTGAAACAGAACTGCAGCAGAACCGCTGAAGAACTGAAACAGAACTGAAACAGAACCGCTGAAGAACTGCAGCAGAACTGCATCAGAACTGAAGCATAACTGAAGCAGAACCGCTGAAGAACTGAAGCAGAACTGAAACAGAACCGCTGAAGAACTGCAGCAGAACTGCATCAGAACTGAAGCATAACTGAAGCAGAACCGCTGAAGAACTGAAGCAGAACTGCATCAGAACTGAAGCAGAACTGAAGCAGAACTGAAGCAGAACTGAAGCAGAACTGCAGCAGAACCGCTGAAGAACTGAAGCAGAACTGCATCAGAACTGAAGCAGAACTGAAGCAGAACTGCAGCAGAACCGCTGAAGAACTGAAGCAGAACTGCATCAGAACTGCAGCAGAACCGCTGAAGAACTGAAGCAGAACTGAAGCAGAACTGCTGAAGATCTGCAGCAGAACTGCAGCAGAACCGCTGAAGAACTGAAGCAGAACTGCAGCAGAACTGAAGCAGAACTGCATCAGAACTGCAGCAGAACCGCTGAAGAACTGAAGCAGAACTGCATCAGAACTGAAGCAGAACTGCTGAAGATCTGCAGCAGAACTGCAGCAGAACTGAAGCAGAACTGCAGCAGAACCGCTGAAGAACTGAAGCAGAACTGCAGCAGAACTGAAGCAGAACTGCAGAAGAACCGCTGAAGAACTGAAGCAGAACTGAAGCAGAACTGCAGCAGAACCGCTGAAGAACTGAAGCAGAACTGAAGCAGAACTGCTGAAGAACTGCAGCAGAACTGCAGCAGAACTGCAGCAGAACTGCAGCAGAACTGAAGCAGAACTGCAGCAGAACCGCTGAAGAACTGAAGCAGAACTGCAGCAGAACCGCTGAAGAACTGAAGCAGAACTGCAGCAGAACTGAAGCAGAACTGAAGCAGAACTGCAGCAGAACTGAAGCAGAACCGCTGAAGAACTGAAGCAGAACTGCATCAGAACTGCATCAGAACTGCAGCAGAACTGAAGCAGAACCGCTGAAGAACTGAAGCAGAACTGCATCAGAACTGCAGCAGAACTGAAGCAGAACTGCTGAAGAACTGAAGCAGAACTGAAGCAGAACTGCAGCAGAACCGCTGAAGAACTGAAGCAGAACTGCAGCAGAACTGAAGCAGAACTGCAGCAGAACTGAAGCAGAACTGCTTGTAGGTCTGCGGTTGGAGTTCCTTCGTTCTTTCCTCAGCAGTCCTGTTAGATCTCAATCCAGTCTGGATCACATCTACATTCAGAATCTAATCCTGAATTCTAATCAGAAACATGAAGATGGATCCTGATCCTTATCCTTGACTCCCATCTTGATCCTGATCCCTGATCCTTGATCCTTGATCCTGATCCTTGATCCTGACCCCTGATTCTTTAATCTTAAATTCCGCTCATTTTCATATTTTCATACGGTTCGTGTCCACCAGGTTCTTCTTACAGCTCGAGTTTCTGTCCAGTCCTGGTTTTTGTGGTTGAACACTTTAGATCTTTAGTACTAAGATGAACCTTCAGATGAAGAAATGTCACAGTGATGTCTACAATCATGGTACCTTGCCCCGCCCATTTCACCTTTTTTCAAAGAGCCAGAGTTCACGTCCCCACACCCTTACCTGAATTCCCAGGTATTTGTTTTATACAAATAAAGGTACAAAACAGACACGCCCACTTCTCTAACTGTCCAATGAAGCAAGAACACGTTTTTTAAGGATGTTACTTAGAGGCATCATCCTGGGTTCAGTTCTGACAGATTCTGGAGACGGTTTTCAGACCGAACGGTTTCCTGCCTCCCACATCAGGTCAGGTGGGCTGCAGCAGACCCCGTGGTTGGTCCTCGCCGTGTGCTGTCCGTCTTGTGATCTGTGTGAAACTCCACGTTCAGATCCGTCTTCCGTGGAACGCCACATCAGACGGTGTTCAACCTCAACGCACGGACCGAGCCTGATCCCTGTCGGCGCCGCTGCAGCACGCCGTGTTTGGACAGTCAGTCTGAATGATGTCACCACAGTCGACAGCGAGCTAATTACTCTCTGCGTTGCTGGCTGTGCCATTTCCTGTCAGCAGTAGTTTAAAAACACGTGTCACTTCCTGTTAGCCTGTGAAGAGACCCGACTCGTGCCCACACTCCATACACAACCGCACTCTGGAGGTCCTCCCACCCAGGCCCCCTCGGCCCCCTCCTGACCCACCTGTCAGCATTGGTGGTCTTTTGTTGTCAAACTTCATTAGAGGAGATGTCAGCTAATTAGACCCCAAGAACAGGATAGAGAGATTAGCAGGAAGAAGATGAGATGAAAGGCGGGACGAGGGAGGAAGACGGAGGCAGGGCAGAGAAGATGGAGATGAGCAGATAATGAATAGATGAAGATGGAGGAGGAGGGAGGAGAGATGAATGGATCCAGAGAGAGATGGAAAGCAGATATGATTACCTGCACAAGCTGGGGGGGGGGGGGGGGGGGGGGGGGATGAATGGAATAAACAAGTTGAGAGAAATTGAAAATAGATTAAGGAAAAAGATTTGCTAAATTATAAAGACTGGCGGTGGAACATTAGTGACGGGAAAGTAAATGAAACGAGCGTTGAGGTCAGGACGTCTGCTGCTCCTGATGACGGACAGGAACCGCTCCCCTCCACGACGCCCACCAGGATCCAAATACTGATCAGACCTGATCTTAAGATTAAGATTTACGTGATCCAGTCAGGCAGACACGTCAACAGAGAACATCTCAGGTGATGTGTCGACCAGAGACGTCACCTCCCACTGGAGCTCCTCATTGGATGATCACACCTGATCCAGGTAATCAGCAGCAGATACGATCGGCAGCATGCCGACCCTGGAGACACCTCTTATTCCACCCATCTTATTTTGTTTAGAGCTTCAACGTGACCAGGTTCTGTGGCCACACCCCAACTCCCAATGATTATTCCTCCACCCCCATGCCTGATGGTTTCCAGCCAACAAGAATGCCACACTCATCAGACTGTACGACTCAGACTGCTCCAACCATTGACTGTATCTGGAAACTGGACTGTGTGACCCCGCCTCCCCGGTGATTCAGGAAGCCAGAATCCCATAGACTTCTATAGAGAAAGAACCAGCTGTTGCTCAGTCACTCTATTGGTCAGAAAGAACCAATCAGGATCCAGTACCTTTGCAACATCTTCTTGATTATCCTCTCTTTATTCTGATATGTTTCTAAGTTGTTGAAGTTATCAACTGACCAATCAGAGGCCTCAATAAAAGCACAAAACATTCCACAGATGAATGGATCCTGCTTTCAAGTGGTAGGGGCGTGGCCTCCAGCAAACTACTGATTGGTGAGTGGTTACTGGAGAAACCCAGATCGATTTGAACCAACCACAGTTTACAAACGTTGTCTGGCTCCAACATGGCGGCCTCCTTATCACAAAAGTGACTTCATTTCCCATTAGCCACCCGAGAGCTAGCCACCGAGAGCTAGCCACCTGAGAGCTAGCCACCTGAGAGCTAGCCACCTGAGAGCTAGCCACCTGAGAGCTAACTACCTGAGAGCTAGCCACCTGAGAGCTAGCCACCCGAGAACTAGCCACCTGAGAGCTAGCCACCTGAGAGCTAGCCACCTGAGAGCTAGCCACCTGAGAGCTAGCCACCCGAGAACTAGCCACCCGCTAGAAAGCTAGCACCGAGAGCTAGCCACCTGAGAGCTAGCCACCTGAGCGCTAGCCACCTGAGAGCTAGCTACCTGAGAGCTAGCTACCTGAGAGCTAGCCACCTGAGAGCTAGCTACCTGAGAGCTAGTAGCCACCTGAGAGCTAGCCACCTGAGAGCTAACTCAGACCAGTGTGGCGCCACCATGGAAACTGTGGACACCCCAACCCAAAATGTGGGGCCCTTTTCTAGCCACATGGGGCCCACTTGGCCTTGCTGGCTGGATTTGGTTGGAGCCGGAATTAAACCATTTTTTTATTGATGATGTCACACTGACGTTGAAGCAAAGAATTTACTGCAGAACGCATCAGATAAACTGTAGTGACTGAGACTGCAGAGATAGGCTCCAGCAACCTCCATGACCCCGCACACTTTGATAAAGACGAATATTCTTTCATCTTCGTCATAGTTATCATCAGCAGGACTGGTTTTCCATGCTGTTTTATCATTCTTTTATACAATAAGGAAACTTTCAGACATACTAGAAACTGTTTCCAAACTCTTTCTGTTTTTAAAAAGTCTTTGTTTTTTAGTTTTGCTGACCGCTTCGCTCTCTGACTTCAGGATCAATTTGCTGAAACTTTTGCGCCACAGAAGATTGGCAGCCATCTTTAATCTTTGGATTAAATAAAGGGGAAGCAGAGCCTGAAGTGAACTTCTGCAGATTTGTGATAACCAGCAGTTCCTGTTTGTCCTCTGATCCGTTTTCCAAGTATTCCCTGTCGTTTTCTTGGACATAGTTTCTGCAGAACGACATCCGCCTCCTGTTTTCCGCTTACGTTTATGTCCTTCATTGTCCTAAACATGCAACATAACATGCTAAAAACATGCGGAGCGGCCCTTTAAGGAGGAGATTTTCCTCCGATGGTTTCATTAAGCAGAAAGGTTTTATAGGTCTATCTTATCCTGTTTGAATGAAAGGTCAATAATGGTTTACATTTGCTTTCAAAGGGTAAAACGGTCATAATTAACAGTGGCATTTACTTCCTGCATTGATTGACGCAAACGTCCTGCTGTCCTTGAAAAGGTGGAACCGGCCGTTTCTGTACAAGGACTCTGAAGCTTTTCAATCAATTCTAGTTTATGTTTTCAAGATTTATTGATTTCTTTCTTCTGAATCACATTTGTGTCTTGATGGATTCAGCTCTCACTCTTCTAAAACCGGTTGATCCTAATAGTTCTGGGCTCGGTGGTAACGTCCCGTCTCTGTCCAGTCTCCATCAGGTGAGGTTCCTCCTGGTCTTTAAACCAGCGTTGTGGAATCAGAAGTGACGGCGTGGGTCGGGTCGGATCCAGCTTGTAGACAGAAAGAAGGAGTTCTGTAAATATTAATGAATCCTAATGTTGGTGATCTGTTCCTGGAGGCCGCTGTCATTAAGCTTTAATTATTGATCCAAGGCGAGTTTCTCTTTCTGCTCTGAAACATTTATGCAGTTATTATTGGTGTGATTGCAGCAGCAGGAGACGGATGTCCTCGCTCAGCACACGCGTGTTCTGTTGTGGAGTGAGAGTTCAATCAAATCTGGGGTTTTCTCGGTTCCTCATCAGGGTTTGTTATTTTTGTTATAAAAAGTTTGAACCTCATTTCTACAAACTGCATTCCTCTGACCCGCTGAATCCCTTTAGGGCATAGGTGTCCCAAGTGTGGCCTCAGACAAAAATATGGCGCTCAAGAATTAATAGCTGGAAGCTCCTCCCCCTGCCGGAGCCAGCTGCAACAAACATCACTTGCGCCTGAAATCATTGGTCGGAAGTCCTCGACCGGAACCCTCGTTTTAAGCTTCCGTGTGTTCAGCCAATCAGAACGCGCCAGAGCAGAGTATGTTGAAAAACATGCAGGAAGGTGGTTCTGGAGGACCGGGGTTCCCTACCTCTGAGTTACAGTTATTCACATTTAAAAGCTTAAAAGATTTAAAATGTCATTCTTGAAAGGTTTTCCTAAAGTTGATGTAATCAGACGTCTGATGACATCAGACGTTTGATGACATCAGACATTTTATGACATCAGACGTTTGATGACATCAGACGTTTGATGACATCAGACGTTTGATGACATCAGACGTTTGATGACATCAGACGTTTGATGACATCAAACGTTTTATGACATCAGACGTTTTATGACATCAGACGTTTGATGACATCAGACGTTTGATGACATCAGACGTTTGATGACATCAGACGTTTGATGACATCAGACGTTTGATGACATCAGACGTTTGATGACATCAGATGACATCAGATGTTTGATGACATCAGATGACATCAGACGTTTGATGACATCAGACGTTTGATGACATCAGACGTTTGATGACATCAGACGTTTTATGACATCAGATGACATCAGATGTTTGATGACATCAGACGTTTGATGACATCAGACGTTTGATGACATCAGACGTTTGATGACATCAGACGTTTGATGTGTGTCTCTGCAGGTGAATAAATGCAGGAGAGCATCAAGAAAAAGACGACTTTAGAGTCACATGGGGTTTTTCCCGCCTTTTGCAGCCCCCCCCTCCCCCCCTCCCCCCTCCATGAGCACGCTTCATAAAACGGCGTTCTTGAATGCGTCCTGCGTTTCCACCGTGTGTGAGAGCGTGCATTAGTCGGGGGGCGGAGTTTAGAGCTGAAACACTTCCTGTGTTGACAGAGAGAATATTCAGAGTGATGGAGGACTTGGAGAGGAGAACCGTGATCAGAACCGGGCCGGTTTGGACCGGGACGTGCTTCTGATGAGGGAGACATTTATTAAGAACATTCTGATTCAAATGTCATTTTTTAAATATCTCTTTGTTCAAATTGTTCTGAATTATTAGCAGAAAAACTGCAGTTTGAAAAAGATCGCATTTGAGGTGTAGAGAATATGATGGGCGGGGCCACAAGCTCCATGCTCCGCCCCCTTCCGATGCCTGCACGAGCAGACAAACAGGAATCTGGAGAGCCGTTGGACAGTTCTCACGTGACGTTCTGGTGTCTCCTCTGCGCAGCAGCACCGACCGGATCCAGCAGCTGAGGAGGGAGTACCAGCAGGCCAGGCGAGAGGGGGCGGCGCCGCCGTACGAGGAGGCGGATCCACGGCTCAGAGCGCACGAGAACAGCGCTCACAGGGTGAGTGGACGCACAAACTCTTCTGCTGTCAGCCTCTGGAGGCAGGATCAGGCTGATCTTACAGATCAGGAGCTGATCCTCCACGCTGACCGCAGCAGCAGAGCTCGTCTTCATCATCAGAGCGATGAAGATGGAGTCTGTTCACGCTTCCTGTAGTGAAGCATCCGATCTGTGTTCTGTTTCTGATGATGTTCTTCCTGAAAACTGATAGAAACAAAATCTGCTTCTGCTGTGAAGATGATGAACGAGGAAGAGGACAACAACATGAAAACTGTTTATTAAATAGAGATAAATCTGGGTCCAGAAATGAAATGAGATCATTAGAGTTCTGGTTCAAACAGACTTGAAGGGAATTAGAACCTCAACCGAACATGAAAGATGTCAGACGGCCAATGTGGACCGTCGGACTCTCTAACCAACCAAAACTACAGAAAGAAAACAAACAAACAAACAAACAAAGCCCGCAGATCAAGACTACCGACCCTAAAACTAAAATAACAAAACCCAGCAGTGGAAGACTGTTGAGGACAAAGAGGAGAAGAGACCAAACCAGCTCCTCTGATTGGACGTTTATTGGTCTGTTTGTTTTTGAAAAGCAAAATATATGGAAACGTGTTTGTGTGCAGAAAAACAGAGAAATGAAACAGAAAGAGACCCCCCCCCCCGGCACTAGCATGTCTGTGGTTGATGCTAACAGCGTCTCTGCTAGCTGAACCGCGACGGCGGCACCAGGCCTCAGACTTTCTCCCAGAGCGGCGCTGAACCGGCAGCCCGCTGTGGCCTCTTCACACAGTCCCACTCAGAGCATGCTTCACACGCCGGGGTGGGCGGTGTGGCGCCGCTCCTGCTGCGGTTCTGACCCGTTCAGTCCTTCAGTCTGGGAAGAGACGCTGAAGCTAGACGGCGTGGAGCGCTCTGCACACGCCACCTTTCTGGTTTTATTCATGAAAGACTTTCAGCTGGTGTGAGAAAGACCTGGAGATGTTGGAGAAGATCAAACTGTCCAGGATTCTACTCACAGACAACTTTTAGTTCTTTTCTACTCATTCTCTGTTTGTTTCAGTATTTTCTAGTTATAAAGGAGTTAATGAATAAATGTTATTTAAACAGTATTAGTAATCTGAGTTCCATCAGACGAGGAGTTTGTAGTAAATCCATGAAATCTCAGGAGAACTAAAAGCTTTTTTGAAGTATAGAATTGTTTTAAATAACAAAAACAGACAAAAGTTCAAACTGTTTACTTTCTAAAAACACTCTTTAGTGATAAACTTCTTCTGTTTAAAGCAGCAAGAATTTGACCTCCAGATCAAAACGTTGAACTCGTTCGTCTTTATTCATGTTAGTCTTCATCATTAGCTGCGTTTCCATTACACTTTTGCGCAAAACTTTATCGAAATTTCTAGAATTTCAATAAAACACTGTTTCGAAAAAACAGCGTTTCCATTAAACCATGATTATGCGAAAAACTCGAAGTAATTCCCGCGATAAGTCATTAAAAAAACAGAGAAGACGTCTACGTCTGATCCGAGCCTCGGAGCGGCAGGCTCCTTATACGTGGGAGCGACGTAGAGTCAAACATTTTTGGGAAATCGTGGTTGAAGAATTCACCGAAGAGCTGTGGATTCAGCATTTTCGCATGACACGCTCAACTTTAGATGAGCTGTGCGACGCTGTGGGACCTCTCGTGGCGCCCGCTGTGCGGTGCCCAAGGCAGCCAGTTGCTGTGAAAAAGCGCATCGCCATCGCCATCTACAAACTAGCAACATGTGCCGAGTCCAGAGTAGTGGCAGAGACATTTGGAGTCAGTAAAACGACCGTACACAGGTGTGTGTATGGGGTGTGTGAGGCTATTTGCCACAAACTGGTTAGCTTTTCCTGCTTCCTGTCCGAAACGTCATATCCGGTTAATGGTCACGTGACTCGTTTGTTTTGAAAAAAGTGTTTCCATTACAGTTTTTCGAAAAACTACTGTTTCGATACGGCCCAAATACCGCCTCCTCTAAGTGCAAAAACTTTATTTCGAAAAAGGCGAGTTTTTTCGAAATTGTGGTGTTTCCATTAGGAGAATTTAATACCGAAATTCCGTTTTTCGAAATTTCAGAGTTAATGGAAACGCGACTATTGTCTGGTTTTAAATCCTCTTAAAACTCTTTTTTTTAACTTCCTTTAATACTCAGTAAAGAGATTCTCTCTCTTTCTTGGATCCCAAAGTATTGTTTGTGTGTTTTTACGTATCTCCCTTTGTAAGTATTTATTACACGTTTAATCTAATTCGATCTGATTCTCTATAAGTTTTAATCCTCTGTCAATGTACAGGACTTTGAGTCTATTTGGTCAGTTTAAGGCTTTAGAAATAAAGCTTTTATTATTATTATCAAAACTTGAAGGTTTCCTAAAAACAGTCCAGAATGAGTCCGTCTGCGTTTCCTGTCAGATTCTGCAGAACTGACTCCGTCTTCCTCCTATCATCCTCCTCTTCATCATCAGAGCTGATGAAGCTCGTCTCTGGAGTTTGGGAGGTTGGTTCTTGACAGATGTTTGCAGCTCTGAGTGGCTGAAACGCTTCAGGATGAAGATGATGAAGATGATGGTTTTCTGAACAGCTGATCTGTTTATCCAGCAGCAGTTTTTTCCTTTTCTAAAGATGAACGTCTTTTACTTCCTGGTTAGTTTTCCATCATTTAATTCTTTTAATTTTTAGGTAAAATTCAGGATTTTGTTTTACCTGGAGAAAGTCTGAGTCAGTTTTATTTTTATGTTCAATTAAAACATGTTTTTAGACTGAAATGTTACAAATATTTACATATTTTTGACTCATGAAGCTAAAAAGATTTTCTAGAATTTTTTATTTTTGTTTTAGTTTTGAGGACTTGAGAAAGTGTTCAAATGATGCTGGAGCCTATCCCAGCTCCTGAAGGCTGAAATAAGTATTCAATCCCTGAATGTCTCTGGTTGAAGCATCTGAAGATCCTTCAGGAGAGCGTCTTCAGCTGCTGAGATTAAAACTTCTGCTCAGCAGCAGGACCCTCAGTAAACATGAAATAATTCCTCCTCTGTGCCCCCTCCCAACCCGGACTGGGGCAGGATCTGGGATCTTTTCCGGCTGACTCAGCAGGAATTCCATGAAGCGCGGCGGCAGCGTCCGGCGGCGGCGTCCGGCCCCGCCTGTGTGCTGCCTCGCAGTCCACTTCTGTCCCGTTTCTCTGTTTCAGTTTGGAAGGGAGCTTCTGGTTTGTTCTTCTGGGTCGAGGCTTCAGCTCCTTGAACCGAGTCAGTGTTTACTCTGAACTCTGGGACCGTCCAGGAACAAGGCGAACGCCTGGTAGACCTGAAAATCAGACAATTTACACTTTAATATTTTTATTTTCTGGACATTTTAAACCCCAAAACATCTGTTTCTTCAAGTTAAACATTTACAAAGATCTGAATCAGGGCTTTAGTTTGGATTTCGAGGGGCGCGCCTGTGTGTATGCGCACCTGTGAGTGTTCGCAGGCACACCTGTGACTGTGTGTGCCTGTTAGGGTGCTCAGGTGCACCTGTGTGTGTGCACGTCTGTATCTGTGTGGGCGCCTGTGTGTACTCGCGGACACGCCTGTGACCGTTTGTGCAGGCGCACCTGTGAGTGTTCGTAGGCGCGCCTGTGTGTATGCGCACCTGTGAGTGTGTGCCTGTGACTGTGTGCGCCTGTTAGGGTGCTCAGGTGCACCTGTGTGTGTGCACGTCTGTATCTGTATGGGCGCCTGTGTCTACTCGCGGACACGCCTGTGACCGTTTGTGCAGGCGCACATTTGTGTGTGCTGCAGTGCACCTGTTAGTGTGCACGGGCGCACCTGTGACTCTGCACACCTTTGGATTCCAAACTTTCACATCCTTCAGTCCCTCCAGGATTTTTTGATGTTGTGATCACGATTATTATCAACGGTCCTGATGAGGATCAGCTTCACGACTGTCTCTGGCTGCGTCCTGGAGCCGTGCTCTGTTTTATTTCTTCTCTTTAGCTCTTTGTCTTTGTTCCATGCGAGCTGCGCGTGAGCGTTCATTTATGGCGAGTGCGATCAGTGCGCGCCGCGGCTGGGGGAGGTGGCGCTGAGCGCGCGGGTGCAGGCGGTCCGTCACACGGAGCACAACATGAACCAAGTATGAAAGGATCTGTGATCATTTCAGGATTATGTAGAATTGTTCATTTGTAGTGAAAACAGACAGAAAACACATTTGACCTTAAAATTCCTTTAATTCATTGTGTTGAGGAAACCGTTACATCCTACTCATGTCATGAATGTCTCCAGAAACACTCCACGACCTCCAAACGCTGCTACCTTGGATGTTAGGAGAGCACCCCCGTCCCTTTGATGGTGGGGGGGGGACGTCAGGAGACCTTGTAGCTGTTGAAAACAGGTGAAGAGGAGCTCACGGATCCAAACCGTTTTAGATCAATCTCTTCGTCTCCGTTTGGTTCAGGGCCTTCCTTTTCTTCATCCTGCCTCACACTCCTCCTCATCAACACAGAAACCTTTTTGTCGATGCTGTTCGTCTCTCCATTTATGAAACCGATGGTTCAGAAGGAAAAACTGCAGACGACCAGAGAAAGAACCGAATGAAACGGAGTCTTAGAGGAGTTATGGTTGAGCCTCCTAATGTACCACGTACGGCCGTATTTCTCCAACCTGTGCCGTTAATGCGCGCTGTGTGCGAGCATAAATCCAGGGGAATGGACTGTACCATTCACCTAATCACCAGGCTGCTCTGCTGGCAGCTGGCTCACACAAACGGCTCGCTCACTGCAGCTTATGGGGAAATTATGATTTGCAGGGGATGCATTTCAGAGGAGGGTAATGTGTTTTTTCTGTTTGTTTTCTTGCTTAGTCGGCAAGAATAAACCTCACCATAAATACACAGCAGATGACTTTTATATACAGAGTCTGTGTTCAAACACTTGCAGTCTCTGCTGGGCTGCTGTCAAACCAATGGAAGGAGTTCACATTCGTCTGGAGATCCAGCCCTCGTCCCAGGTGTGCTTACAGGTGGATGCAGATGCAGGTGAAGAATCCAGGTGATCGGCACCAAATATCAGGAAAAATTCATTAATCAACCTAAGCTTAATAGATCAATGATCAATCCTTAAAAGGAGCGATCAATCTAACGCATAAAGCTAAAGTCTGCTAGCTTGATGCTAACGTATAATGGGATTTCCCATAGGACAGCTAATGCTAACATATATTCTGACTCTTTATAATCTCACAGGCAGGAATTTTCCAAATTCTTTTTTTAAAGTAACTATTTTTGGTCTAAACCAGCTTTTTTCTAATACTTTCTTCTTCTTCTAGAATAAGGTGTAGCGCTATAGCGCGATCGCCACCTAGTGGCCAAACTCCAGGAGAAGCAGAACATTTGCTGGAACTTCTCCGTTTGAGAATCCATGTAACACTTTATGACATATACAATCTCGTTATTTCACTAAAACATTTTACAGTATATGAACTAGATCACATTAATTAAAATATCTTCAAAACATATATATGTATACAAATATATATATATGAACAAATGTGACTAAATGTGTAAACTGCGTAGATTGAAAATAAAACAGAACTGAATTAAACTGAAAAAAAAATTAGAATCAAATTGATTCTCTGAATTATTATACTCACTTTATATTATATATTATATATTACTTAATATCAAAGCCATAGATCGCTCAGTCAACATGTCCAGAGAAAGTGTTGACATTTTTATCTACGGGCGTGCTGCGGGCGACAAATCATAGTGAAAACTTCTAAAACACATAAGGGGAAGTAAGTGAGATGAAGGCGTGTTATACCGCTTTTTATTTTTTTAACTCCGCCCCCAAATCCTGCAGACTGAACGAGGATCCCGTTAGTTTGGTTTGTTGTTCTGCTTCTCCTGTAGAGACGTCTGGTTCTCTCTCTGTTTCTCTGTCTCGGTTTCTTCGGTGTTCACTGGTCTCACGCCGTCTTTCTTTAACGCCATTGGTTTGTTCGGCAGGCCACGCCCATCACAGACAGCTGAGAGTGACTTGTGATGAGATCAGAACCTTCAAACAAAACGTCTGTCAAAAAAAAAGAAAACCAAGTGGATTTCCAGCTCAGTGGCCTTGTGGTAGAGTGTCCACCCTGAGATTGGAAGGTTCAGGGTTCAATTCCTGGCCGAGTCATACCAAAGACTCTAAAAATGGGACCCAGTGCCACCCTGCTTGACACTCAGCACTAAGGAGTTGGATTGGGGGGTTAAACCACCAAATGGTTCCCGAGCGCGGCTGTGTCTGCAGCTCACCGCTCCCCCAGGGGATGGGTCAAATGCGGAGAACAAATTTCACACACTTAGGTGTGTGAGAAATAGTGGGACTTTAACTTTAACTTTTTAGTGGATTCCATTGTTTAGATTGATATGAACTGAACGGCTTTAATAAACGCTCCGTCAGCTGTTGGCTCCAAACCACCAACGGTTAAAACCTTTATATGTCTTTGGGCTGCTGTCCAACTGCATTCTGGGTAAATGAAGTTTCTCTTCAATTGCAGCATTAGTTTCAGGGACTTTCGTGGTTGTTGAGACGGTCTTCTGTGTTTACAGAAAGTCTCTATTCAGACTCCATGAAGGATTCCAGAGTTTTGATTATTCCATTCAACAAGCTGGAAAGGCGCCAAAGCTGCAGGAAACGAAGGTTCTCGTGACTGACGGGAACAAATCTATCGGACTGTTTCTGAGAAGAACAAACGTCTTCATGAAAGCGCTCAGATGTGCTCTCAGAGCCGGTGCATCTGCAGACGGACGCTCTTCTGAGCTCCTTTTCTGCCTTATAAGGACAAGCTGAGCTGCAACAGAACAAATGTGCTGATTCAAATGGAACAGAGAACGGAGGAGCCGGAGGGGAAGAAAATCCACATGAGGGACGGAGGGAAACGGAGCTGATCTGTTCATACAGGTCAGGCAGACTGCTCCTCTGATGATCATCTGCCAAACATCAACTTATTAGGATATTTTTGACTGTTTGAGAATTAATTTCTGTAAAAACAAAACATGATTCGATTGATTCCATCAGGATTCAGTAAAACACATCCGGTGTGATCAGGTTGAAGGTTGAAGGTGATGTCACTCATCTTGGCTGGTTAGCATGCTACACGCTAACAGCTTTAGGAGCCAACGACAGTCCAGTCTAAGTGAAAAGCAGAGAAAATCATAAAAATGTTCTCACATATCAATCCTATGACAACATTACCACATGTTTCTCACTTTCTTGCTGACTCATGCAGACAACAGTGAGTGGGCGGTGCTTGGAGTTATCTGCAGGTTGGTGCTGAGAACCTCTGCAGAACATTAAGTTCATAGATCTATGATCATGATGTTCTCTGGGAGACTGTATAGAGATTCATTTACTTTGGATTATTCATTGACTCAGTTCCCTCATTAGGCAGTGGTTCAGGTGATTGAGCAGGTCAGCCAATGATTGAAGGGTTGGTGGTCCGACCCCGCCCCCTCCAGTCAGACCAGGAGTCTGCGACCTGCAGCTCCAGATCTTCACGTGTCTCTTTCATGTCTCCATGGTGGAACTTCAGCCAAACATACAATAAATCATGGAGATTTCTGATCCAGCATGTCGACCGTCAGTCAGCCGCTCCCCGAACCAGAACTTTGACTGCACAGCGCCTTGTTCAGGCCGAGGTTATTTGAAGGCGCTAGATAAACTAATTAAACAAAAACAAAAAAACTACCTAAAGAAAACAAACAAACAAAGCCAGCAAACCAAGACTACCAAGGTCCAACCCCAAACTAAAATAACAAAACCCAGCAGTGGAAGACTGCTGAGGAGAAAAAAATCAATTTCATTAATCCTTTATCTTTGGCTCTTCCTAAACCAGACCAAAACCTTCGTCATCTCTTCCTGATTCGTCTGCCGCCATACTGTAACCAGTCGTCAGCGATTGGTCGAGTCACGTTTTTAGAGAAACTACTGTCAGCCAATCAGGGGGGAGCTTGTTAGAAATCCACACCCCTCCCACTGAAAGCAGCTTTGGGGAATCTGTCAATCAAATGTTGGAGGCGGGGCCAGCAGGAGCCACATGCTTTTACTGAGGCATCAAGTTTCTAACTTGAATAACTGGTGAAAAATGTATATTTTAAAAATTAGGATTATAAACAAGATGTTTAGAAGGATGTATCAGAGCAAGAATGGTTACTCTGATAAATAAAATAACTGTCTGTCTCAATGGAAGTCTATGGGACATCCTGTTTGGAACACATCATGGATTAGACATGTTTTGAGCTTTGGGCATCTAGAAAAGTGCAAAAAATCCAATCTATTATTATTATTATTCTCTCATTCAAATTCTTCCTCATTTATTCAATCTTTTGTTTATTTACGTAATATTTACCTTTTAGGTCCATATTCATACTTTTGATCCATTTGAGCAGAATATTATGGTGCAAAGTGAGGATAATAAAACAGATGTTTAAATGACAGAACAATATTGTGTCATTATAATGGAATGATCTAAAAATCCTGTTAACTTTTCAGTCCATTTTTAGAAAAGGAGTATTTGGGTTTTAGTACACCGTGACAGCTGGATCAGGGAAAAAACACGTTTTTAATGAACGAATGTGAACTCTGGCAAAGATTTTAATTTACTTTGATTCTGTTTTTGAATAGAAATGGAACATTCTAAATATTTTATGCATAGATCTGTCATAGTATCTTAGTCTGAGATGAACTAATGGTTCTGAAACAAATGCTTTAGGACAGCTACAGTCTAAGAGTCTGGTCCGTGCCCCTTTCTGTTCAAATATTTAGACTCTATTGAGTTTGTGTAATGATGGAAATTCCTCCGTTCTGACACCAGCCCCCGGTGGTCTTCAGAGGAACTGCAACCGTTTGTTCCTCCTGGTTTGGTTCAGTGGTTTACGTCTGGTTTGGACCTCAGTTCATCTGAACAGTTTAAGTTGTTAAATATTTCGTAAAAATGTTTGATCGTCGTCTCCAACAGATGAGAATCTTGAATCTTTGAACCTTTATTGTTTCACGTCAAACAAAAGAGCGTCAGCGTTTAATGAGTGGAAATAAACACAAATTAAAAATGTGAAGCTTTACTAAAACCGCTTTTGTTGGTGGTAATTGAGGATTGAACGAGTTAAAGGTTCAAAAATGGAAGCAACGTTTCATGTGGAAACAAAGTCTGAGCAGAAAGGAGAAATGAGGCAGACGGAAGAGGTCAAGAGAGAAGGAGTGAGAAGGGAAAGAAAGCTATGCATCGGGTCATTATGGAGGAATGTTAATTATGATTTAGTGATCTGGACCGCTGACCTTGGCTGTCTGGGACCCGCGAGCTCCGGCAGACACACACAACCCGATTAACTCCGGCAGACTCACAACCGCCGTCACGCAATCCACCCCCGCAAACTCAAAAGGTCCCGAAATATACACCCTAATTTAGAGCATTCTCAGTCCAAGAAGCATGAAGACAACATGTCAGGACTTCTACTGTGGTGAACCGAGTGCAGTCTGAGCTCAGCGATTCTGAGCTTCAACTCTCCACACGGCTGCAGATGTTCTGAGTCCCACAGACAGAAATGTCATTTATTTAGCAGCTGATGGTCTTATTGAAACACCTCGACTTATGTCAGCCTGCGTACCTGCAGAGATGCTTTTACAGAGTGCTAATCTAAAAACTAGGAGGGGTCATGACCTCCTGCTCTGAGGGGGCATGCACCCCCTCCAGGTCAACTCTTAGAAGCAAAAGGGTTAAAAAAAAACAACATTCTGATATTAGTTTCATCAAAATGTAAAGAAAACAAAGTCTGAGGGCCTCGAGGCTCCGACCTGTTGCAGAGGTCAAAGTTCAGCGCCTCATGTCTGACTTTAGAAAAGCATCCCTTCATTTCACTGAAGAGGTGAAGGCGGGAAAGCAGCTCCGTACAGTTCTGCTGTGTTTTCACTAGATGCATGACCGAACCTGTACGGGACACACGGGTATATGTACGGGGGCTGGACCCAAAGGCAGGACAACGGCGAGTTAAAGGGTTGCTGGAGGTCCTGGTTGGTTCTCAGGAAGGCTGCAGGTTGATGGGAGGAGTCTTGTATCAGTAATGAGAGAGCTGAATGTGTTCATTCACACCGAACGTGATTCACCTGACAAACTCTCATGCTCCACCCCTCTTCTGGCAAGCGACAAATTTGCTTGTCAAAAAAGTGTTCCTGATCTTGATGCCACATTGTGGGAGGAGCTACCAGCTAATCGCTCTATAGAACGATGTCTGTGGATCTGTCAATTAGAAGATGATGCTGATAAATAAATCTGGTTTATTTATGGTGAAGAGTTCTACAAACACATCAGTGATCATGTCTCCATGTGTCTGCATGACAGCCGCTTCCACAGTGTTTCTGTGTCTCTGCGGCTGAGCTTGAAAGCTCTCTGTCGAGCATGAACCCGAAGGGGGAAATAATAAGATGAGGAGACCTTTTTTTTTTTTTACCTTTTTAAATCTTTTTAAATTTCTGTCAATGAGGCCCGAGCCGGCAGCCTCTGCACGCCGCGGCGTCTCTCTGTCAGAGCGAGCGAGCTCCACCGCGGGAGAGAGAGTCAGCGATCTGTCCAGAGTTTATCCCTCTGAGATGTTTCTCCCAGGTTGTAGAGAACTCTTCTAGTACACAGTAGGAGGCTCTACATGGTTTAGCTTCCTCCTCTGTTTATCAGGTAACATTTACCTGCGACAGGTATGCCTGAAGCTGAATGATAACATCATGAACACGCTGCACTTCAGTCTCAAACTTCATGAAAACTGAGTCTGGATGTGACGACAGAAACTCCATCAGAACTATTTCCACATTTAGCTTCATCTGAACTTTGTTTAGGATCCAAACACAAAACTCTGTTTATCTTTTTCCGTTGACTATTGGCTCAGCTGTGCTGTCAAGGACGAACACACTTCTGTGCACCAAATATGTGCGCGTCCACACGGGAGCGGGCTGTATACACACTGCTGTCCACGCATGAACAAGCAGAGATAAAGGACTTCTGGTCTGTTTGAAGATCCTCCGTTTCTCTGGATCATCTGAGAATAAAAGATCTGAATTTGAAATGTGATGAGGCGCCTGGGAGATAAGCATGGGGGGGTAAGCAGTCATTGAGTGGAGGGGGGGGGGGGGGGACAATCCAGGAATATTAGAGACTAATTTCACAGTTCTCTCCAACCAATAGAAATACGACATTACAGTCAGAATATTTACTCCTCGTTTATATAAAATGCATGATTTAATACATGATTACATTGTTTTATCTTTATTTGGTTGTTATATAAAATGCAAAGTTTAAAAAAGTTGTTACGCCCCTTTAACCCCCGCTCCAATTGATTCTCCCTGATTGGAGCGCTGCCAGAATTTTCCAAAAGTCAAACTACAAAATAAATGGATCCTGATGCTTCATAGATCCCGGATAAGACCCCAAATGTATGTTACGCCCCTTTTTTTGGGTTTAAAGGAGCATAACATAAAAATGCTGTTTGGCCCTCTGAAAGAAATCAATAAACACAAAGATCCACAAACACACAGAAGTCCCACTCTGACACAAAAAATATATAAAGAAGCAGAACAAAAAACAGAAAACCAACAAAACAAATGGATCCCTGATAGTTAATAGATCCCGGACAAGCCCCCAGTTTATGTTACTCTCCTTTTTTGGGTCTAAGGCAGGGGTGTCAAACTCAATCACACAAGGGGCCAAAATCCAAAACACACATATAGGTCGCGGGCCGAACAGATAAACATTACTGAACACTCTAAAACTAATTTATTAAAACTTAAAAAAATGTAACTTTTAACATAGTTATGAACTAGATATGTAGCATTTGTGATGCTAGTGTGAATGCTGTAAACTGAATTTGGTCGCTGAAGATGCTTAGTGCTGATAGTGAAGTTGCTGAAATTGATATTTAAAAACACTCAAGCCTAATAGCTGAAAACGCTAAGCTGAGAGACAGATAAAATATTAGCTAGCTGACAAAATTAGCCGAAAAAACAAAGAGAAAATAAACTTTAAGTCAATCAAAACAGCTAGCATGTAGCTGAAATATTAGCTAAACTCCAAAAATAGCCTAAAAATTCTTAGTAAATGCCAAAATAGTCCAAGAAACTAGGATTCCAATTTTAAGAATTGTAACTTTTACATAATTATAAAATAAAAGGCAGCAATATTATTCCAGAAAAATATTAAGTTAAGCCTTAAATAACTTTCGATATTTTACTCTCCAGAAAATACATTTTGTTGAAATTAAACAAGAAAAAAATAGGCGAAAGATAACATCGGGCCATTAATAACAATGAAATAAAATGATCTGGAGGGCCGGATAGAATTACCCGGAGGGCCGGATCCGGCCCCCGGGCCTTGACTTTGACACATGTGGTCTAAGGGATCTAAAGGAGCGAAACATAAAAGGGTTGTTTACCCCTGAAAGAAATCAACAAACACAAAGATCCACAAACATACAGAAGTCCCACTCTGACACAAAAAAAGAAATAAAACAACCACAGCTGTACCGTGACTTAGCCTGATTTTATTCGTTATTACCTGAGACAAACATGCAACTTCTCTGGTTGAACCAAAAATCTGATATTTTCTTTTTTTTTACTTTTGTCTTTTGGTTTACGTGTGACATGTTCTCCGAGGATGAGGTTTGATCAGATCTAAGTTGTTAACTAAAGTCTTTGAATGATCTTAACATGCTGCACACTCGCTTCGCCATGTTTGTTGGTCAGTGGTGACGACCACATGAGCCCCCCAGGTCTGTGTGAAGAGAAGAAAGTTCATGCAGTAAAAGCACTCGATGACAGTAAAGGAGGAGAACGTTGATGTTTCCTGGTTCTACTGCTGGAGCCTATCCTTGTACCTTTGGGGGGAGGCAGACTCTTGAATGATCAGGTCTGGGTTTGGTTTTCCGTCACTCGTTCTCCCATTGGTCCCTCCTTAAATGGAGAGATTTGTTTTGAAGCGCTAACTCCAGAGCCGCCAGCCCCTCCAGTGAAGATGCTCCGGCTCTGTTTGGGAATTCCAGCCAAGTCCCTCACAGCCACTTTCAGACACACTCCCTCATCCTCTCAGCCGTCCCCTCTTCTGTTCCTCCCATCTGTGAGTTCAGATGAACACAAGTCTCCTGGGGTTCGTCATTGGCCGAGATCCACATTAAGAGGCGAGCTAATTGGCCAGCTGGGGCCCAGCCGGTTGGTTGAGACGGGGCATTGGCCAAGGGATGGGCCAAGTAGCGTGTCATTGGTCAGATTAGTTAGTAACCTGGCAACATTTGAGAGTTTTTTTCTCTTGAAAAGAGATGGGTGAGAAAATAAGAGGGGGAAAAAGCTGCTGCGAACTCTTGATGCATAATGTGGTAACAGCTCTGAGCTAATGCAAGACGACGAGAAGGAGGGAAATCCTGGAAAACTGAAACTGGGATTTCTCTTATCTTTTTTATTTTGGGGGGGGTGAAAAAGCAGTGCAGCCTCACCCCTTCCCATCCATCACTGTAGCATTTTTTTAAGTAGCAAAAAAGCTAATCCAGAGGAAATGAGAGGTCGAGGTTAGTCACCAGGGATTAGTCTGGTCCCGAGACATCAAACGTTCCGTTCCCGCTCAGGAGATAATCATAGCCACGTTAGCCAGGAAATTAAGTGACTGGCTTTCCGAGGGTTTCTAATCCCCCTCTGGCTCTCCTCTTACACTATTCTTTTTTTTCCCGCTCCGTTCCCGCCTTCCCACCCCCACCCCCACCCCCACCCGTGACCCCCTCCTGGTCTGAAGTTGAAGCAGAAAACCCTCCACCTCCTTTTCGGGATGCGGTTCTTCTCTTGAACCCGCGGTAATACCTGACCCTTCAGCGGAGGCAGAGCTGTGAAATTAAAGGAGAATTCTTCTGTTCTGACCCGAGTGCAGGTCCGGAGAAACATCCAACCCCCCCCCTCACGATACCCCGGTGAGGGGCCGGAGCCTGCGTTCCTACATGATCAGATCATCAGTTGACTTTATTAAGGTGGGATGTCAGCTCTCATTTCTGAAGGTCACGCAGGACTTCAGCTTTACTCAGAACCGGGTCAGCTGATGTCACGAGTAGGGCCGCCACGATTAGTCGACTAATCGATGACTAATCGACTATTAAAATAGTCGACGACTAATTTAATAGTCGATTAATCGTTACTTTATATTGTAAAGTTGAAATTTATAATAGCATTTTGCTAGCTTTTTGGACTGCTTTGGCATTTATCAAGTTTTTTTAGGCTATTTTGGAGTTTAGCTAATATTTAATATACATGCTAGCTGTTTTTGGCTAACTTAAGCGTTGTTTTTTACGCTAATTTGGAGTTTAGCTATTCTTTCAGCAGTATGCTAGCTGTTTTTGGCTAACTTAAGCGTTTTTTTTTAGGCTATTTTTGAATTGAACTAATATTTCGGCTATATGCTAGCTGTTTTGGCTAATTTTGGATTTTTTTAAAGCTAATTTTGAGTTTAGCAGGAGTATGATAGCTATTTTGGCTAATTTAGTTTATTTTTTTTGTTTTTTACGCTAATTTTGAGTTTAGCTATTCTTTCAGCAGTATGCCAGCTATTTTGTTTAACTTTGGCTTTTTTTATTTTTTAGGCTAATTGGCATTTAACTAACATTTTAGCTGGTTATCAACTTCATCATCTTTATATCCAGTTTGTGCATGACCCGATTAGTCGACTAATCGGAAAAAATAATCGGTGATTAGTCGACTATTAAAATAATCGTTTATGGCAGCACTAGTCACGAGGAGTCGATTTGGAGGATTTGTCTCCTCACCTGTCGTCCTACAGGCTAAGGTGACATACCTGTTCACAAGCTGCTACAGAACCGTCTTCAACCAAACACAGAACCTTTGGGTTCTGCAGGTTCTGATGTAAAGAATGGAATCACAGAGCGGTCAGCCTCTGACTACAGGGTGAAGGGTTCAATTCCTCCTCTGGCCTGTTCACCAGACTGAACTGACGTTGCTCCTGGTTGGTGCCGTGAGAATGGATCTGAACAGAGTTCTGGGTGTTGGTGTCTCACCAAAGCCAGATCGGATCACGACTGGAGGAGATCATAAACACCCTGAACGACGTGAGGAAACCATGAAGCGTTTCTGCGTCGGCGTCCTCTGCAGCGACCTTTCTGTGTCAGCTGCTAAGGATAACGGCGGTGGAGCATCGAACGCCGATAACGTCTTCAGCCGGTTAATGAGTGTGAACGTCGTGCAAACAGACTCGGGTTGGTTGATCACCTGTTAGCTTCTTCTGTCTGCTCTTCTGTTCCGTTTGCAGAGAAACGTTCCACATACAACTGTTGTCATGTGACATCGCTAACGTGACCCAAGTGTAACCGAAAAGAAACCAAAATATTTTTCAGAATAAAACACCATTTACACTGAAAGACCTTTAAAAATGTCCTTATAGAGGAATAATCTTTTCTTTTCTTGGTAAATGAAATTTTAAAATTCTCTTAAAAGTCCTTAAATGTAACATCTTTAGATCAGTAGACTAAAAATTATCTCTAATAACTCACATTATAGAGAACGTGTGTCAAGGCCCGGGGGCCGAAACCGGCCCTCCGTGTAATTCCATCCGGCCCTCCAGATCATTTTAGTTTATTATTATTAATGACCCGATGTTATCGTGTGCTCATTTCTAACTTGTATAATTTAAACAAAATACATTCTTATAGAGAGTAAAATATTGAAAGTTATTTAAGGTTTAAGTTGATTTATTCTGGAATAATATTCCTGACTTTTTATTATTTATAATTATGTTAAAAAGTTACAGTTTTAAAATTTAAAAAATTTCCATTATGGCAGTTTAGCTAATATTTCATCTACATGCTAGCTGTTTGGGCTAACCTAATCTTACGTTATTTTATATATATAAAAATGTTTGACATTTTTTAAAAAAATGTAATGTTTTAGAGTGTTCAATAAATGTTTATGTTAAATGTTTATCTGCGATTGAGTTTGACACCCCGATAAAAAAAAAAACACATTTTTAGGAAAAAATGTTTCCCCCTTTTTTATAACTAAAAGTAAAACAGTAAACGACAGCGCCGCTACTTAGTGCACAATTGTTTTAAAGAACAGAACAACAATGTCATAATTTAAGAAGCTGCCAGACTCATCGGTCCCGGTCCTCCAAAGGATGACGAGTTAAACGTTTTACAGCCTTTTCAAACAAAAATGAAAGATCATACTTGGTGAGAACCATCGAGAATCAACCGCAGGACTAAAAGTCGATATATATCGCAATATCGATATTGCGATATATATCGCAACCCTAGAAAGAGTAAAGGATGATGCCATCTTTTTGAGATTTTTTGTTTTGATGCTTAAAAACAAAATCATTATTGTAATGTAACTTTTCAAACATAAACATGATAATTCCAGTAGATTCTGAAGGAGAAAAGCGGCTTTTCTCCTTCAGAATCTACTGGAATTATCATGTTAACGGTTAAAAAGTGAGAGTAGATGAAAGAGCGGAAACACTGCAGCTCTGGTGTTTTACTTCCACCAAATACAGGCAGAAGCTAAATAAGGAACGGAAATAGAAAGACTTTAAAAAAAAGACGTGCTGTAACTGGAACCCTGAGGTGGCAGAGAAACCGGGCCGAGCCGAGCAGGTCAGGACTTTGGTTAAATTAGAAAAACTCTGAGAGAGAACGGCTGGAGCCAATCATCTGAGAGGGTGAGAGGAGGAAGGAAGCAGTGCGACTTTCATCCTATTACAGCTCCATCTAACCTGCCGGCGCGGCCACCTGCTCCCCGCCACACAATCAGCGCCTCAGAACCCGTGCTGCCGGCGCCGCGTTCGGACCTGCGCGGAACTCCCGCTCCTCCGCCGACCGGGAGAATCTCGGCTCCGCTTCCCGTTCAGGAATCCACCTGCTTTTTGTTCCCACTAATCCTCAAAGGGAAAGTTTCTAAAGTCGGGAAGTTTGGGGGTAGCGAGGACAGCGATGGGGGTACGGGGTGGAGGTGGCGAGGAAGGAGGCTTACAGGAATCAAAATGATCTCATTCTTCTCCCTGTCCCTTTGTGCGGCCCCCTCCCTCGCTGGTCTCCTTATCAACTCCCCACCTTGCGCTTTCAAGGACGAGCTTTAAGAACACTTAGGATTTGATAAACCTGTGTGTGTTTGTGTGAGCGCTGCCTCCACTGTAAATGTGTGTTTTTGTGCTAATATTTTTATTGTGCGTCTGCGGTTGTGTGTGCAGCCGCTGTGAGTGTGTTGTGTAGAGCTTTGCAGCAGAGACTAATCCTCTCCTCTATCGTCTTCCTCTTCTTACTATCATTTATTCATCTGCTGCTCTCCCAGAAAATAGGATTCCTCTTCTTCTTCTTCTTCTTCTAAGCCCGAGGTTTCTCACTTTCACTTTTTTAGTTTTATTACAAACTAAGAGAGAAAGATTCTTGTTTTTACGTGTTGTCAGAATATTAGACCAAGAAAACTAAATCATCGTTTGACGCTGTAACTCATAGATCCACGTTCAGCCGATTAGAAAGTTCCGGTTTTAATCATGTTTTTACTTCTGAGTCCTTCAAGTCAAAGAATTCTGTGACCCGTTCTTCCATCTGACTCGGTACCGGCGTCTGAATGAAACCAGACGTGAATAACAGACTCTAAACTCCCTTTAAACGTCATTCCTGTTTTATTGTAGAAGTTCTAAAAATAACCTTCAACAGTGGAAACCTGTGAGGTAGAGATCTTTAGTTTTTACAGTTACTCGTTTTGAGGCAGTAAAACTTCTCACTACACACTTTATACACGTTTGTCTCTCCTGTTTAAACTCACAGAGTTCATAGAAAACAAGTCCAGGATTTTAGATCTGGTTATGATCAAAGACTTATGTAGATACAGTTAACTGAACACTTTGGGTTGGTTGGTTGATTATTTAAATTGGTTGGTCGGTTCAAGCATAGATTGTGGAGAATACACACAGATTTTTCCAACTCATTACAGAAATAATGAAATGCATTGATTAGAAAATACAATTAAAAACAAAATCAAAGACATAATTATGTCAGATTTGATTCATTATTTATAATAATTATTAAATAATGAACTGACACAGACCAGCAGTGACTGCGGCGCTACAGCGGGCGCCACAGAAGGTCCCGCAGCGTCACAGATCATCAAAAGTTAAACGTGTCATACAGAACTGTTGGATCCACTGCTGTTCCGGGAAATCTCCAACCAGCATTTCCCAGAATTCCTTCATCCGTAGCCGCTCCCACGGAGCTTCCCGGTTCGTGGCCAGAATAAGACGCCAACGTCTCCTTTGATAGATGATGATGAACGCTAGTGCTGTAGCAGAAATGTGATTATATCTGCTGTAAATCAAAAGATTGTTCTTATTGAATTATCATGTGAGCTGATTTAATGGAAACAGTGTCATTACAAATCTGTTTTTCTTTTTTACATTTCTAGAATGTTGATTAAGTTTTGCTCATATGAGTTATGAAAACACAGCAAGTGATTTACAGCCAATCAGGACACAGAACACGATGCGCTGTAAAAAAGAAAAAAAAACATGCAAACAAATAAAATGTACCTATAAAAAGTGAGTCAGAGAATGGTGAAGCGAATCTGTCTACAGATTAGAACTGAACAGATAATAAACAATAAACAACACATTGACCGTGTTGAACTAAATACAATCAGCTACTCAGAAGTTAAAGGAGCGAGTTCTGTTTGGAACATGACGGATCTCCATCCATCCATCATCTGGAGAGTCTTCATCCTCGTTGGTCGTGGAGGTCAGTCTGTTGTGTTAGAGCAAACATCAACTACAGCCTAAACAAGCAGCCAACAGCCCCTCACTCCTGGGGGGGCAGTGTAGAGTCTCCAGTTAATCTGTGACACAGGATTATGGAGAGTGGAGGGAAGCCAGAGAAAACATGCAAACGGCAGACGGGCTTTAGACCTGGATCTTCTACAGACCACCGTGTCGTCATGGACCTGCTCGACTCGCTTCACTTGTGTTTATACAACACAGTCGTCTCAACAGGCTTCACTGTTTGTCCAAGAACATAAAGTCAGTCATAAAACAGAAACTAGAGCTGACTGCTAAACTAAACTAGACTGGTCATCCCTGCTCTTCTTCTCTATAAGGAAAACTCCTAAAAATAACAAATCCACATGGAATCTGGAAGTTCTCCTGCTCCCCCAGAGGGGAAAGAGGAACAACACATGAATCCCACTGCACCAAACGGAAACACAGAGAAAGAAATGAAATGATTAAGAACAGAGAAAACAGAACCGCATCTTCTAACTTCTAACACATTTACTGTTTGATAGTATCAGCCAATCACTTTACATGTACAGCCTCTTTCATTAACATTCATAGAACATTAGTTAATGAATATAAAAGACATAAAAACACGTTAAAACAAGAAGAACATCCAATACTAGAACTATAAATAAAAGTTAACTAAATGAGTTTAGTTCAGACTAAATTAAAGCGATGAGATTTTAATTTACATTTAAAATTCTCTACAGATGCAGAAACTTTCAGATCCTTCAGGTGTTTTCCACAGGTGAGGAGGCGTCGCCGTCAGTCCTGGTTCTCTCTAGAAAAGATCAAAACCTGATAAACATGAAGGTCCTGATCCGTGAAGAATCTGAAAATCAATCCTGAAGCATTAAGTTCAGCTTTAAGGTTAGATAACACAACACTCATAAACAAATAAACAGATTAAATCCCGTTAATCTGGATGTTCTCTTTCATCCTGATAGATTCCATCAAAGTGAATAAAACAATCATCTGGACTCAGTTTTTATGTTTCATTTTTTTTCCGCAAAACTTTGAGTTCAGAATGAAACAGATTTTCTAACCTCTCTAAGGATCCTGAATGCAGTCGTGTTCATTCTGTAAGTTATTTATCAACGTCTGACTAGAAGATGATCTGAATAAAGGAACAAAACATAGAAGAACAGAGTCTAGAAATGCTGCTAAGCATCAGTTGTTGCTGTGCTCCAATGAGGTCATGTGACAGATCTGTTAGCATCTGTCAGAGTGCAGAAAAAACTGGAATAAAGAAACGATTTAATCACTTCTGTTTTTCGTAGAAGAAACCCCATCTCTGGGTTTCCATGGAAACCGTAATAACAGTGGAGCCGTTCTTCCCCACCGTCATCATCAGATTTACCTGATATGTGGTAGATTGAAAGTGAAGCCCCTCCACAACCTATTTAGTGAGTAACAAGCTCAGCTAATAGTCGTCATACGTCGAGAGTTATGGAGAAGCACAGCACGTTCTGACCCGCCGTCTGTCACTCAGATGGGATTTTGGGAGGTGAGACCGCTGACACCATCACATTACCTGCTGATTACTTCAGACTCGCCGCCGTCTCTGTGTTTAGGAAGAGTCCAGGATGGAAAGGAGCAGAGATGTTGGATGTTGATGAGTTCTCCCACAGCGGAGATCATCAGGGATCTGCTGCTCGCGTGACGTTTACAACATGGATGGACTCAATGAGTTTACATGTTGACCCGCGTGTCAGAGGCTCTTCTTTGATTCTGTTCTCCTCTTATTTGACTGGAGTTGTGATGAAGCCCAGCTTCAAGAGGTCTTCTCAGACACACATGAACATTTTAGCCGTTTTCTCTTAAACCTTCAGAGAAAAATGCAGCCAGGATAACAGAATAAAAACAAAGATCTGACAAATATTTACATACATTTAGCAAGCTGAAGGCATTCTGTGGAGGAGACAGGACGGAGGAGATTTATTGAAGTTCTACGGCCAATCAGAACGCACAACACAAAGCACTGGGACAAAAAAATAAAATAAAAAGTAGATTAAATTGTTCAAAAAAAGCCATGGAGACGGTGATGCATAACCCACCGTGTTGAGTACAGGATAAACATTTCCACCTTAAGTGCTCGGCCTGTATGCCGACGTTTCCCTCCATTGGTTAAAGGGGAGGGGGCTGTCTGTGTTTTTAATTAATGAGCTGTGATTAAATAAGAGAATATATTCATTAAAAGCTATTTTACTAACAAGGTCAGAAAACAGCAAAACATGTAAATTATTCATCATTTTTATCATCTGTTCCAAACTTAAGGTCATCATATGAATTCTTATCATTTACGTCATCTTAACTTTACTTTCTACTTGAATTTATTTAGTAATGTAGGAGTAAGAATGAGGATCTCTGGTTTATCTCTACACTGAACAAGTGTAGAAGAAAACTGACCAGAAAAGTATCAAGACCTGTAGTTCTCTATACTTTGAAATGTTTCTCCCGTTTGTCTTTTCAAATGCTGTCAACCTTTTTGACATTTTCCAAAAACCAAATAAACTTCCTGGAACTTCATGTAGAATCATTTAAGAAACTAAACATCTGCTCGGTTAGTCTTTGGTTTTTCTAGCAACCTGAAAGTCATTGATAGAAGGCAACAATTCCCATAAGAAAGATGTTTAATTAGCTCTGATTTAGTTTTTTTTTGCCATATTTATGAATGTATGCACCACAAAACAAAAATAAACTGTTTTTATGTATTTATCATTGATGACTTTCCATTTCCTGCTGCATTGACATGATCCTATGTTGTAGGAAGTCTTTTATTTTGAAAGGAAATCATGCAAAGCTCTGTCAGAAGTGATAAAATATTTCATATATTCATGTTTGTTTCATTTACTCCAAAAAACACAATAGTTAATATAATCATGTCAGCAAGAATATAAATTAGAATCTTATTTTTCTAAAGGGTGACTGAAGACTTTGTGGCTCCTCCCGATTGGTTCTTGCATTGAAGGTTGCAGAGTGCTGGTGTAGACGTACCGCTGAGGCGGATCTAGAAGTCTTCTTTCTTACTAGTGTTGTGGAAGCTGCTCATCAGTTTAATACTATTGACATAAACAGATTCCCGACTGTTTGCTTTGACCCGTTTACCAACACAAACACGGTAACCCTCGCTCACACACGGTTGACGATGGGCGCCGCCGTGAGCCGCGTGCTCCGGGGTAAATTGACCTTCTGTAGTCTTAATTGTAGCGGCAGATCAACAGCGCGGTGACATTTAGCGGCGCCTCCGTCTTAATGCTGGCCGTTTTATTCCAGAGCTTCGCTGACATTTCAGCAGGATGGGGCTTGAGATGCAGCATTAATGACGCCTGTGAATAAACAAAAGCGTTTGACCTGAATGTTTCACGGCTCCATCACTTCCTCGGCGTCGGCTGGTTAGCTGAGCGGTGACAGTAGAAGAAGAGCTGGCTTAGCCGTTCCTCAGGCAGCCGTATTTACTCTTTTATCTCTGACTCACTGAGTCAGCGCTGCTTCTTTCCAGGTGAAAGGCAGAATAAGGAGTTTCAAAAGCCCCAAACTTCAGCAGAAGCAGGTTAACTCCTCTTCCTCTCACTCGTGATGAAGACGTGGAAAAATCTTCCTTTGATCAAACATCCAGAGGATCCTTCCTGCAGAGCAGCTCGTGGTTAAAGAGAGCCAGAAGAGGATAAAAAAGCTTTTTGGGTTTTTAGAGTCCAATAAAAGCTAGACGACCTTTTGAATAGAAACAGAAACTCTTCATGTCCTCGGAGGGTTATGAGGTCATAGTGGAGCGACATCACTAAACCTCCAGAGTTTTATCAACAAAGACGTTTCTGACTCACTAATAGGTGAGAATCACAAATTCTGCTTTACGCCGTTCTAAAAACATCCTGTGAAAGGTTGATCCACCAAGAACTCATCTGTAATGTTTACAGATATTATTGGTGTTTCATGTAGGTGATTCATGTAATTTCCCTAAAGTATGTCATGTGTCCTCGACGGTCATTGAAGTAGAAGTCAGACAAATAAACCAACCAAAGACCAGATAAAGCAGCGCGTCATTGAATTTCTTCACTTTGACATTCAGAGCAGAGAACAGAAATGACTGCATCGGCACCGCGGACCCAACCATGCTTTGTGGTTTTTTTAATGAAACCGTCTCCTGGTTTCAGTTTCATTCCATATAAACTCCATATAAATTCCATATAAACTACACAGGACCAGCCAAAAATGTTGGAAACCCTTAAAAACTGAAACCATGTGAAAACATGTCAGCTGAACCTCTGTAGACGTCTGCTCACATGTCTCCAATCTGACGATCATCACCTGCTTCTTCAGCACTGCTTAGAGCCTCTCAGTGCGAAGTATTGTTTGTGCCGAGCGTTTCTATCTGAGCCTGATCCTGATTATTCTCCGATTACCTGCCGCCTGCCCTGACCCTCACATGGACTCTGACACCTCCACTCTCTTCTTCCATCCTTGTGATTGACCTCTGCCCGTCTGACCCTGATTTAGCTTTGCTTTTAGCTGTGCTCAGTTGCTGTCTGAAGGAATAAACCTGCTGCAGGTGGAACCAGCCGTCTGCCTGTTTGGGTCAGACTGAGATTTGCACAAATCCCTCATGAATTGCATATGAACAGTGCAACAATCAAACACGGTTCATGAATGATTCGCTTAGTATGTGATGAGGATGGAAATCGTCCGATCTCTCACCCCCTGCTGTCTGGCGAATGCGGATCGCAAGACAATGCGACTGCTGTGGCTTTCACTGGGGTTCCCCTTTCATATATACATACATATATATATATATATATATATATATATATATATATATATATATATATACAAATATACGAATATATATATAATATACATATACGTATATATACATATACATATATATATATATATATATATATATATATATATTTATATGTATATATATATATATATATTTATATGTATATATATATATACGTATATATATATGTATATGTATATATATATGTATATGTATATATATATATATATATATATGTATATATATATATATATGTATATATATGTATATATATATATATATATATATATATATATATGTATATATATACATAATATATATATATATATATATATATGTATATATACGTATATGTATATATATATTTCGTATATTTTGTATATATATATATATGTATATATACGTATATATATTTATGTATATGTATATATAAATATGTGTATATATTTATATATATTTACATAAATATATATATATACATATATATATACGTACATATACGTATATATATGTATATATACGTATATGTATATATGTATATATAAATATATATATATATATATATGTATGTATACATATATATACGTATATATACATATATACGTATATATGTATATATATATACATGTGTCTATATATATAAATATATATATATATATGTTCCTGCTTTAAAAACATAAAAAGATAAGCATGAAAGCATCTTTTTATTGCAACTGCTGGAGGATAATCTCATTAATAGCTGTCATTTGTGTCTGTTCTGTCATAAAGTTCATTAGTTGTGACTCAATAAGGTTGTGAACACGTTGAGCTGTCAGCTGTTCCTAACAATAAACCGGAGAAATCCTTCAGTTTGACACAAATGCTTCCATGAGTTCATTTGTTTGATCACTGATGATAAATGTTGGAGAGGCGGGAAAATGCACTCCACTTCCTGTTGCTCGCGGGAGCGCCGCGGGTCGGGGTAATGGGGTAGTAAAAACCATTTCATGGCGTGGCGAGCAGCGGAGAGGAAGACGCTCTTGAACGCTCATCCCGTCCTGTTCAGAGACGCTCGTCCTCCTCCACACTCACAGTTTAATGGGGGGGGGGGGGGTGTCATTCTGATGGACATGTCTGAGGGGGGGGGTGCTCATTGAAAGCTCTCAGTGAAAAGGTGAATTAGCTCTTCATCTGCTCTGGGATCGCTGGTTTCTCCAGCTGCTTCACTTCATTAGAAAACCTCTAAGTAGAATGAATGTTTCCTCTGAGTGATGTGCACTCCTTCATCGTTCGTCTTCCTCACCTCTAAATCACCTCTTCATCCCCCCTCCTCACATTTACTGCTCCTCTGTCTCGGCTGCCCCCTCTTTGACTCAGATTCATCCGTTTCAATCTTCTAAATGAAGCAGAAGAAAATCCAGAAGATTCTCTGCGTCTCTTCAAGAGCAGGCTCTCCTTCAAAATAAAAGACAGACTTTGACCTCTTTCACTTTGAATTCTGAGTATGAACACCTGAAATATGTTTTTCTCTGTTCTAAATCGGGGCGGAGCTACTAAGCCACGCCCCCTCAGAGTAGATTTTGGAAACACACATGAAAAACGGCTTTTTAAGACATTTAGGTTTAAACTTCATAATCATCATTAGAACACTAAAAATAAATAAAAACTGTCTTAAGGGACTTAAAGTTATTCAAAAAAAACTGCATGTTAGTTTTTTTTACAAAAATACAAACATAAGAAATCTTCTTAAATGATCTATTTAATACAAGAAAAACAATTTTGAATCTCACTGGATTATGAAATCTCTTCAAGTTTAAAGTTCTGTGAAGCTGTGACTTCCTGCAGGAAACCACTGAGCAGTCTGAGCTTTCCCACTGCAGAGGAGCACACCAAGGTTCACTTTCAAGCCTCGTCCTTTATAGGACAGTTTTAGAACAAACCCCGCCCCCTTATTCAATCAATTTTCAATCCACTATGAATGCAGACAGAAGGAAATCCACTTCATGTGCTTCAATGTAAACAGTTCAGTGAGTTTATACAAATGAAGATGCAGAAAATGAAGGTTTGTGGTTTGATTCTCTGAGTGTTCAGCGTCTGTCAGAGGAGGCTGTCTTTGTGGCGGGTGGTTTTGGAGGGGGAGGAGTCAGAACCGGTCTCTGCCGGGTTCTGGTGGATCCAGACCGGACTGTGAGGGTTTTCTGAATCAGCTGATGGATTGATCTTCATCTGTCTCAGCCTCCTCACTTCATTTGCTCTCTTGTTTTAAACCTCCTCTCATCTCTGCTCTCTTCGCTGCGCCTCCCTCCTCCTCCTGTCTGTCCTCCCCTCCCACTCCAACTCATTTCCTCCTCTAATGCGTCTCCCTCCCTCTCTGCTCCTCTTAACATCCCGCTGCTGCTCCACCTGAAATATTGAGGCCATACAGACAGGTGTTCAGAGGGTCTGTGTCAGACGACGGCCCGCCTCCTTCCCGGGAATGCAGATCCACCGAGGAGGAGGAGGAGGTTCAGGAGGAGGTTCAGACTCCTCACGTGTGTTCATGACTCGGCATCTTCTCTGGTTTTACGTTCATAAACGTTCAGATTCGTCACAGGAATGTCTCTGGGATCTTCTCAGCAGAGGCGGGTCATCATGGATGAAGTTCTCCTTTGAACACGCAGCTTCCATGACCGTGAACGCACCGTCGATCCCACGTGATTGACGTTTATCTCATGAAAAACGATCATATCAGTCAGCAGGTGTTTGAAGATGCAACAGTCGGGACCACAGCTGCTCAAATCCTCCCCGTAAGAGAATGAGGTTACTGGAGAAACAAACAAGAGGCCACAGGAAACAAGATGGCGCCAGAGCATTGTTAGTCCTGGAAGGAAGTTTACACTCTTCAACAACCTTTAACAGTAAAAGAGCCATTTGGGTTCATTTTCTACTGATAACACCTGGAGGGATCCACATTTCTTACTCTAGTCTTTAAGACATTTAGATCATCATCCATTACCTTCTGTTTATCAATAATAAATATGAATTAGGTCTATTTTTTTGTCATGAACAAAAGCAAAAATATTAAAAGAATTGTTTTTTTTGTTTGTTTTTTTTTTACTTCTTTTCAAACTAAAAGCTGCTCTGCACCAAACAGGATCATCTCAGTTAATAACCAATGTTGTTCAGTATAAGATAATCTGAGCTTTAACTCATAAAAGATCAAAGTTTTTACCAAAGTTTATCTTTCATCTAAATCTGTTCATTCTGGAGGTAGAGTTGATCAAACCAGACGTGTTCAGGTCAACATGGATGTAAAACCTACAGAGTTTATCATCTATGTGAACCTCAGATATTAATTTAGACATTTAAATAATCTAAAGTAAATAAATGCTAATAAAGTAATCATTACTTTAGAAAATACTATTTTATTTATTTATTTATTTTTTTTGTTCTTTTCTCCTCTGCAGTCTCCCACTGCTGGGTTTTGTTCTTTTAGTTTGGACCTTGGTAGTCTTAGTTTATTTGTTTTCTGCAGACTCAGACGGTCGACATGTTCGGGTCAGCAGTCTCCAGGACTGATTTTAGGATCCACATGTGGATCTGGAGCTGCAGGTTCTGGACCTCTGCTCTAGAAGAACACCAGGACTGGGTTACATTAGGAATCTTCTAGTATTGATCCACAAATTCACAGTTGTGACATTTCCACTTTCGACTCACGATGACTTCAATGTTGTGTTCAGGCGCCATCTCGCCTGCGACCCCGTCCCTCTTCATAGATGCAGGACGGGCTCTAGAAATGAGAAATGGATTCTGATCATTTTGATGTTAAATCCTGAAAACGTCTTCTGTTTCTTCTCCTGCAGATTCCAGGCAGAGGCCCCGACCCCCGCGTCACCCCCCGCTATGAGGAGGTGGAGCGCCAGTACGCCTCCTTACCCAGGTGCGTCTCCTCCGTCCCTCACTGGTTTGGACGCCTGTCTCTGACTCCAAAAGGGGTTTTTCTTTTCTCTCTGGGGGTCTTTGGAGGCCTCAGTCACATCACACCCCCCATGGGAGAAACTCACTCAGACAGCAGTGAAAGTCGACTCCCCACCCACCCCCTCCTACACACACGCCCCCCACACTGAAATGTTACCTCTGCTTCTGCTCTGTCCTTCTCAGATTCTGCTTTAACACCTGAGGAGACACTCAAGCACAAAATCTTTAGATTTAAACCTCGAGATTCTGAAGGAGAAAAGTCACTTTTCTCCTTCAGAATCTAGAGGAATGATCGTGATAACGGTGGAAAAGTGACAGTGAACCCAAGAACAGAAACGCTGATTCATCATCATCTTTTCAGACTAAATCTTTGTCCCTAAACCTCCTGGTTTCCTAAAGAGAGCGTTCCTCCTCCTCCTCCTCCTCCTCCTCCTCCTCCTCCTCCTCCTCCTCCTCCTCCTCCTCCTCCTCCAGCAGCAGTCTCTCTGTCAGCATCTCATTCCTCATCTGGAACCTCCGTCTTCCTGTGAGGCCTCAGCCGGACTTTCTCCTCAGACTGCAGTCTCCTGAAGGCTCTTTGATCTGATCCGTGTGAGATCTGATCAGACTTTCACCCGTGTTGTTCTTTGGAGGTTCCTGCGGTCGGATCTTTAGCCGTTCATTTTGTTTGAGAACGAAGACGTTTTGGAGAAGAAGTCTACGGAGAGAAGAAGGTATCACCCTGATCAACAATCAGGAATCCAAAGTTATGCAGAAATCAGGAATTATTCACAAATTATGAATTATGCGTAAATCTGAAATTACGCAAAAGTCAGGAATTACATGAAAATCAGGAATTACACACAAATTAGGAATTTCGCACAGATCAGGATTTATTTACAAATCATGAAATACGCAAAATTCAGAAATTACTGGAAAATCAGAAATTATGAAAAAGTTAGGGATCACGCAAAATTCAGGAATTACATGAAATTCTGGAAATTGCGCACAAATCAGGAATTACACAGAAATTAGGATTTATTCACAAATCATGAAATACGCAAAAATCAGGAATTACGGGAAAATCAGGAAATACACAAAAACCAGGAATGACACACAAACTTTAATAAATCACCCATGCATAAATCGTTGTGATATTTATTTCTCTCCATAGAATTCTGTTTGTGGTCGGTGAGTTCAGGTGAAGGCAGAAGTGTAGGACGTTGGAACGTTAACTGCTGGATTCTGGAAGAGGGATTCTTTGGTTCTGGAGTGACTGCTGAACGCCGCGTAACTCTAACCGTGTAAACGGCGTGACGTCTGAACGCCGGCCCAGCTCCGGTCTGAGGCGGTATTTCTGCAAGCGTGGCGTTTCTGCTGCGGAGGGAAAAAAAAGCAGACGTGTTCTGTGAGGTTCTGGTCCGGTTCTGCTGCTGCTGGCAGATCCGAGCTGCAGAAATGTGTCCGCGTCTGCAGAGGAGGCGGCTCCCGTTGGCGTCCTCCTCATCACAACAGATTATTTTACCAGCCGAGCAGAAATAGCAGCTGGAGGCGTGTCTGCAGGTACTGTATGCTGTCATCGGCCCCCCACGGCCCCCTCGGCCCCCCACTCAACTCCACCTTCTGAGGTTTTTCTGTCTGAGTCCAGAGAACACAAAGAGGATAAAAAAAAAACCAGTCAGAATTCTACAACCTGTGGATCTTTCTGTGAGTGTGTGTCTCTGTCTTTGTGTGTCTCTGTGTGTATCTGTGTGTTATTTCAGGCTTTGTGTGTCTTTTGTTTGGCTGTGTGCATTCCTCAGTGTGTTTTCCTGTGTGTTCCTCAGCGCCTGTATTAGTGTATCAGAGTATTTGTGCTTCTTGGAGTGTGTTTGTGTTTGTGTATTTACTCTGTATTTAAACTTTGACCTCACAGCCAATCGTGTTCCTCCACCTGAAGCTCCAACGTTTCACCTGGTCCTGATCCAGATCTGCTTTCTTTTCACGTTCAGACAGAAACATCTGAATTCAAAGGATTTATCATCAGAAGATAGATTTAGATTTAGTTTTTTTTTCCTGTTCTTTAAGTCTTTAAGCATTTCTCCGTCTTTCTTTTCTCCGTTTTTCTCAGAACATTCTGAACTTTATTGTCCTGGACTGAAAGATGTACGATCAGACAAGAGAAAATAGAAAACCATCTTTAGTTTCTTCATTCTCTTTATGTTAAAGCAGCAGAAACATTAAACGTCTGTCCTGTTTTTCTTTGAGTTTGGGTAAACTTTCCTCTTCAGGACGTAGATACGCCATAAAGAGAATTATCCTTTAACCTTTAATTCACATACATGTATCATTTACATACAAAAATGTCTTTTAATCAATAAGAGATTTCATCACAATTATTTGTGACGGAAAAATCCAGTAAACATATTTCAATCTGTATTTAATGTAATAGTCAAAGTTTATATTTACATATTTCATTTTTTACATTATATTTACATTATCGCCTACGTTAGTTCAGAGTTTCATGAGGCCGGCAGCAGAGCCTGTGGCTGCAGCCAATAGGAGCCATCTGCCTCAGCCTGACCACTCCCACATCAGTAGAACCAAATAAACAGAGTTGAGTTTAAAAGCAAAAGATTTTCTCTCTAATGGACTAAATGACAGCAAAAATGAAACCGTTTTTGTTTCTAAAAACACGGTTTGTGTCTCTAAAGTTGATTGGCTGAATGTGACATGTGATTGATCAGCTGTTTGTGTGTCAACACGACCTGTAAGTGCAGTTCAGACCTGGAGGGTGACCCCGTCACACCCTGAAGGGGAGTTCTGGTGTTTGGGTCAGAGTTCAGAGGATGGTCATCAGAGGCGTTTGCTCAGCATTAGCGGGTCTCGACCCGTGAAGGACCCGCACATTCCTCTGCGGTGTCGGATCCGCGGACGGCAGAATCCAGTCAGAAACCAAAGACGAGTGGCGGCGGCGGCGGCGGGGTTAATTATTCCTCACTGAACTTCCAAACCTCCGTTTTGATTGAGGACATCGTCCTGACCTCCATGAATATCTGTTGATAACATCGTTGAAGAAACGGCCTTGACCCAATTAGATTAGCCCGAGACGTTTCCCCATTTATCCTGGTTATTGCTCCGACCGCATCAAAGCAGCCAATCAGACGAGGAGGCTGCCGCTTCCTCATTATAATGCTAATGAGATGTTTGGTGATTAGAGAGCAGATGTTTGACTGTCCTTTACTTCATTCTGGACTCGGGGTGAAAAGGACATCATTGAACGTCAGCGAGTCTGACTCGAGAGGACCTCCCAACCGGTCCTGAGAGTTTCCCAGACCACTTCACGGCCGCGGCACAATCCCGCCCATTGTGCCGGCGTTTCCCCCTCATTCCTCTCGGTCCTCCTGGACTCTCCGGGTTTGTTTGTTAGTCGTTCAGAGATCCAAGAATGTCAAAAGCTCGTTGGAGACACAGAGTCTGTGTTTTCATGCATTTTAAACGATCTGGACTCCACCGGCTCAGCTCGTTTCAGACAGACAAACCACTCACTTTAGTTCCGGCGTGTTAGCGTTTATCTTTAAATCCGTTTAAACCGTCGGAACGCTGGGAGCGTTTGGGAGACGAGGATCCGAGCGGGAACGGTCTGGATGTTCTTGAGGAGTTGATGCTGGTCGGTCCAGAAACGTGTTTGACATGAATATTTCCAGTTTACTCAGACGGTAACGAACATTTAAGTTTGAGATGATTAGTTTAAAACTGACAGTGAAGGTGTCGGAGAAACAGGAAACAGGAAACACGTTTACTGGCTCCAGATGGAAACTATTGATGGTTGTAATGGAACAAGACGTTACGAGTGATTGATCAGAAAGTCTGTTCCTGTGTGCACAACTAAACTCTCGTTCCCTCGTACGACCACCTGAAGGAACGCCATGAAAACGGGACATACCATTGTCCTGCATGTGGTAATTGTATCATGAAGGTTTCGTCAGGATATCAGAGGTTACTCATACTTCTGGGTACAGGTGATGCTGTCATACACACTCTAGAGCAGGGGTGGGCAATTGTTTTGACTCGTGGGCCACAAAGGGTTCTAAAATTTGGCATAAGGGCCGGACAAGGAGCAGATGGAAGGAGAGATTGGGTAATCAACCTCATAAAACTAAAAAAATAATATGGAATTTAGAGAAAAGATGCTTTAATTTGGATTCAAAATTCACATATATTAATTAAAAACAGAAAATTTGGGAGTTTTAATTTCTAAATTTTGATTTTTGTTCTCTTTTGGGTGATCCAATGGGTTGATGTTCTTCAGAGGAAAATGTGAACTCAAAGAAATGCTGCATTTATGTGGTGTAGGAATAATCCGAAAGATCACCATCTGACTCAGAAAGGAACACACACGAACGTCAGAGAAACAACATCATTCATGGGAAGAAACCAGAAATACAATGAAAATAAAACAATATTTAGGATTTTTGATCCAATGTATTTTCATTTGGAGGGCCACATGCGGCCCCCGGGCCGTAGTTTGCCCACCCCTGCTCTAGTGGTTAGTAGGTTGAAGTACTTACTACTTACATAAGAGTACTTCCTACTCACCTAGAGGTGGGACGGAATATTAGGATGGTGAAGTTTAGGAAAATCTCAACTCAAACAATTCCCAGTCCTCTCTTTCCCTTAATCGGTTTTGAAAAAATAAAATAAAAGTCCACCAGGGGGCGCCTCTCACAAGCGCGACGGATGGATGTTCACGTCATCGATTTTTACCTAACCGATACGTTTCTAGCGGTAATGCTAGCAGTGTCAGCAAAGTATTACAGCAGACAGCGCGCTCCATCTCTAACATATCAAAAACGTGGCGGTAACCAAGGTAACCGCGCTAAAAAACACCTGATACTAGCGGACAGGTGCGCCGTGTTTGACCGTCCAAGTGAGGCTTGTCGTGGCGTTATCGTTCCAACAGGTGTGTGCCAGCGGTACACGCATGGAGCACGTGACTTAAGTGTTATTAAAGATAATCGCAATTATTTTAATTACGGTGTTCCCTCCTTTTTATTAAAAAGTAATAAAAAATGTAAAAAACATGAATACGGTTTCTAGCTCTATAGAAAATGATGATCGTATCATATTAACAACTGAAAGTTCACATTGAGCCTCAATAATAAAAAACATAATAATTTGAATATAACTTTATATTATTATTATTTATATTATTTATTGTTCTTTACTCTGCATTTGGAACTTTGTTTGTTTCCTGCATTAAAATGTATTTTACTGATGTTTTAAATTGTTCAGGAATTGAGGTTTAAGGTTTAAGGTGGTTTGAGGGAGTTTAGATTGTAGGACGTAGTCATCAGTTCAACAGTAATTATTGTTTCATCCAGTTGAATGAATGTGATCATTTCAGGACGGGGGGGGGGGGTGTTCTGGTCACAGCAGGCGGTTCTGATGCTTCTGGATCCAGCCGCCGCGGTTCCTTCCAGAGCTTTTCTGCTCAGCTTTCAGGCGGCGTTATGATGGGATGCTAAACGCCACTCCAAATCCCCATTGTTCTGCCCTCTCTGTGTTTCCGAGGCAACAGTCTCCCACCATCTGGACGGCCCTCGTCCCTCAGTTCAGAGGAACATTTCTGCTTTTTCTCTCTTTGTTTCCACCCCCCCCTTCTTTATTTGTGGTCTGTTTGAATCAGAATAACTTTATTAATCCCTGACAGGAAATTGCTGTGGTTCATACGCGCCGATGAAACAAGAATCAATAAAATGGAGTGAAAGTAAATGATATGCGAGCGGCAGAAACATCACAGATTCAGATAATGTAATTACCGTAACCATGGCGATTCAGCCTCAGCTCCACTTTCCTGTTACCTGTAACTTTAACACCGAAACAGTTTTAGATTCATGCAAATGGAAAACGATTTAACCTGTGTGTGTGTGAGCATGCACACGTATGTTAGAGCGTGTATGTATGGGAGTGAATGTGTACTTTTATGTGGTTCTGTGTATTCTTGTTTCTGTGAATGTGAGAGTGTGCGTTTGTGTTACTTGCATTTGTGTGTGCACGTGTGTTCATGTGTGTGTCTGTATGTTCTAATGCGTGTGCATGTGCACATACGTGTGTGTGTTTGATCCTTACGTGTGTCCTTGTGTGTGTACACTCCTGTAAAAGAGCATCATTTGTTCATTTTTTCATTTGTTCTCGTCTTTCTGACCTTCAGTTCATTCATTCATTGGACCCCCCCCCTATTGTTGTTTTTGTTTGTGTGTCTAAAACCGCCTTCATCTTCATCTTCATCTTCATCTTCTCTTATGTTTCCATCTGCATTGACTTAAAAGAACCTGCAGTTTAGTAAACATCGACTCGCGTTTGGATCAGAACCTGAACTCAGAACCTTTCCGCCGGTTCCCTCCGACCCGACACTCGGACACGTTTGTTCTTCCTCGTTATCCACTTTAAATTCATCTACCTCTGCTCTGTCCTCTGCTCCTCGCCTTTTCCGGAGCATACAAATGAAGATGGAAGTCCTCCGTGGTCGTCTTGCCGCCGTTCCTCCGCCGCTGCACGTCTCGGCGCAGATTCTTGCCCCCCCCCCCACACAGATTTGGAGGAAAGGTCAGAAAAGAAGCGATTTCTCTTTGTTTGAGCTGACAAATCAGTCCCTAATGAAAGAGAGCGGGATGTTTGTTTATGAACACCTTGAAGCCCCCCTCCCCCCCCCCCCTCCCCCCCGCTCCTCCATCCTCACTACCTGGCCTGCATCTGCATCAGTCTGTCCTCTCGAGGCCTGGATCGCTGCAGAAGGTTCTCACTCTTCTGAGACGTGGACGTGCCGTCAGCAGACTGAGGCGTTTCCTCTGCTGGTTTTTATTTGGTTGGATCCATTGACTGTAAAAACACTGGACAAAACAAGCAATGAGGTCTCCCATTGGAAATGCATTACCTCCTCACCTCTGAAAGTAGGCCGCCGCTTTCACCGTCACTTCCTGAAACGGCTATCGCCATTTTGCAAACAATCACCAGCGATTGGTCCGAGTCTCTGTGAGTCATGGAATCTATAGGAAGTACCTTCAACCAATCTGAGGTGAGTTTATTGTGAGTCTCCGCCTCTTTCCACGCCTCTACCACGAGACAGCGGAATGTAAACAGCTTCCACTTTAATAACGGCGACTCGAGAGAATCGTACAAGTCATTGTTCAAGTCTTTGAGGGAGAACCTTTCCAACATTTGATTCTGCTGTTAACCTTTCCTGCTTCCTCGTCCTGACCGTGGTCGGGGGGGACAGAGGAGCTGCTGCAGCTCCTCGGACGAACGTCCTCGCGGTTAAACCCGCGGGTGTTTGGTTCTGCAGGCAGATACTCTCACTGTCTGGTTGGAGGCTGGAATCCACCATTTATTTTCACTTTTGTTTTACAGCACATTGCTTTACTCCAACTTTCCCTGAACGCCCGCTCCCTTTCTTTCATCTCTCATCCTCTCTCTCACATGCGCGCGTGCACGTACAATCACACTCGCGCCGCCCCGTCCCTTTCTCTCTCCGTAGCTTTCCCGCAACACTGCAAATGTTGTATTGACTTACATATTTTCTTTTTTGTCGAGCTAAATAATGTGTCTCCACACATATTCCGGAAACATCGACATTCTCAGTTCTAATCATCTATTTCCATATTGAAACCAGTGACTGTATACGCTGGCCTTTATGAACGCACGTCCGCGTTAACTTTCAACTTCTTCTGTTTGCAAAGCGAGCGTGTTTTTTACACCCGGTTTAACCGCGTTGAGCCTCTAAATCTATTTCTACAGAGTAAAAGATGGCGACAGCATGCGCCTCTTGTTTAAAACTGCTGCATTCCATTGAGGAAAACAATAGAAGGACAATGATTGGAACATTGTTGAATTGTAAAGTAGGTGTTAAAAGGTCTTCACGGACCGCATTGATGAAGTCTGCTCCCATTGGCTACCCGTCATCTGTCACTCAAACCCCCCAGACGTTCGACGTCAGACCCACAAACGCTTATAGAGCCATCTGATTGGTCAATTTATAACTCAAATAACTTGTGATAATGGAAAAAAATCTTTAAAAAAAAATTAGGATTAGAAAAAAGAAGTTAAGCAGAAAGCAGCAGAGGAAGAATGATTATTCTGACATTTAAAATGACTGAGAAATAACTGTCTGTTTCTCAATGGAAGTCAATGGGACTTTGACCTTTTTGCAACCCAGTGGTACTTCCTATATGGAACACGGAAGGAGGGGGGCATGCTCAGTCCAGTTCTCTCTTATACAGTCAATGGTTGGATCACATTCAGAGCGGGACGAAGTTTCCCTCAGATTCACTCATTTGTAGCTTAATTGGACCATTTGGTGGGTTCTTGTTGTGTTGGGCTTCAGACAGACAAAGGAAGTTGTCCGATTGGATACTTTTATCATTAAACCAAACATGGAGCTCACAAGAACACGAATAGCTAAAGCTCGTTTTGGTTTTCCTCCTCTGGACTCTGATTCAGGGTAAATAAATTCTAAGAAGAGTTCTTGGATGAATCTCAGGACAACATCTCGTCCAGCAGCTGATACCTGCAGCTGGTAGCATCACAGTTTCTTTGTTGTTCTTGAACTCGCCTCATCATTTGAAAGCGGTTCAAGCTCGTTTTTGCTGCTAAAGTCCTCATCATGTGACCCGTGTGGGGGGGTTGACCCGTGTGGGGGGGTTGACCGTGCCGATTCACACATCAAATTCCCGTCTGCTTGGCGCTCTCTGGGCGGCGGCGCTCTCTGGGCGGCGGCGCTCTCTGGGCGGTGGCGCTCTCTGGGCGGCGGCGCTCTCTGGGCGGCGGCGCTCGCTGCGCCGTCCACCGGCCGACGGGCTAGCGGAGCGGGCGTGATTGCTCCAGCTCCATGGGCTCTGCGACGGGCTGGCGACCTTCAGGGGTGTCCGCCGCCTTCGCCCCACAGTAACCGGGACAGTCTCTGGTTACTCCGGGGGGTTAAGAAAACAGATGGAAGTTCAAGAGGAAAATCTCCACATTGGATGTATGTTTCTACCCTTTGAACGTCACATGTCCAAAGCTGGGCTCCTGATTGGTTGATACCTGATGCCCAGGTTGCAGTGTAACACCTCAGATCGCGTCTGCACTTTGACTTAACGTTTCAAGTTGACGCCTCAGCCGTGTGAATCATGTCCGGCGTGAAATCATCATACCAGCAAGGAGCGCACACGTATGACGTGCACAACGCTAACAGGTTCGCTGCACAGTCCCAGGATTTGGGGCGGAGCTAAAGAAGGATCTCTCTTACTTACCTGTCGCCCGCAGCACGCCCGTAGATAAACATGAAGATTCTCTCTCTTCGGTTCACTGGGCGTTCTATGATGTTGGGTCACCTGTACGGGGCAGGTGAGACCGCCCACATCCACCTGTAAGGACGGTTGGGATGAAGGGTTTAAGCTTCCACAAGAAATATTCGTTTTCAAACATTATAAACAGTTTTTGACAACTTTAATATTTTAACTGATTAACAGAAATAAACTTATTCACGTTTGGTGATTGAAATATACTCAGAAATACTAAATATTGTTCAGAATATCTGAAGAGTACTGTTTACCTTCAGAAAGTACTTGTAATGGAGTACCCCCCCCCCCCCTCGTGTTTCTCTTTGACCAAATGGTCGTTAGCTTTAGCGACTGATGTTTTTCCTCTCATGTCTCCGGGTTCGTCCCCCCCCCTCCAATCCTGGTGGATTAAACCCTCGCTTAACCTTTGACCCCCATCATCCCAGCGTTCGGCGGGGTTGACGGAGTGTCATGTGACCGCCGGAGGTCAGAGGTCATGAGCGGTCGAGGAGCGGCTCGCACGTCCAGCAGCTGAACAAACAGACAAACGAACGCGTTCAGACACACGACGGGGAAACGCCGCGGCGCCTCAGAGCTCCGCCCCCTAAAGCAGACGTTCAGGTGAAGTTCTGCTCCTCTTTCCCTTCATCCCGACCATCTTCTGCTTCCTGGTTCTGATCTCGGTTCTGATCTTAGAACCGTTTTCCTTCATTCAATGTGAGCACCATTTCCTGGTTCTGGAGGGTGTCCTCCTAAAGCCCGTCGGTTCTGTGAAGCTCCTACATCCAAACATCATCCGACCTGTTCAGAACCAGAACTGATGCAGTTTCATTATACCCTTCTATAGCCGGTTTCTCTGACTATGAGGTGAATTCATCAAAACACAACAGTCAAACTTTATTCAACACATTCATAAACATTTGAAGGATAGTACGTGTCTCTCCACCAGGCTCCTGACTACAATACCCATAATGCTCCAACAACCCATCAAGCGTTACAGCTTCACAGTCGATCTAAAACATTAGAAGGAGCGGAACGTTCCAGCGAACTGGAGCTCAGTAACACAACCAGAACTCACACACGATTAGAAAGATGAGGGTTTTAATCGTGTCACATGGTCACTAATTAACTACTAATTAATTTAATGTTGAAAAGTTTATGAATTTCCACCAAAATCTATCAAATAAACTGTTTAGAGTCTTTCTTTTCAATCACTGATGATCTTATGTCTTTTATTTTGAAAGGGAGTCATGTCAAAAGTCTATTAATTTTTAGAAAATATTCTATTTTATTTCTGCCCAAATATGATCATTTATTCATCTTTACTGTAGCAGAATGAATCCAGAGGAGGGTCTTCACGGCTCCAGCTGAGGTGTGGTTGGACCTGATTGGCTCTTTAAATGTTGACGGTTACAGAAACGTTACGTTAGTAAAGTGTTGTGTAGGGGGGGGGCTGTCTCTGCTTCAGAATCCACTGGATTTATGTTAGTTACATGAACTCTGGATCTGCAGTGTCTGTGTGATGTCATGACGCTGGAACATACATGACAGGATTTCATCACATGTTTACAGTCTGGAACTAAAACCTCCTTCATGCGTGTTTTTGTACAAAGAGGTTTCAGACCGTCGTAGAATTCTTCCTCCTCACGGCCTCAGCGTGTGGACCGCCGTCCGTGATGACGGCGCCATCATCCAGATTACATTAGGACCACGCCGCAGTTACAGTTACAGTTACAGTTACAGTTACTATAACGTGGGAGTATTTTTCTCCTGGACACTCTAGAGTCAAACGATGTCTGAACGGCGTTGTGTTCGTGTGTTTGTGTGTTTGTGTGCATGTGTCCTCCAGGAGCAGCTGTGTGTGTGTGGGGGGGGGTGTCTGCGTTCTCGTTTCCTCTCAGATCCATTAGAAATCTTTTTAAATACCACAGAATCAGACCGGCTCACATTACTCTCAATCACCGTCGGACACAGAGATCGATCCTCCAATCACGCTTTGGGATTCGGAGACGCTCCGCCTCCGGCACCGAGATGTCCAGGTGTGTCCTCCTCAGCAGGTAGAGGACGAGTCCTCGAACACTCCTCTGTTCTCCTGAGGTTCTTCTGGACCTGAACGCCAGCGGACCCCCCCCTCCAGCTGTGATTCAGTTTTCAATGGGGGGTGGGTGGGGGGGGGGGGGGGGGTGGGGGTGGGGGTGAGTGTGAAAATTGAATTTCTACAGTCGGACATTTGACTCTAAATGTTTTAATGCTCTGAATATCAGCGAGAGAGTTTACAAATGTGTGTCTGTCTGTGGACTTTCTGTGTTTATGTGTGAACTTTTCTGCGTGTGTGCGTGTGTGTGTCTGTGTGTTTGTGCACATTTCAGTGTATATTAGTGTTTTTTTGTGTTTTACATGTTTGTGGACTTTCTGCATCTGTTTGTTTTGTGTTTATTTGTGTACTTTTCTCTTTTATGAGTGTTTGTATGTTTTTCTATTTGTGTATTTTTGTGTGTTTTGGGTTTGTTTGTTTACTTTTGTGTGTTTTTGTTTACTTTTCTGGTTTATTTGAGCACTTTTTCTCTGTGTGTATCTTGGTGTTTGCAGTGTTGTGTGTTTGCAGTTGTGTGTATTTGCAGTGTGTGTTTGCAGTTGTGTATCGCGCCGTTCTCTGCAGCTGCTGTTCCTGCAGCAGAATTCCAGAGCCTCCTGTGGATTTACAGTGGATTCTCCAGGATTACGGAGGATCTGGGGGTCATTCCTGACGTGGATTCTCATAAACACTCTGAGGAACCCAAACAATCGTGTTCTCCAGCCATCACAGCTGGAACTTTCTAGAACTTTAGATCGTTTCTGCTGCTGGGGGTCAAGATGATTATATGATCTATGATATCAATAGTTCTGATTAGATCTATTAGTTTTATTTATGAAAGTAAACTTTGTACAGATAATAAACTTTCTCTGTTATTAACACTAAATAAGATGAACTTGTTCCAGATTTGACATTAAAAGAATCTTTTTCTTTTTCTGTTTTATTTTATTTCCATTTCCATCAGATTAAAACTAAAGTTTATTTTCTCAAACAAAAGAAGATTTCTAGTCATTTCAAACATTTCTCTCTGTTTAGTTCAACCAAAGCCGTTCTTTTAGAATATAAACATGTTGGTACATGAATAAAATCTTTGTTTTAAACTTTTACATTTGAATTCGGGTCCATTTTGACCCAGAGCGTAACAAGAGAGTTAAAGATGAGATGCTAGCATTAGCATAACCCTAGTAACAGAACAGGAAACATGCTAATTAGCTTGTTTGCTAACGTAACTTTAGCTTTTTTTCCTGTTTTGTCAGATTTGATCCTCTTTTTGTCTTTTTAACGTCCATCCCGTCTCTGCTGCTCTCATCTTCTTCAGGACGTCTTCATTCATGTCTGGGGGGGGGTCATCGACAGTCCTGGGGGGGGTCATATACAGTCCTGGGGGGGGCAGACTGACTGACTGACTTCTAAAGTCAATCCTGACGGAGGGATTTGGTGTTTATGGATGTTTTGTTGGGACTCCCGGCAGACGCAGCGTCTGCAGACACATGAGGCATGTGAGGCTGGGGTCTGCACACGGAGCTCCTGCGTGTCCGAACACGCCGACGGCGGACATGGAGCCAGGAGGGGGCGGGGCAGACACGCCGAGCACGAGGGGCATGTCGTTAGACGCTTTTGGCCGCTGACCACCCAGACCGCCGCGCGCCGGCGTCAGCATCAGACCACCAACGTCTTTATGAGTCTGTGACTGTGGAGCCCCTCCCACTGCCGTCTCTCCCTGTGATGTCATTAGGACACGCCCCCGTCAGGACTCTTTAGGGAAGGTGTTTGTGTGTCACGGATACGGAGCGGATTACCACAGCTGCCCGTTAACCGAGCCGTCACATGACCTCACCACGGCGTGCTGGTCTCTGGCTGAGGGGGGGTGGGGGGGGCTAATGCAGGAGTATTTCACCCCCCCACCTCCCCCCTCATCAGGTTTCCTGCAGGGGAACAGTCTGTCGTTTGTTCAAACTGTCAGGAGAACATCTCAGTGAAGATCCACAAACCGGAGACTGCTGTGTGTCTCATGCACTTCAGAACCAGACCGGGTTCAGGAGCGGATGAAACCTGAGACCAGAACCAGGCTGTCTTTGGCCGTGGGGGTGCACCCCCATCTCCATGGTAACCAGAACAGCTTCATTTCCCGTCTTTCTCTCTAGTCCAGGAGATGGTCAGCAGTCGTGTTCAGGCGCCGGTCCGAACCTTTCCCTCCGCACAGAAATCCTGGCTCGGTTCTGACCCGCATCTGCAGCTCGTCTGTGGAAGAACGGTTGAGTTTAACTCCTGAAGGAGGACAGGAACCAAACGAGATTTCAGTTTGAAGATTTGTTGATTTGATGCTTTGTGACAAATGATCCTTCAGAGAATCGTCCTTCAGATCTCAGAATCTCACCGAACGTGTGAACAGATCAGGGGGGGTGGGGGGGTGGGGGGTCCGTCTATATTCTTGTTACCTTTGTCGGCTCAACGTCTCCCTTCTTTGTTCCGTTTCAGACGGGGCCCGTTGGACCCTGCAGAGTACCCCATGCAGCCGTGGTCGGGCCTTTACCCCGGACCCCCCCAGGCCCAGCAGGGGTACCCCCAGTCTCCCATGTACCCCGATTCCACCTCCCAGTCTGTCCCATCATACTCCAGCTTCAAGCCCGGCCCCCCCTACCCGCGGCCCGTGGACCATCGAGCCGTGGACCCTGGATACTACCCCAACCCGGGGTGAGTAGAACCCCCCCAGAAGCTGCTGTAACGAGGTCATGACTACACGCCATTTATGACGGGAGGGGTCGTGTTCCAGCCCCTACCAACATTAAAAAACCTTCACGAATGTTTAGAATTCCAGTAATGAAACTGTCGGGTCAGAAATACTTCAGAAATACTTCAGTCGTCGTTTCGAGAAGAAAAGATTTCTGTTTTTCTTTGATGGTTTTTACTCTTTCTTTGACCTTTGACTCTAAAGATACAAGCTGTAGTTTAAACCCCTGACCAGATGATAAAACTACGTACCGTATTTTCCAGAGTATAAGTCACAGTTTTTTTACATAATTTCGTCAGGGGTGCGACCTGTACTCTGTAGCAACTGAAACTCAAACACAACTTGTACTCTGGTCTGAAGGACGTCACCACTGGGACGTAGTGTACTCTGCTGTGACTTATACTCCAGTGCAACAGAGTATACATGGGTACGACTTATACTCTGGTGCGACTTATACTCCAGTATGACTTATACTCTGGTGCGACTTATACTCTGGTGCGACTTATACTCTGGTACGACTTATACTCTGGTACGACTTATACTCCAGTATGACTTATACTCTGGTGCGACTTATACTCTGGTACGACTTATACTCTGGTGCGACTTATACTCTGGTGCGACTTATACTCTGGTACGACTTATACTCCAGTATGACTTATACTCTGGTGCGACTTATACTCTGGTGCGACTTATACTCCAGTATGACTTATACTCTGCTGCGACTTATACTCCAGTGCAACAGAGTATACATGGGTACGACTTATAGAGATGTACGCCCCGCTACGACACCATGACACGTGGAACTGTAGGCGGGGCTTATAGGTAGGACTCCTGTGGAGGAGAGCTCCAGGTAAGCTCCTCAGCACCTCCTCTTCTGCTGGATTTGGACCGGACTGATCAGATGGTCGTTTGGCTGCAGGTGGGAGGAGAGACGCAGACCACCGGACCGACCCAAACCCAGAAGAACTGCAGCCCAGGAGACCAGCCGGTCCACAGGAGAACCTCCTCCTCCTCCAGACTCCTGAGGACGCTTCATACCAGCTCACGATGGACCGACGTCAGGTCACCGACACGACCCGAACCCGGTTCATCAGAACCAAACAAAGAGTCTCCATGAAGAATCCAGCAGTTCTGGTCTGATTCTAGCGACCGTGAATCTGAAGAATCGCTGCAGCTAAACTCACGTTTTATGATCAACACCTCAAAGGTTTTTATACTAAACCAAAAACTTTCACCTGGAAACATTTAGAGGAGGTGATCCACTTGATGGTCCAGAGATGAACCAGAACCCCCTGAAGGTTCTCCTCGTTTCTCTGCATCTTAATCTGATATTTTAACCTCTTAACTGCAGATTTATTGCAGCCAACTTAAGTGTTTTTAATCATCTCTTTCAAATCTGAATCAGGACCGCAGGTGTTAACAGTATTTCACTTCAGGTGTTTCTAGCGGCTCTATGATTTCTAGATAAGCAGAAGAAAGTTCTGAAGGGAGGCCCGGTCCGCTTCAGCGCTCTGGATCCGAGGACTCGTTCTGTTTCAGCTCTTTAGTTCTTCTCTCATCATGAAGGTTTCGTCTGATCCAGGAGTTTGATCTAAACCAGAGGATCAGGATCTTTTAGGATTATAGTGATGGAGGACGGGAATGTGACGTGAAGGAGGACGATCAATGAAAGTGCAGAAAAAATGGAAACGGGTGAAGTTGGTTCTGTAGAGTAGAGCGACGCCGACTGAATGTAGAGATCAGAACATTTTGAGATCCAGACGAGCTTCAGAGACTTTTCCTCCTCAAACCTGAAGTCCGAGCAGAGAATCGGAGCTGCACGTCTGAAGCTGAAACGGTGATTTTCAACCCATTCCACATGTTTATGAACTCCTCACAGGCCCGTTTGGTTCTGGTTCTGGTTCTGCTGGAACACCAACATTTTTGGACTGTGAAGCTGAAGGTACGCTCCAGAGTTCTTCTCTAAATGAAGGAATCTCCTTTCTATCCTTTTATATCGGCTCTGAATGTTTACCAGCATCTTCCACTTTTACACCTTTTTCAATAAAAGAAGTGATTTAAAAAAGGGGCGTGGTGCTTTTCCTCCCGCCGCCGCGGCGCCGCTCGCTTTAATTAACCATGAGTCAGGAGAAATGATTTCCCTCACGTCCCCCCCCCACAAGGTCGCCCACCGACGCCGTCGACCCAATTTAGTCCGTCGCCTCAGCGGCTGATAAGCTGAACTGCAGTGATAAGAGATCCCTCGTTAATAGAAGACTAATTATCAATTAGGAGGAGGAGATGAGGAGCACTGATTGGGCTGCAAAGTTCTGCCGCACAATGCCACCATGGGGGGGGGACGCTAAACCACCGAGGACAGATCCAGTCGGGACCGGAACACTTCTGCTGAGTCGACCGGATATAAAAGGGTTTCAAACATTCTCCTTGAAATAATCAAAGTTCTCTGAACTTCTGAAGACGGTTCGGATCAGAACTTCACAAACAGGAAAGTTCTGCGGGTCAGAGCCGACCCGTAGAAGTTCGGTCCTGAACGTCCGTCTCTGTAGAACTTTCCTCTTTATCGGAGCGTGATCTTCAGGGACGCGATGCTTTAATTAAAAAGTTACCCATGATGCTCGGCGCTTCCCCTCTCCACCCTCTTTGTCTTCTGCAGATGTTTCTGCAGATTTACTTTGTCTCCTCTGGAGTTTCAGCAGATTCTTTTTCTTCTGGGTCTAACAGAGTCAGGTTCTGCTGGGGGGGGTCATTAAATATGAAGAGCTGCCAGGTCCAAAAGCTTCTGATGGGCGGGACGAAGACAAACATATTTATTTATTTATTTAAATAAAACAAAAACGACAAAAAAGTTCATCAAAAACTATGAAGTCTTTTAAGCCCCGCCCCCTGGTTTCTCTACATAACCAGTCTCTCTCTAGTCATTTGTTCCCTCACCCGTTCATAGTCCTCCTCTTCCTCCTGGACCTCCTCGGGTCTCCGCAGCGTCTGGACGTCCGTCCAGCGTTTGATCCCTGAAGGATCTTCTGGTTTGGTAAATCTGGTCTGACGGAGTTAAGTTTGAACTCAAAGTTTAAAGTATTTATGCCGTTTGTCTTTATATGTTTCTTCAGCAGATTCAGATCAGGAGAAAAAAAAAAAAGCATTTAAATTTCGGAACCTTTATGACTGGATCCTAAAAGACTGGATCCTTTAGAGGTCAGATCCTGTAAGGTTGGATGCTTTAACAGTCGGATCATTTATGATCGGATCCTTTAAAGGTCAGATCCTTTAAAGGTTGGATCCTTTAAGGGTTGGATCCTTTAAAGGTCGGATCCTTTAAGGATCGGATCCTTTAAAGGTCGGATCCTTTAGGGTCGCATCCTTTAAAGGTCGGATCCTTTAAGTTTGGATCCTTTACGTTCGGATCCTTTAAGGATCGGATCCTTTAAAGGTTGGATCCTCTAGGGTCGCATCCTTTAAAGGTCGGATCCTTTAAGTTTGGATCCTTTACGTTCGGATCCTTTAAGGGTCGGATCCTTTAAAGGTCGGATCCTTTAAGTTTGGATCCTTTAAAGGTTGGATCCTTTAAAGGTCGGATCCTTTAAGTTTGGATCCTTTACGTTCGGATCCTTTAAGGGTCGGATCCTTTAAGTTTGGATCCTTTAAAGGTCGGATCCTTTAAGGGTCGGATCCTTTAAATGTCGGATCCTTTAAGTTTGGATCCTTTAAAGGTTGGATCCTTTAAAGGTCGGATCCTTTAAGTTTGGATCCTTTACGTTCGGAACCTTTAAGGGTCGGATCCTTTAAGTTTGGATCCTTTAAAGGTCGGATCCTTTAAAGGTCGGATCCTTTAAAGGTCGGATCCTTTAAGGGTCGGATCCTTTAAAGGTCGGATCCTTTAAGTTAGGATCCTTTAAAGGTCGGATCCTTTAAAGGTCGGATCCTTTAAGGATCGGATCCTATAAAGGTCGGATCCTTTAGGGTCGCATCCTTTAAAGGTCGGATCCTTTACGTTCGGTTCCTTTAGTGTCGGATCCTTTAACAGTCGGATCATTTATGGTCAGATCCAACATGATTAATCTCCTTTACGATCAGATTCTATAACGTCTGATCCTTCACATTCGGATCCTTCAATCTGCAGCTGAAGAGCGCAGCCCCGTGCCCTTCGTCTGCGTCTGCGGGCTCAGCAGCTGCGCAGACCGGGTTCTGCTGAGGCGGCGCACGCTTCAGAACCCGGCTCCTTTCTTCCCTCTGAGTTGACAGGCGGAGAGCCGGCTCGACTCTCAGCTTGAAGACGGCGTTGACAGACTGGTGTGTAATTGTTCTGACCTCTCTCCTCAGGCAGGTCTGGCACGCTGTAATTATTAGCAGTTATTATTAATAGTTCTAATTAGCATTGTAAGCCACTGTAATTAGGATTTGTATGCGGAGCTGGCAGCTGCGGCTGAGTGAGCGCCTCCATTGTTCGGCTCCGTCCTTCCTGGCAGCTGCTTTTTGTTCCTTTGACATCTTATTTCTTTGGATGTACACACTGTATTTGAAGCCTGTCTTTACAAGTATGAGCTCCTCCAAATCGCTCTTCATCGCTGTCAGCCGGCAGCAGTCTTCATCACGTCTCGCTCCAGATGACAAGTAATGATCACTTCGGCGCCGCTTAAAACAGACGCACTTCCTGAAGAGTCCCTCGCCGCGGCGAGCTGGTAAAACGCCGCGCAGTTCTTTGTGCGGCGGCGAGTTAAAGAAAGTTTGTGACGGGAGCCGTTGGAGGGAATTAAAAGATCTGAGTCTGACGGAGAAGAAGGTCGAGACTTCAGCCTGAAACCAAACGTCAGCAGCTAAATGTGAGCTTTGATGTTGCCATGGAGACGGCATCTGTCATGTGTTAAACGTGTTTACAGAACACCTGTGACGAGTTCAGAGGAATGTCTTCCTGTCACGCTGACTAGAAACAATGAAGTCGTGTTCTGCTCCTGATCATGTCACTCATGTTCTAGAACACGCTTGTAGCATGTTCACTCTGGAATGTTAACATGACCAGCAGCTGGACTCAAGTGGAACCTCAAAGTGATTTAAATTGGATTTGATTCATTTATTTATTTACACATGTAAAAATGCAAAAAGTAAAATCATGTGATGTTTTTTACAGAAACGCATCTCCGTTTAGACTTTAGATTTTATTTATTTTCACTTATTCAACATATCGAAAAATTAAAATTACATTAAAAAAATAGGTGCTGGAAGAGGCAAAAAAACTGGGCTCATATTAGAGGTTCTACCTAATAATATGAAAAACAATTACACACTTTACACATCCTAAAAAATATTAAGATTTCATTTCAATTTTTTTTTTAAATAAGTGCTCTACGGACAGAATGAAGAACTCTTTAGTTCCTCGTACCATCAGACAATATAACTCACTGGCTGAACATCTGAGAAACTTTTAATCATTTTCATCCATTCATTTTAAATCTAGTTAATCCATTGATATTTAACATATTTATTCCTGTAATTTTTTTATTTATTTTTATTTTATTTATTTATTTATGTATTTATCCTTAAATTTTTTAACCCACCGACTCCTATTGTTTTATTGTGTGTATGGTTTTATGATTGTCAGCAGATGACCACATTTAAATTTCCTAAGACATCTATCGAAAAATACAATCAATTAATCATCAGGGATTGCCTTAAACTTAAGTATTCATTAGTAGTAGAAGATTTATTTAAGACTGTAACACAACTCTGTCCAGAAATAAAATACAGTAAGTAAAGAAACAGAGAATTATAGAATCTAAAGCAAAAAAAAAAAAAATAGGTTCCAGGGTTTTTTTCTTCACAGCTCGATTCCAATAAATGAAAAACTTTCTAATTCTAATTCTAATGGAGATAAATGGATCCAGAGAAAAGCTGCATCACTGATAGTAGTTTTGCTGCTTTCTTAGAGTTTTCATTTTTTATTTTTGTTTCTGTTCTTCTCTTTTTCCTGACGTGTAGAACTTTAAATAAAACTGACAGGAACGTGTCTTTGTCTGCGCTGGAAATCTGTAAACATTGACTCCGCCCCCCTGAGGTTCCAAACAGGAAGTGGCTACAAGAATCTTAAATCGCACAGACTTGCATAGAGTCATTCTATTGGTCAGAATAAACTTTCTGGCTCTGATATATTTTAACATCTTCTTGATAATCTTCTTTTTTCTCTGCATTTTTATTCAAGTAATAAAACATAATAAACATAATAGAAAAGCATGACATCGTGGTTGATCTGTGGTCATCTCAGACTCTGGAGGCTTCAGTCTGTCAGTGAAGGTCTGATGGAGGAAATAATCTCTGAGAGTTGTGTTTGATGAAACATCTCTCCGGGTGCCATCTTTGTTTAGTTTCTTTACATCCAGGCGTGGGGGTCAAAGGTCAATCATGTGACCTCTGATGAACCTTCTCTGTCCTTTTCCAGGAAACGTTCCTCCAGCTCTGCAGCTTCTGGGTTTTAACTTCATAAAAGTCGACATGAATCTGCAGGACGGATGAGACGCACAGGACAGTCTGTCACAGATAACAGAGCCGGTCCGAGTCGGGCTGTTAGTTCTGGACGGGAGTCGTGAGGAGAAGCAGATCCTTCCTGATGTTTATCGTCTCAGAACCAGAACCAGGACTTTCTTTCTCTCTTATTGAAAGAAAAGAACATTTTCATCAATTAAAGCGAGTCTGAACGGAAGCACGAATGTCCGGGTTTGAGGAGAACCAGAACCGCTTTGGTTCCGTCTGTTCTGCAGAACTTTGGACTTCTGCTATTCTCTATTCTGACGCAACTGACCTGACAGGAACTGATTTAGTCTTCTGTGTGGTTCTCCTCAGACCCGCAGAGGTTCTGGACCTTCGTTCTTCCTATAGATGGTCCGAGTCCGAGTCCAAGTCTTCACCGTTCCAACAGAACATTTAATTTGTTTATTTTATGAAGTAAAATCTGTTTGAACTTCATGGATCAGAAGATCAAACTGTGACCAAATTCAAAGCGTTTCTCCGAGGACGGACGCTTCAGCCGCCGGGATCCTTCGGACCGACCCAGATCCCCCCCCCACGGGACCGGCACCACACCAGCTCGGATAATCCTCCCAAAATACATCCGATGTGAAGAAACATCGTCTGTTCTCCAGAGGCTGAAGCTCATCAGAACTTCAACCACTTTCAGAACCAACATTGATATTTTTATGCTTCTCATATTTTGGTTTTATTATAGATTTGGAAACACTCCAACATTTGAGTTTTCATTTGGACTCGATTGACTTGAACTCGTGATCCCTCAGAGGTAGAACATGTCAGCATCTCCGGGCTTTGATTGACAGCAGCTTCTCCACCAATCAGCAGTTGCATCCAGCATGAGTGAAGTCTGTTTCACCTCAGAGAAACTTCTTCAGAGAAATCTCTTGTTGACTTTTCTTGTTTTGGCTCCATCGTCTCGTCTTGAAATAATCCCGCCGACGCGCCGATGACGGCGGCCCGCCTGCTCTCTGAGCAACAGCAAACACGCCGGCGCCGAAACCTAATCTTTGTGTTTTAATCATCTCACACCTCAGGTCGAGACGGAGAGTCGGCCTCCGGCGCTCCTAATGCCGCAGATGGCCCGTCCGGCTCTGGTTACCGGATTCGGCTGATACCAGACGGGAGCCGCTGCCAAATTCTGATCTTCTCACAACTCTGACGAGAGCCGCGTTCTGGCACGCCGCGGCGGCGGACAGACTCTCCGCTCAATCCCGCGTTATCTCCTGGAAGGGAAGCAGAGGGGGGGGGAGGGGGTGGACCGAGGCCGGGGTTTACCGGGTCAGGACCCCCCAAATGTCCTCCTCTTCTGGGCTCCATCTGTCTCGCTGCCGTCCGGCCCGGTTGAGCCGGCGCCCCGTCCTCCGAGAGGACGACCGCATCGTTCTGAGGAGACGCGGATGATCTGATGATCTGAGGGGTTTAGAGTCGCTCCAGAACGCCGCGTCTCTGCGGTCCGGAGAGGAGGAAGGACAAAGAAACGAGTTAGAAAAGATCACAAAGAACTTCACCAGAGCAGAAGTTTGAAACGAATCTGAAACTTTATCTCATGGATAAAATTAAACATTTATAAGAACTTATAAGTTAAAGAAAGACGTTTTTCATTTTAGATAATAAAAGAGCCCACAATGCAGTTGGCCCCGCCCACTTCTTCATGTTTTGACTTTCAGCTTTTATTTGCTTGATTAATCAATTGATCAGTCATGGATCTAATGATCAATACTTGTGGTTCTAGTGATCAGGATGGAAGTTTGGTTCCAAGTAGGATTCACGCGGTTCTACCGACACCAAATGAAGCTTCTAGAAGCGGTACTGTCTCAGTGAATGTCTGTTTGTCTCTGGACATGTCAATCACTTCTTCCCTCTTCAGTACTTTGAAGTTCTACCCAATCCCGTTGCCTGTCCTGTGATAGTGGGCGGGATCATGCAAAGCCGCTGAAGAGACGAGCGGCGCTCGCCCGCTCCACACGGGTTCATTCTCTCGGGTAAACGTGGATCAGCCTTCAAACGCGGTCACAGAGACACAGAAACAGTGGAAGCGGCTGTCATCAGGAGCGACCTCAGATTCATGTTCACAGAAGCACCAGAGTTTCTACAAACTCAAGAAGTTAAAACAATAAAAACAGGATGAAAGGAAATACTGTTAAGTCATTAAAACAACAGAAGTAAATAATTATGAGGTTTGAAATGGCTGAGAAATAAACAGAAAAATGTTCCAGAGACTAAAACGTTTCTTTTTCATCCAAATCTGCAGGTGAACTCGCAAAATCTTTATTTTTGTATTTTCTGGATGAAGAAACGGTTCTGATGACATTCTGCTCTCAGCGTTCATCCATAAACAGAACTTCAGTTTTTCAGAAGCTCAATAGTGAGCTGGAATTCCTCGTCTAGTTTATTATTATCCTGATGGATTCTTTTTCTTCAACTTGTGAATGTAACCCTTAGTAAAGTTACTTTCCTTTTTCTTAACATTTACCTTATATAGGGTGTAATTTTCAGTTTCTCCACTAGTGGCAGTAAACTTTTTTATAATTGATTTCAAGATGTTGATTTTCATCCCCACATGAGTGTTTTGATCTTTTGACGCTTTTCTTCCCGTCATTGATCTTTGACGTTTTTCTAAATGAGCAAGCAGAAGCAGCGAGTGAAAGGGAAAAAAAAAGACTGAGCAAGGTAAACGATAAAAAAAAAAAAAACAGAAATTGTATTTTATTAAAACAGTATTAAACCTAAGTTGACAGAAAACTAATTTCCAACAGTTAGTGTGTACGTGGGAAGAAGATAATCTGGTGAAAACAAGAGTTGGACTTTGAAAATTGTGGAAACGTTCGTATATCTCGGTGAGTGGTAACGCCATTTAGTGTCATAATAGGCTGCTATACCATTAAAGTGTGGTCAACTAATTAAAAAAAAGGGTGAAATGGAAACCTAATGTTACAAAAAACCAGTTGAGGTAACAAAGGAAAATATGTGATTGATATACAGTGTTTTTTAATTTCATTTTCATGTGTGAAGTTTCCTCAGTTCACCACCACGTGTTGAAGGCTATTAAATATCCAGGAAGCTAGTTTTGACTTTGTCGGGTTTTGCATGTTAAGTTAATATAATAATTTTTTGTGTATGTTTGGGTATTTTGTTTAAAATTCTGATGAGGAAAAGACTGTGAAACAATGGAAATAGTGTTAAAAGGTTTGATTATTTTCTGCACATTTGTGTAGACTGGTTTTTTGTTGGAGTTCATTCTGGCCTTCATCTCTTCATCTCATCTATCCATCATCTTTACATCTCTACTCCTCTCAACTCATCTCTCATCCGATCGTCGTCTCTGGAATTCGTCTTGGACATTTAAGTGGGTTTCTTTTAAATTTTTTTTTTGAGTGCACTCAAAGGGTTTTATTTTCTTCTTTTTTTTTTGAAAAAAAGATTGAACTTGAGTCCTTATAGGAACACATTTTTTTCCTGAGATCTCAGGGTTTTTTTTTTTCATTTTTTATGTTAGTGGCCACTTATTTTTTTTTTTTGGGTTAAAAATTTAACGTACGTGGAAATATTTTCAATTTACACTGAGTTTCTGCAGACTGTACTTAATATTTTTGTCATATCTCAAATAATAATTCATTTTTATTCCAACTGGTGTTGTTTCAGTGTGATTTCTTGGGGTGCACTATTCCAAATTTTGGAATATATGACTGTGAACAATCTCCTCATCGAATCTAGAGCTAGAGTAACTCCAGTTGATGATATTTAGAGCTGCCACATAATACAGCAGCAGCACTTAGGGCAGGGGTGGGCAAACTACGGCCCGGGGGCCACATGCGGCCCCTTAAGCTACATGATGTGGCCCTCCAAATTAAAATACATTGAATCAAAAATCCTAATTATTGTTTTATTTTCATTGTATTTCTGGTTTCTTCTCATGAATGGTGTTGTTTCTCTGGCGTTCGTGTGTGTTCCTTTCTGAGTCAGATGGTGATCTTTCTGATTATTCCTACACCACATAAATGCAGCATTTCTTTGAGTTCACATTTTCCTCTGAAGAACATCAACCCATTGGATCACCCAAAAGAGAACAAAAATCAAAATTTAGAAATTAAAACTCCCAAATTTTCTTTTTTTAAATTAATATATGTGAATTTGAATCCAAATTAAAGCATGTTTTTCTCTAAATTCCATATTATTTTTTTAGTTTATGAGGTTGATTACCAAATCTCTCCTTCCATCTGCTCCTTGTCCGGCCCTTATGCCAAATTTTAGAACCCTTTGTGGCCCACGAGTCAAAACAATTGCCCACCCCTGACTTAGGGGTTACATGAACATTTGAGTTTTTCTTCACTTCTGCTCTTCTTTGGTCCGAAGAACTTCTAGAACAACCAGGAATCCTAAAATAAAGTTTCACTAACGGACAGAAAACCAGCAGGAGAACATCCGACATGTTTGGCTGCATAACCGGGTTGTGACCTGAAGAGGCGTGGCCTCAGACGCCTCATTAGAAACCAGAACATGAGGTCCGTGTTTAGTTCTAGAGAATATTTACTAAACAGAACTTCATTATTTCTCTCTGTCTTTGGTTTGCTGGTTTCCTGCTCTCAGCTGATGTTCGTCTGTTTGGGACGGTCGTTGCGTTTGCTCATTAGCAGGGAGGTCGACCGCTGCAGCGATTGAGAGAAAGGACCGCCCACCGCCACGATGACCTCATCACTCTGAGGTTACAGCAGCAGAAACAGGACACTGGTGCACGGAGGACGCGGGAATCAGAGGGTGAATGGATCCAGAAAACTGACCTGAAGGTGGACGAGTCTGATCACTCATTGATCCAGTGATCAAAGGGCATTGATCTAGGGATCAACATTCATGGATCTAGAGATCTGCTGGCATCGATCTAGAGATCAATAGAAATAGACCTGGTGATCAGCACTCATGGATCTTGTTCTTTCCTTGGAGAGAAAATCCTTCCAGCTAAAATTTTTCTTCTCATTTTTACATTTGAAGTTTTATAGTAACTGAAGTTTGAATAAAACAGTTTCAATTTTTGTGCCAAACAATAAACTACATGTCTGAAACAAGAAAGATTCTAAATCTCATAATCTGCAGTATTTTCCCCCTAAAATAGATTTCAAATTAAATTTGACAACAGGTGAAGAAACTGATTTAAATTCAAAAAGATTTAAGTTTTTAGATTTTTTTAAAAGTATTTATATTCAAATTGAATTCTGAAACACTTCATCTAATTTATGACTTCCAGCTGGTAAACCTTCAATAAAACTACAATATTTTTACCACTGGTTCTTTTGCTCCAATCAAACATGGTGATGGCAGTATCAGCATGTGGGGGGAGGGGTTTATGATATAAGTCTTTTATTTAAAAAAAAAACTTTTCAACCACAGGAAGACCAAACCACCTTTCTGAGAATACACGGAACCAATACACACATATACAGTCAAATACAGAGAACCAACATATACAGTCAAACATACAGAACCAAGATATACAGTCAAACACAGTTGTTAAACATCATCGTGAAACCATGATCAACTGTAACAGTGTTGGAGCTGCTCTCTCTCACTCTCTATCTCTCTCTCTCTCTCACTCTCTCTCTCTCTCTTTCTCACTCACTCTCTCTCTCTCTTTCTCTCTCTCTCTCTCTCTCTCTCTCTCTCTCTCTCTCTCTCTCTCTCTCTCTCTCACTCTCTCTCTCTCCCTCTCGCTCTCTCTCTCCCTCTCTCTCTCCCTCTCTCTCTCTCTCTCTCTCTCTCACTCTCTCCCTCTCTCTCTCTCCCTCTCGCTTCTCTCTCTCTCTCTCCCTCTCTCTCTCCCTCTCTCTCTCTCTCTCTCTTTGTTGGAGAACTGGAGACCTCTGTCTCTCCTTTGTACAGACTACAAGTTACTTTCAAAGGTCCTCTCCAACAGACTTAAAAATGTACTGCATGAAATTGTGCATGAGGATCAGTCTTATTGTGTTTTGGGGCGGACTATAATGGACAACATTTTTCTGGTGCGGGACGTCTTTGACCTTTGTACACTGTGTGATGTGGATGTGGGTATGATTTCTTTAGATCAGGAAAAGGCTTTTGATCGGGTAGATCATAATTTTTTATTTTCTACTTTAAGAGCTTTTGGGTTTGGGGATTCTTTTCTCTCGTTGCTTAGACTGCTGTACAGAGATGCCTTTTGTTTAGTTAAGGTAGGTGGAGGGCTTAGTTCTCCTGTTGAAGTGCAGAGGGGGATCAGACAAGGGTGTCCCCTTTCTGGCCTCCTGTACACGCTGGCCATCGAACCGTTCCTGCACAGCCTTCGTTCCAAGCTGGCGGGGTTTGCTTTTCCTGGTCGTGGTCGGAGGCGTGCTATTGTGGCGTCCGCTTATGCTGATGATGTCACCGTTTTTGTTAGCTCACAGAGAGATGTTTCCCTACTGTGTGACTCCTTAGACTTGTTCCAGAAAGCTTCATCGGCCAAAGTTAACTGGGAGAAATGCACCGCTCTTCGGGCAGGTCGGTGGGTGGTTTCCCCCCCCCCACTCTTACCAGGGAACCTGGGTTGGGAAACAGAAGGGTTGAAAGTTCTGGGTGTTTTTTTGGGTACTGAGGAATTTTGCAAAAAGAATTGGGAGGGTGTTACGGAAAGAGTGTGTGCCAGACTATCCAAATGGAAGCATCTGCTACCTCAGCTTTCCTTCCGGGGGCGCACTCTCGTTGTCAATAATTTGGTTGCCTCGACACTCTGGCACAGACTGATAGTACTTCCCCCTCCTCCGGGGCTGATCTTGTCAATTCAGAAAACAATCGTGGATTTCTTCTGGTCCGGTCACCACTGGCTGAAATCTGCTGTTCTCTACCTGCCAGTGGGGGATGGAGGTCAAGGTCTGATTGATATTGCCTCACGGGTGGCGGCTTTTAGGCTGAGGACAGCCCAGCGACTCCTCTACGGCCCTCGCTTGCCCTGGGTCGACACTGCATGTGTCTTACTGAGGAGGGCTGGTCGTTGTGGCTACGATAAACATTTGTTCCTGCTTCAGCACCAGTATCTGGATCTAACGGGATCATCGGCTTTCTACAAATCTGTACTGCAAGCGTGGCGTCTCTTGGTTTGCAGCAGAGGCACAGCTTCAGCCCCCGGCCTGTGGTTGTTTGAGGAGCCTCTGCTGGGTAGTGGCCTCGTCTCCTCACAGATCCTGTCCTCCACCACTGTGAGGTCAAAGCTGAAGGATGTCGGGTGTGTGAAACTGGGACATCTCCTGAGGACTTCCACAGCGGACCTGGCTGCACTGATGGGGATGCACTCACATAGACTGTTGGACAGGCTTGTGGAGGACCTTCTTCTTTCCCTGCCAGTGAATCATCGGACTTTTGTGAGAGACCCAAAAATGGCTGTTCAGTGGGAGGACGGGATAGCGCTTGGTTTCCCTCTTACAGTCTCCCCGTGTCCCGGTGTGAAGAGTGCAGGAGGATCAGAGCAAGTTGCTGTCATGGACCACACCCCAATTGGGTGTTTTGACACACTTGGGACAAAGACATTGTACCTGGTCTGTGTAAAGGTGCTGAACATGCGCTCCTTGGCGGATGTTAGAGTGTCGGGGTGGACTGAGTTTTTTGGCACGGGGTCTTCCCCGAAGGGCTGTTGGAGGTCCCTGTACAAACCACCCGTGGAGAAAAGGGCGGGTGACCTCCAGTGGAGGATCGTACACGGGATCGTAGCTACAAACCGGTATCTGGTGCACCTCGATCCTAGCACGGGGGAGGGGTGTCCCTTTTGTTGGTCAGGGAATCGGGTGCAGCATCTGTTTGCTGAATGTCAGCGTCTGACTGGTCTCTTTTCTTTTCTGCGGGTCTTAGTTGGGGGTTTAGGGGAGCCTTTTTCCTTGGTGGTTTTCATCTATGGCCCCAAATACCAAGTTCAGAAAAAAAACGTTCACACGTTAATAAGTTTTCTTGTGGCTGAGGCAAAGCTGGCTGTGTGGACGTCACGGAAAAACCATCTTCAGGGGACCGGTTCTGATGATGTTTTGTTTCTTTTTAAACAGCGATTAGCTGTTCGTTTGCAAATTGAATTTAAATATTATAAACTTGTTAATTTTGATGATTTGTTAAAATTTGGGCTGTTAAGAATGTTTTGTGTTCTGTCAGCAGAGACAGTTTGGTGTTGAATTTTTGATTGGTTTGTTGTGCAGTTTTCTTTTTTCTTCTTGTTGGTTTTTTGGTTGTTTGTTTCTTGGTTATTTCTTCTGACTATCTTTCTGCTTCTATGTAAGTGGTTTTGGTAATTTTGCAAAGCTACACTGTTCAATAAAGGTACTTTGAAACTCAAACTCTCTCTCTCTCTCTTTCTCTCTCACTCTCTCTCTCTTCTTTCTCTCTCTCTCTCACTCTCTCTCTCTCTCTTTCTCTTCTCTCTCCCTCTCTCTCTCTCTCTCTCCTCTCTCTCTCTCTCCTCTCTCTCTCTCTCTCCTCCTCTCTCTCTCTCTCCTCTCTCCTCTCTCTCTCCCCTCTCTCTCCTCTCCCTCTCTCTCTCTCCCTCTCTCTCTCTCCCTCTCTGTCTCTCTCCTCTCTCTCTCTCATCTCTCTCTCCTCTCTCTCTCCTCTCTCTCTCTCTCTCTCTCTCTCTCTCTCTCTCTCTCCTCCTCTCTCTCTCTCTCTCGCTCTCGCTCTCTCCTCTCTCTCTCTCTCTCTCTCGGCAGTCTCTCTCTCTTCTCTCTCTCTCTCTCTCTCTCTCGTCCTCATCATTTCCTTTTCTACTTTGTTGTTGTTGTTTGTGTTTTTTCTCTGTTTTTCTCTCTGAGAAGAAACGCGTCTGACCTCCAGAAATGTTTCATTTAGTCACAAAATTAACAGAAAATTTAAATTGAAAAGTTAAAAAAAAAATAAAACAAAACCGATTCATGAATCCTGAGGTCATCTATTAAATAATGTATCATTTTTTAATCCAGTAATGATTGATCTTGACTTGGATGTTAAGTAGAATATTCAGAGTAGATTCTAGTTTGATGCTGAGAAAACTTTTTCTGCAGCTGGGATTTCATCTCTTTACTGTACGAGGCTAAAAAGTCAAAATCATTTGGATTCTGAGTCAGAGTTTGAAGTGGAAACAGACGAAGTGGATGAAGCGGAGAAGAAAAGCTGGTTTCTGTGTGTTCTGGATTGTTCTTCAGCAGCACCTCTGCTGCCTCGTCTCATTTGTTAAACATGCCGACCAAACAAACAGCCGGCGCTCGGGAGCAAGCGCACGCCCTCACGCCGCCGTTCCACGCCGCGCTCGCACCCCCACCCACCCACATCCAGCAGAAACTCTGACCCGGAGAGTGGGAGGAAAAACGAGCGTTTAGGATGGAATAATGATGAAGGAACGACAGAAACTCTTTCAGGAAATTCTACTTTCTTCTCTTCAGACTTTTACTGATGGTTGGATGAACTTTGAAGGTGTTTCATTCGTCTGTTTGGGGTCATCCTGACACCTGACTCACTACAGACCGGCGGGACGCTACACCCCAACCCCCCTCACTGAAGGGCGTCTGAGGTGTTCACATCGGCCTGCAGGGGTCGGAGGCGTCGGCCTTCGCTGCACTGAAAGGTTCGTGTTATCGGAGGGAAACCAAACAGAACGCTGAAGAACCGTCTGGATGAGAGACCGACGGAGCATCTCTGAGGAAACATCTGCTTCCTGTTTCCATCTTAATCACTCTGTCAAAAAAGGTTTTTTCACATGAAACCGTTGATGTCTAAAATAAAAAAGTTAAAGTCCCATTATTTGTCACGCACCTGGGTGTGTGAAATTTGTTCTCCGCATTTGACCCATCCCCTGGGGGAGCGGTGAGCTGCAGACACAGCCGCGCTCGGGAACCATTTGGTGGTTTAACCCCCCAGTCCAACTCCTAAGTGCTGAGTGTCAAGCAGGGAGGCACTGGGTCCCATTTTTAGAGTCTTTGGTATGACTCGGCTGGGAATTGAACCCTTAACCTTCCAAACTCAGGGCGGACACTCTACCACAAGGCCACTGTGCTGGTAAAATAGTTTAGTGACACACGCAGTGAAACGAGATGTTCAGGACAAACTCACAAACCAACAACTCGCTGAATCTGAAAGTCTTTGTTCAAACTGGAACAGTCAAACCTGTTTGGAACACAGGTGACCCGATCAAATCTCAAGGTCAGAAACGGCTCACTGACCGCTAGAGAGAAAAGGTTCGTGCACATTTTTATCTATGGGTATGCTGCGGGCGACAACTCATAGTGAACGCTTCTACAACACGTAGGTGAGACGCAGGCGTGTCGTACGGACCTTTCATTCACTTTCATTAACCGGGACGCTCACTGGAAACGAGGCTACCAATCCTGAACTGCCACTGCGGGGGGGCCTCGATGATAGTTTTATTTTAGAAAACTCCACACTGTCATTGTTCACACCGCATCGTGGTCGTGAAAGTTAAACTTGTACAGGGACTAGAAGATTTCTCTGTAAAAGTTGACATCGGTCAGTGAGCGCCCGAGCACATTTTCAGGGAAATCAGGCGACAGCGAACTACCGGCAGCAACTCTGACTGGACGACGTGTCAACGTCTCCGAACGGCAGCCGTCCACAGCACGGCTGAAAGTCCACAAGTCAGAGAAGAACCTTGAGAAGTCAGGATCCAGGCGAGGGTCGGGGCAGGCGGCAGGCAGACAGGGTCAGGAAACCAGAAGATCAAATCCAGATGAAACGCTTGGTAATGTAGACAAACAAAACTCTGCTAAAGTAACAGGTGGAACTGTGCGCTGGGGCTGCTGGGAGATGAAGTGCAGTCAGTACTCTGGAGATGAAGACGTCAACAATTATGACTTCAGAAACAATATTTTTAAGAACTCTTGAAGAGTCAACCGATCCCTCCTCCATCACGCAGCAGCAGCTGTGTTCAGTTTCAACCAACTCCTGCCTGCTGTCGACTCGTTCTGGTCTCGACTTGGTTTCATGTCACCTGTCTGACTCGCAGCAGAACTCGTAACTCGGTCTGCAGGACGCGTGAGCACCGAAACGCCGCGTTGTGATCTACGGCTCCTCTCCTCAAACGCCGGGTGCTGGCGTGCAGCATCAGGACGTCATCCCTCACCTCAGCCTCGCCGCCGCGGCGCTTGTCTAAACAGAGGAATCTGGAGAGCTTCAGGGGGTACGCCTGCAGGGTAACAGAACCCCCACGGGGGTGGGGAGGCTGAGAGGAAAAGTTCAGGCGGCGGCGAGCGGGAAACTCCCTCCGCCGTCAAGTTAAGTCCCGCCTGGAAGGAGGAAACTGGATCTGCAGCAGGTGAGAAATGTTTCCTCACAATCTGTGTTTGTCTGAGGGAGAAGATGAACAGAGACGTGTTTGTGAGGGAATCAAACTCTCAGGAATCTGGTCATCTCTCTTTAACTACACCCCCCACCCCACCCCCAGGAAGAAAAAAAAACACACGCAAATAAAAAGTATTTTTTTCTGCTTCCTCCACCTTGGTACGGAGCCCCTGAAGGGACATCAGAGTTAAAAAAAAAATTATTTGCAGTAAAAAACTTTTTTTAAGAGCTTCGTAAAAAGACTGAAGTAAAAAGAAGTTCTGGTTACTAAACTAAAACTAAAACTTGTTTTTCTAAAAATTAAAGTCGTAAAACAAAGTAGTTGTTTTTTTTTTTTCCTAAAATCAAATAAAACATGTTCAGCTAACTGTTACTGTCTGGTCTGCATCAGTTACTAACCAGAATTCTTTTTTTTTTTTCCAATTATTGGAAAAAAAAATCGTCAAATTGTTTTCTTCAATTTCCCTTCAGTTACTTCATCTTTGGGAAGTAATCGAGTAAAACCCACGTTCAATGTTTTTAGAAACCTGTTTTCTAAATGCTTCTCTCTGATTGGTTGACAGACTGTAGAGATCCTCTTGAGGTCTGAAGAAGTTTTAACAACAATAACTTTACTTTTTATGATCTCAAAGTGTAGAAATGATCTTCATCAGATCTTCGTCTTCGTTTATTCCTGTGACGTTCGCAGATCTTCATCCTCATCCTCATCCTCCGCTCCGTCAGGAGGCGGCGGCGTTCCTGCAGTACCTGTTTACGTTCCGTTCTCATCTGGACTCCGTCTCTGTGATTCTGGTGTCCAGAACAGTTCATGTTCTGACAAATGTAAATGTTTATGAACCGACAGACACGTCTGTTCTGATCCGAGGAGCTGTCCTTCCAGATGGAGTCCAGGCTGGGTTCTGCTCTGAGGTTCTGTGGGTTCTGGACACAGGTCTGGTTAAACAGAACCAGCATCAGCAGCTGTTTGAGGAAATAAATCATTTTCAGTGTAAAAGGTTCTGATGATCCGACTCGATCCAGATGAAACCTGTAAATCCGTCAGAAAACAAACCGACTTTCATGGACTTCATGTTTCTGTGTCTCTGCCGAGTCAGAACCGGCTCTGTCGACAACGGCTCACTTCCTGTTCAGAGTCGATTCAGCACAAATGTTTAAAGTCCATCTGGTTCTGGTTCTGGTTCTGGTTCTTCTATTATAAACTGACCTGCAGGAACTTTGATTTCTGTTTCCCATCAGTGGCGTCGGGACGCTCCTTTGTTCAGACGTGATAAAAGATTTTCTAAACCCAAATGTGGGTTTGTGTGCGATCAGAACCAGAATGTTCTCAGGTCCGTTTAACTGGTCGAGGAGCAGAGAACCAATCAGAGAAGGAGCAGCAGGAACGCTGACATGGACGAACATTTCCAGAGAAGTTTGGGTTTTCCTCTACATGTTTTCTGGATCCTTGTTGTTTCGGTTCTACGATAAGTTCTGGACCTGGTTCTGGACGGCTGTCCTCCTGTCTGTCTGTCTGCAGCTCAGAGCAGAGCTGGACTCTGTAAGATGAGAAGGTTTCGTTCCTCCTGACGACAAACACAACCGTCTCAGAGGAAGACTCTCTCATTCTTCATCCTCTTTCAAACACTTGACCTTTGTGACCTCCTCCTTTCTGCTCGTCTTCTTCAGGCGCTGAAGCCGCCGCCGCCGTTCTGCTCGACTCCATCAGACACAAACACCGACCCTGTTTGATAAACAAGCACCACTGCTTAAAGGCAGAAAGCTTTTAGCTCCGCCTCCTCTCGACACAGAAGTGCCGCCGTCTGAACCGACCGGAGGTCTGAGGAGAGCCCGCCTCCCGCCGCCTCACACGGCGCCCAGATTCACGCCATCCAGCCGTCTGGACCGGCTGTGGTGGGAATGCTCCGTCAGAACTCTGAGGATCTGGAGCAGATATGTGCACGTGAACGTCCGTGCACGTGACGGAGGGTGAAGGTGGACGCGTGGAGATCGGGTCGCCTCACAGGTGATCCGGACACCTGCAGGAGAGAAACAGGAAGTTCGTCTCTCCGAGGATGGCAGACAGAGAAATCCTGGTTCTGGTCTGACAGTCCAGCTGATGGAGCAGAGCCTGAAGACCAAAGACCAGGAAGTGTTCTGGTGGAGCAGGAATCCTGGACGGCCGGAGCGTCACCTTCCTCTCAGCATCAGTCAGGTTTTGGAAAAACTTCTTCTTCGATCATCAGTAAAACATTCTTCTGCTTCTGCCACCAGAATCACTGATGATGTTTAGTGCATGGAGGTGAGTTCTGGACTTTGGACCAAATCAGAACTTCATCAGAGTTCTGGAGCTTCTCCTGGAGTATAAATAGTCCCTGAGGACAGCCGCATCACCACTCCTCTCAGAGGATGACCCCGCCCTCAGAGGATGACCCCGCCCTCAGAGGATGACCCTGCCCTCAGAGGATGACCCTGCCCTCAGAGGATGACCCCGCCCTCAGAGGATGACCCTGCCCTCAGAGGATGACCCCGCCCTCAAAGGATGACCCCGCCCTCAAAGGATGACCCCGCCCTCATAGGATGACCCCGCCCTCAAAGGATGACCCCGCCCTCAAAGGATGACCCCGCCCTCAGAGGATGACCCCGCCCTCAGAGGATGATCCCGCCCTCAGAGGATAACCCCGCCCTCAGAGGATGGCCCCGCCCTCAGAGGATGACCCCGCCCTCAGAGGATGACCCCGCCCTCAGAGGATGATCCCGCCCTCAGAGGATGGTACCGCCCTCAGAGGATGATCCCGCCCTCAGAGGATGGTACCGCCCTCAGAGGATGACCCTGCCCTCAGAGGATGATCCCGCCCTCAGAGGATGGTACCGCCCTCAGAGGATGACTCCGCCCTCAGAGGATGGTACCGCCCTCAGAGGATGATCCCGCCCTCAGAGGATGGTACCGCCCTCAGAGGATGACCCCGCCCTCAGAGGATGATCCCGCCCTCAGAGGATGGTACCACCCTCAGAGGATGACCCCGCCCTCAGAGGATGGTACCGCCCTCAGAGGATGATCCCGCCCTCAGAGGATGACCCTGCCCTCAGAGGATGACCCCGCCCTCATAGGATGGCCCCGCCCTCAGAGGATGACCCCGCCCTCAGAGGATGACCCCGCCCTCAGAGGATGACCCCGCCCTCAGAGGATGTCCCCGCCCTCAGTGGATGACCCCGCCCTTAGAGGATGACCCCGCCCTCAGAGGATGGCCCCACTTTTAATTCGACGCTACACTTTTGGTCATTTTGGATTGTTACATATTTGTGACAACAAGCATTAAGGGATTAAATGTCTCTTTGCATCAACGCTGACTGTATTTATTTCACCTTTGTTTGCTATAACGTCTCCAATCATTAACTCTTTATCTGCCAACTCAACCAAATAGTAGAACTCTTCAAACATTGATTGTGAGTGAAGCCTCAGACGATGATTTTAATAGTCGACTAATTAGCATTTAATCACTGCTGACATCACTCTATCTACCACTACGTTTGCTGCACTGAGATTATTTTATGTGACACTGGGTGTCTTTTATTTTGAAAGTACACCACATAAACCTCCATCAAAGGCTGAGAGCATTGTCATAGTTCGTGGCACCAATTACATTTTTAGGGCACAAATTATCACTTTGTGGGGACAAATTAAATGTTTTGTATCAATAAATTTGAATTTTGTGGCACAAATTGATATTTTCTGCGCACAAAGTTTTATTTTTTTATCCACAAATGACAGTTTTATTGGCAACATTTAGTAATTAATAGAAAAAAAAGTGTTTTTATGGGGAAACTTTTTTTTTTATTGATTTTGTCTTGATGGGTAGTTAAAGGGTTAAACAAATTCCCTCCTGAACCTCAGCTTTCCTCATGAAACCCGAGGTAGAAACTACTAAAGCCAGCAGGCCCGCACCATGACACTGTCACCCTCGTGTTTGACAGCTGTATTGAACAGACATGAACATTTCAGACGGTCGGTGAATCACACGTGTTTCAAGCTTCACGCTTTCATGTCAGAATCATCATCTTTGGAGCTCCAGAGTTCTGAAAGCTTCATTCTGACTGAAAATAGTGATAATTCTGTCTGCACCTTCAGAGGAGTCTCAGATTCTCCGTGGGGGGGTGGGGGGGGGGGGTTTCCTGTGTTGTTTGTGGACATGTTAGAGAAACACGTGAAGTCGTTCCTGTTTGTGGCTTGTTAGTCGGCGGGTGTTAATTGATGCGTTTCCGTCTTTTGTCTCCATAATGGAAAAGCTTTTCCTATTAAACTGTCACTCAGAGAGGGGGGGGGGTCATTACAGCGCCGCGTGAGCGCAGAAGAAAGGAGGGAGCGCCGAGAGGTGCAAACGAACAGACCATTACAACAATTAGTGAGCCTTTTAGAAGCTCTTCGTCACAGCTGCTTGATACTGAAGGAAGCGGCGCGTCTGCAGGGGCTGCTGGGAAATGAGACCAGCGACACGCCATCCGCCTCAGACGCGCTCGCTCGGCAGCACCTGGTTAACGCTCCCATTAAGTTGTTCCATCAAAACTCATTTCCATTCAAATAACTTCAATTAGGTGAAAACGGACTCGTTGGATTCAGACGTTTGTTGTTTGAAGCTAAACCTGAAAGAAAACAGATCAACACGGGGGGGGGGGGGGGCATGTTTGTTTGTGTTTGTTTGGGGTCTCCACGGGTGATCGTCATGGAGCCACAGGTGAGGATACACCTGAAGAGGGCAAAAGGTCAAAGGTTTGGTCACAAGATCAAGAAAATGAAAACAGTTTTCATCTTAAAGTTCCAGAAATCCTTTTTTTTTTTTTTTTTTATGGGGGGGGGGGGGGTTTGAATGTGTTTGAAACTGATTTAGATTCTTTTACTGTTATAAAAATAAAACAAAAAAAAATTGTGTCAGACTTTTACTTTGAAAAGACAAATGGTGTTCCTGCATCAAACACAAATTAGAGATAATATTTTATTTTTTCCCAGAATCTCCATTAGGGTTTAATCTAGATTATTCTTTTCTCTTCAGATCACCACTTCCTGCTCACCTGGACACAGGTGTGTCAGAACCCAGAGGACCAATGACAGCGAGGCAGCGGTTGACCTGCAGCTGGAACTCAATCCCAGGTATTGTTGTGGTTGTAGAACCCCCACCCCACCCACCTCCACCCCCCTCTGTGGCGCCTGATTAAACGTTTCAGCCCATTAGTCGGGGTGGGGGGCAAACAAAAGTCTATTCATTCTTATCGGGGCGGGGCGCTTTCATCTGTTCTTTAATTAGATTCAAACGATGGAAACTTGGAGAGACTTTAGTTCATGACGGGTCGGTATTCATCATAAATCAGTCTAAACTGCAAGAAGAACTCTGATAAAACAACGCTGTGTTTCTTTAGGCGAGAATAAACTGCATCCACTGCAGCTCATCCTGGATGAAGATCCTCTGCTGTCATCCACAGCCACAATGATCTCACCACTGTTGACTAGTGCTGCCACAAACGATTATTTTAATAGTCGACTAATCATCGATTAATTTTTCCAATTAGTCGACTAATCGGATCATGGACAAAGTGGATGTAAAAAAAAATCTTAAATATGATTGGCTTTAAAACTAAAAAAATCCTAAATAAGCTAAAATCGCTAGCATATAGCTGAAATATTAGCTAAACTCCAAATTAGCCTAAAAATTGTAAAAATTCCAAATTAGCTAAAATAGCTAGCATGTAGCTGAAGTAATAGCAAAACTCCAAATTAGCCTAAAAAACTGTAAAAATCCCAAATTAGCCAAAATAGCTAACATGTAGCTGAAATATTAGCTAAACTCCAAATTAGCCAAAAAAACTGTAAAAATTTAAGTTAGCCAAAATAGGTAGCATGTAGCTGAAATATCAGCTAAACTCCAAATTAGCCTAAAAAACTGTAAATATTTACAATTAGCAAGCTGACATGTAGCTGAAATATTAGCTAAACTCCAAATTAGCCAAAAAAACTGTAAAAATTTAAGTTAGCCAAAATAGGTAGCATGTAGCTGAAATATCAGCTAAACTCCAAATTAGCCTAAAAAACTGTAAAAATCCCAAATTAGCCAAAAATAGCTAGCATGTAGCTGAAATATTAGCTAAACTCCAAATTAGCCTAATAAACTGTAAACATTTACAATTAGCTTGCTAACATGTGGCTGAAATATTAGCAAAACTCCAAATTAACCTAAAAAACTGTAAAAATCCCAAATTAGCCAAAATAGCTAACATGTAGCTGAAATATTAGCAAAACTCCAAATTAGCCTAAAAAACTGTAAAAATCCCAAATTAGCCAAAATAGCTAACATGTAGCTGAAATATTAGCAAAACTCCAAATTAGCCTAAAAAACTGTAAAAATCCAAATTAGCCAAAAATAGCTAGCATGTAGCTGAAATAATAGCAAAACTTCAAATTAGCCTAATAAACTGTAAACATTTACAATTAGCTAGCTAACATGTAGCTGAAATATTATCTAAACTCCAAATTAGCCCTAAAAAAATGTAAAAATTCCAAATAGTAGCTGGAATAATAGAAAAACTCAAAATTAGCCTAAAAAACTGTAAACATTTAGAATTAGCTAGCTAACATGTAAATGAAATATTAGCTAAACTCAAATTAGCCTAAAAATCTGCAAAAATCCTAAATTAGCCAAAAGAGCTAATATGTAGCTGAAATATTATCTTAATTCCAAATTATCCCAAAAAACTGAAAAAGCCTAAATTAGCCAAAATAGCTAGCATGAAGCTAAAATATTAGCTAAACTCCAAAATAGCCTGAAAACCCTTAATAAATGCCAAAATAGTCTAAAAAGCTAGCATATTTTTATTATAATTTTCAACTTTACGACACTCTAACTCCATAAATTATAAAGTAACGACTAATCGACTATTAAATTAGTTGTCGACTATTTTAATAGTCGATTAGTCGTCGATTAGTCGACTAATCGTGGCTGCCCTACTGTTGACATGTTTGTCCTGTCCCGCCCCTTCTGAGGGAGGGATCCCTTATGATGTTGGTCGTGGACCTCGCCTCTGGCTCGTTTCCAGTTCCATCTGGATGAAGCCAGTCTGCTTCACGAGTCAAACTTATCGTGATTTAAGATAATTATCCTGTACGAAGCTTTTCAGGTCCTCTGTCCGTCCCGGGAGACGATCCTTCCTTCATGTGGACGTCCCGCCGAGAAGGAGGGTCTAAGGCAGGGAGAACCAGTTAGGTTACCAGCTATTTTATGACTAGAGATAAAAAAAATTAACTAATTAATCCCAAACATGGGAAAAAATTAATTGATTTTTGCAATTCTTTATTTATTTATTTTTGTTTTACTGTATTTGCTGATCACAATTCATCCACAAAAAATTAAAATATAAAATCACACAACAAAACTGTACATTTGCAATATTTATTTTTAATTAAGGCTGTCAATCAGTTAAAAAAAAAAATCACATTTTGTGCTGTTATTATTCACTATTAATCAATAATGTTTTACTTGGTAAATTTGGTGATAATGTGCAGGTTTGAAGTCGGTGAAGCGAAGCGACGGACTGCTGCTCCTCAGCTGTAAGGGTTTATCAATATTTAAGAATTATTTCTGGTCCAATAATTAATGGATTCATGATCAATCACCTGTGTGAAGCCTCAGGAGAGAAGTTTATTGTGAAATGTGGATATTAAGAGAATGGAGTTAAACTGAGATGAATTGAGCTGAACGTCAGCAGAAACACTTTCAGCAGGTCACTTCTCAGATCAACTTCATGCCCTTTTTAATAATAATAATTATAATAATCTTTATTTATGTAGCAGCTTTCAAGATAAAAACAACAAAGTGATTTACAGTAAAACATGGAATAAATCATAGAGTAAAACAGAGGATAAAATAGAATTATTTTAGCTGCTTTTTTAAAGAAAGTCTCCAGATCTGCAAACGCTTCAACTTCTCTAAGTTTGTTTCTTTTCTCTTTTTCTTAAAATCTTTTTGAAGTTCTTCATCTGAACCAAATGGATCTGAATCTTCAGACTCCGCGGTTCTCAGGTTCTCCGATCTTCTGGTTGAAGGACGCCGGAAGTCCCGGCTGACTGTTTGCTGACCGTCTGGTTTTGTGGACTGTTGACCATTTGTCTGTTTTATTGCTGCTCATAAAAAAGGTTAAGAGCCTCAAAGAGAAAGTGTTGCTCCACAGACCGTCCTGCTGCTGCTGGGGGGCCGTTTGTTTGTTTGTTTGTTTGTTTGTTTGTTTCATGTTCTCTGGAGAAACTGTCGGTTTTCCCGCTTTTCTGGAGCAGATCCGCTTCTGTTCTGTTTTGAATCCTGCTCACCATTCTGCCTCACGTTCAGGTTTTCCTGCGCCCCCTTGTGGCCTGGAGGTCTGAATCCTGTTGTTGAGTTCAGCCTGAAGCACAAAGTAATGATCCTCCAGCTGATCATCTGATCGTCTGATCTGATCACGTGATCCTCCAGCTGATCATCTGATCCTTTGATATGATCACGTGATCCTCCAGCTGATCATCTGATCATTTGATATGATCACGTGATCCTCCAGCTGATCATCTGATCATTTGATATGATCACGTGATCCTCCAGCTCTGCCCAAAGACGGCTTTGTTTTATTCTTCAGTTGTGAACAGAAAGCAGGATGGAGTGTGTGTGTGTGTGTGGGGTTGTGTTCATGTCCCTGTTGTGTCATGAAGCTTGTTAATGACACATGACAGCGCTACACATCCTTTTGTGTTTGTGTGTCACTCTTTATCTTAACACACTTTAAAGTCTGGGAAATGAAACAGCTGCTGCACCCCCCCCCCCCCCCCCCCCGGCCGATGCCCATCAGCCTGAAACACTGAAATCTGTGTTGGGGGGGGGGGGGGGGGGCGCACACACACAACATGTCAGGAGATGGTTGACGGAGGATCCATTGAAGCATCTCATGGAGACATCAGCGACACACAACCTGATCAGAGCTGCAGGTCGACACACGCAAAATTACACACGTGTGTAACGACAAAGCAGACAAACACACAAGAATGAACACACACACTGAAAACATGAAATACAAACAGAAACAGATATGAACACACAACGTCCACACAGACAGAACAAACCATACAAAATGCATTCAAACACACACTCACACAAACTTACTAAAGAGGAATAAAAGAACACAAAAACAGTCGCATGTACACACAAACACAGACACACACGAAGAAACTGCACAAAAACAGATACTTGAACATCCAACATGCAACACAGAGAAAACACAATCATACAAAATACATATAAGATTACAGACACACACTCACAAACACACACATGTACACACACTCATACAAACACACACCGACGCAGCAGATTCCCAGCATTCCCTCTGAAATCTGAAACTTGTGTGAAGTGAAGCTGGAGTTTCTCCTGTGTCGATGTCAGCAGGTTTCTAACACGTCTGTTAGTTTGTCTTCATGCACAGATCCACATGTTCAGACTTTACAGAATAAATCCGGTTATTCTGGTAATCTGAAGACTCCAGATACGGATTCACCTGCTGGATTTTTCCATCCATCCCTCCATCCCTCCATCCATCCATCCATCCATCCCTCCATCCCTCCATCCCTCCATCCATCCATCCATCCGTCTCTTCTTCCATTTCCTCCTGTCCTCCTTCCGTTCTCGTCTTCCTTTATCTCAGCCAGACGGCAGAAATAGGATTTTCCCTGGAAGAAATTCCAATTATTGCCCCCCCCTCCTCCCCCACTCTATTTCCTGTAAATAAACACCTTACTGTATATTTCTTCGCCGGCGTCTCTGCTCGGCAGTAATCCCGGAGTTTGTCATGTTTATATTTGGCTCCGTGTCGCCGTGGGGAGGAACTCTGCGCCTCCTGAACACCTCCTCCTGCAGGAGAACGGCTTCAGCATCTTCACTCCTGAATCCAAGCTGACCGGCCCACATCACTACCCCACCACCACCGTGCTGACAGCTCGTTTTAGATTATGGGATAACTCGGCGCTCTGGAACCTTTAGCCGCCGTTTGATCCGGTTTCTGTCGGACCAGAACCCAGAGAGAACCGCCAAATCCTCCACGATCGATCAGAAAATACTCTTTATTCTCATGTGGTCGTTTACAATCATTGAATCTAAAAAGTGTGATTTTTTTTAAATAACAACTTTAAGATCTTTACTTTCGACACACAAGTTCCTTTCAAAATAAAGTACCCTCCGTGTTCAATAAGCTCCTCCTGAATCTGAAATAAAAACTGAAGAAAACCAAATCAAACGTGACGTTATCTGTCATTACGACAACAACTAGATCAGGGGTCTGCAACCTGCGGCTCCAGAGCCACATGTGGCTCTTTTATCTCTCCATAGCGGCTCTCTGGCTGAAGAAAAATAAAATGAATTTTTAAAAAAATGGAGATTAGCTATTATTTTAGCAAAATACTAACTTTTTGGCTAATTTGTTTTCTAGTGGGGTTTTTAGGCTAATTTAGAGTTTTAGCTTCTATTTTGGCTACATGCTAATGTTTTTGACTAAGTTAGTTTACATAGGAATTCTATGCTAATTTGGAGTTTAGCTAATATTTGAGTGAAATACTGATGCTTTTAGCTAATTTGTGTATTTTTTTGTATATTTTCTCTACCGTTTTTTTTTTCTTGATAATTTCGAATTTATTTTCTATGTTAGCAACATGCTAACGTTTTTGACTAAGTTAGTTTACTGAGGAATTTTGGGCTATGTTGGAGTTCCGCTAGTAATTAAGCAACAAGCTAGCTTTTTTTGGCGGATTGGGCCTCTAATTAGTTTTTTTTTCTAATTTGGAGTTTAGCTAATGTTTTAGCAATATGCTAACATTTTTAGCTAATTTGTTATCTACTGTGGGTTTTAGGCTAATTTTGAGTTTAGCTTTTATTTCAGCAACATGCTAAAATTTTTGGCTGATTTAATTTATAGAGAAATGTTATGCTAATTTGAAGTTCAGCTAGTAATTAAGCAACAAGCTAGCTTTTTTTGCTACTAAAGTAAAAAACGTAAAGAAATACCTATTTGAGAGATGCTAGTTTCTTTTTAGATTTTTTTTGCTTTTGTTCATGCCAAAAATAGACAATATTCACATTTATTAAAAAAAAATAAATAAAAAAAAACCAGAAAGGAGGTTATGAATCCAAATTTCTTAAAGGCTAACGTTGCGGCTCGTTCTAGCTTTTGCTCAGTAGAAAACCAGCAGCAATGGCTCTTTTACTCTTAAAGGTTGCCGACCCCTGAACTAGATGATAGGATGAAGCATTAATTAGAATGTCTAAACTCAGTTTAATGGTTTAATTTAAATCATTAGCACAAAGCCAAAGAGTCACAGTGGAGAGGTAACAGAGCTGATGGAAGTCTGGAGAGTCTGTGGTGGAGCTGCAGGTGAAGGTCGAAGTTTGAACTGAAGATTTTTATCACATTTACTGCTTTGAGATTTGTTTTTCAAGATGATCCAGGAACCAAACATCTCCAGACAGCCTCTCTCTCTCTCTCTCTCTCTCTCTCTTCTCTCTCTCTCTCTCTCTCTCTTCTCTCTCTCTTCTCTCTTCTCTCTCTCTCTTCTCTCTCTCTCTCTCTCTCTGTCTTTTTTTTCTTTTTTCTTTTGTTTGTTTGTTTTGTTTTTGTCTTCCTGTTATATTTATTCACTTCTTTATTTTATTTTATTTTTTTTCCCCTTAAATGTTACTTTTATGTTTTATGAATTTCCTGTTGTGTGTTTGTCTATTTACGACCCAATTTGTTGTTTCTGCTGTTTTCAGACTTCTGTTTACCTTTTATGTGTTGTTTTAACTTGTACTTGGAGACTAAAAACCTTTTCTGTAGGGACTAAAGATGGAAATGAGTCTAAAAGACTATAATCTTATATATTTGCATTTTTAAATGTTTTATTAAACAATCAATCAATCAGGAATAGGAGCACGGTTGATCAAACTCTCTCTCCTCCCCCAGAGGGAGAAAGAGGAACAACATCTGAATCTCACTCCACCAAATGAAAGCACAGAGAAGTGAATGTATTATTAATGAAGCATAAAGGAGAATAGAGAGCAGAACTGATGTGGAGAATAACGATGATAAAAATCTAAACTAAATCTTTAGCTCAAGAGCTTCAGCAGATGGAATCGATCTCCAGAACGGTTTATCAAACAGCTTCCATCTGAGTTCCATGGATGTAATGAAAATTAAATTATTCTCCAAACTTGATTACAGTGGGTAATGGAGCAATAATGAAGCCGTTTAATCTATTGATCAAATATTGGAACAAACAGGAAATGTCATTTACAGATGTTTGTCTCTGGAAACATCTGGAGAAGATTCAGCAGAAGGAAAAGTTCTCGGAGTTTAGTTTCACCCTGAAACCGTGTGAGGATCAGCTGGAGAGACAACCGGTCCGGAACCAGGCGGAGTCCAGATGAAGAGGTTGGATGAGAAAACGTAAACATGAAGAAACTGAAGGAGAAACTCGATTAGATATTCTTCAGTTTAGAGAGAATCAGCCAATGAGAAGAGAGCAGAAGCAATCATTCTTACTTTAAGAAATAATTGTAGCCATTAAGAAACGTTTTCTTAAAGACGTTCTTGTCTTTTGATCTTCTCCAGGATTCTCACCTGCAGCTCCGACATTTCCAGAATCTTTTCAGAGAAAAATGTAAACATGGACCTGAACGTCTTCATGTTCGGCTCATGGCTGAAGACGCTGCACCCCCCCACCCCCCATCCCCCGATACAATAACCCTCTCAATCTCCTCTGCCGGGCTTTTCCCTCTTTCAAATTTCCGTGCCGTTATTCGTTATTCCTCCATCCCGGGATCTGCCAGGACTTCCCTCTAATAACTCTTTCCCAAATCCCATTTTTGTGGTTGCATAAAGGTCAGAAATATTTCTCATTTCCGTCATCTATAGGGGGTGGAAATGTCACCTGTGCTGTGTAAACCCTGGAAGTGAGAGGGGGGGGGGGGGGGGGGGGGGGGGGGGGCTCGGAGCTTTTCCCGCCACTTCAGGATTTATCCGGACCGGATTTCTGCAGCTGGAATACAGAGAATCAACGTGAACGAGGCTGCAGCTTCTTACTGTACTGGGGGGGGGGGGGGGGTCACGGATGCAAATGAAAAGTAAAGACTTGATTAGAGACAAAGAGCTGCTGCAGTGATGTAACTCCTCCAGACTGATGCACTTATCAGCTGTCAGCTGTATCAGTGCGGGGTTTCCTGCCCCCCCCCCCCATCACCATCAGACTTCATCACGTCAGATTGTGTCATCAGAGGAGAACAAACAAACGCCGCAGAGGCAGGAGAATCCCCCCCCCCATGTGACATTAGTTCAACCATAACGACTCGAATGATCAAATCAACGATGAACAACACGACCTGCGTCCAGGTGTGACGGCGTCCGGATCATTTATTCATTCCAGCAGATTCAGACTTTTCATTTTTCTGTTATTGAAGGAAAGAAAACGAGAATAAATAGGAGGAAGAGAGCAGCAACTGGCTCCGCCCACTAGTTTCAGAATCATGGTTGCGTTTTAAAATGTATTTATTTATTTATGGGGGGGGGGGGGTAATTGTTACTGTTTAACTCAATTAAGAGATATGCAGTGATACAACGTGCAGCAGGGAGGTGCAAGGAGGAGCAGGATTCTTTCCTCCATCCGTCCCGCTGTGACATCCATCCATCACTCTCACACAGGTGAGGCGGCTGCAGGTGGAGCACACACACCTCTGCAGACACACACACCTCTGCGTCTCCTGATAATTTGCTGGTTCTTCTGCGTTTGCTGCTGGATGACACACGGATGAGATGTTTCCTCTTCAAACTTTTCAGACGTCGTTCATTCGACTGAGAACGACTGGAGTTTTCTTTCATTTCCCTTAAAGATCATCAGTTCTGGTTCTGATCCAGGAGGAAGTTCAATCATTTCTACAGGAAAACATAAACATCAGAACAACACCAGAAACCTGGTGAGGAAATGAAAGGGAGCGTGAAGAAAACTTGTTTTTCTGCCTCTTCTGTATTAACACATACCAGAAGGTTCTTCTAAACCAGGGGTCTCAAACTCAATTCAGCCGGGGGCCGCTGGAGGCAGAGTCTGGGTGAGGCTGGGCCGCATCAGGATTTCCACAAGGAAATCGCTGATAAAACATTCTAATGTTCTCAAATATCTTTATTTTTAACACAAAATAATGAATGAATGAAATAATTAATTTTAAAAAATGAATTAGAAAATCAATCATTATTAATTAAAATAATAACAATGACCATACAGCAGCGCGCCCCCCTGGAGGGAATGCGAATAAAAACATGTTTACATTAGTGATGGATATTGTGCATAATCCTACATAGTAGTTGATAATAAATTAAATATAGCAAAAACAACCTAAAAATCAATTTACAGTGAACCAATGCAAAAGAACTGAATCGACAAAAAAAGACAGAATTCCATCACTACTGTGGAGAGAAACAAGGAAAGATTGTTTTTACTTTGTCTGGAAGTTTTGGAAGTATTCTAAAAAGAGAATGAGAACAATTATTAAAACTGATTATTTAGTCTTATTATTATTATTATTCTTTAATAATGATAAAAGTATGATATTTTGAGGAGATATACGTTTAATTTGAGCAAATTAACTGATACTAATGATGTTTACAGCTGGAAGTTGTGTGTGTGTGTGTGTGTGTGGGGGGGGGGGGGGGGTCTAAGAGAAAATACCTGACAAACACTGGACAAGAGAAAACTATTTTTATTCAGTTTGTATGTCTGTATTTACAGAACCTCCTTCATTTCTGAGCTGAGAGCAGCGCGCTCACTCAAAGGTTGGAGCGCGCGTTGCTACGCAAGTTTTTAAATCTGGTCTCAAGCTCTACGCACAAATCGTGCACGCACTGAACGCGCGCTGAGTCTTCAACCCGGTTCAATATTTCACGCACAGTCGCAGCAGCGCTGATGAACGGTAAAAACAAAATAGAAGAAGAATCTCCTCTCTACTGCTGCGTGCGTGACCGCGCTGCTCCGGTGTGGATACCACCTGCTGAGCGTGCGTTCATAAACCCGCGCAGACATGCGGCCGGTGTGGAAGCACCTTTGAAGATTCCGCTCGCTCGCGGGCATCACTCACGCACGCGGAAGTAGTCCGTCTCTCTCGCGAGGACTTTTTCTTTTCGTGGAGGAGCAAAAAGCGCTCGCGAGGGTCTGATTTGTCCGCGCGGAATATTTGATGCGTGCGCGGAATTGTCGCGCGGCGTCAGGAACACGCTTTTGACAAGCGGCAGGCTGTGTATCACGTGGAGAAAGAGGAGCGGAGCCCGCGAATCACGTTCAGTGAGAAAGCACTTCCAGCAGCTTCATGGCTCCTCCTCCGCCCAGCTGATTGGAGGAATGAATTAAAGAGAGAGGAGGCTCGGACAGCCCGCCAATGTCCCGCCCTCCAGAGCCATATACCTTACCGTGATTGGTTCGTTCAGCTCTGCACACAACAACTGTCATTCATATCAGCCTTGCGGGCCGCACTAACAGTAATCTTTCATATGAAGACGAGGGCCGCAAATTATCATCCCGCGGGCCGCAGATTGCCCGCGGGCCGCGAGTTTGAGACCCCTGTTCTAAACGGATCACAGACTGAAGTCCAGAATCCACAGAAACGAGCAGAATCCAACAGAACCGGAGCTGAAGGAGTGAGAAGGAGATCAGAGAGTTGATGGATCACCTGAGAAAAGGAGGTCTCATTCATCGAATGAGGAGAACAGGAGCCGGGGGTGGGGGGGGGGGGGGGTGTACCTGTCGACAGACCAGCTGAGGAGCTGTTCTCCTGACGCAGAGCACAGATCAGCTTTCACTGGATTCAGCTCTGCTGCATGTTTTCAGAAAGATGCTGAGAAGTTTCACTTCTGTCCCAGGAGGAGCGCAGAACTCCATCCAACATTTATCCAACCATCATCCAACCACCATCCAACCTCCATCCAACCTTCCTCATCATCGTTTCTCATCAGAAATGTGACATAATGAATCAGAAAAACAGTTTGATGGGATTTTTCTCCTGTTAATCCTGAAACAGAATCTGGTTCTGTTTCAAGCTTCCATCTTGTGAGATCTTTGTGTTTCTTTGTGACAATCGTCCTAAATTAGATCTTATCTCAATCAGCTTCACTCCCATTTTCTTCTAACCAGAGAAAACATGTTTTTATTTCACTTTAAATGAGTTTTATCTGTAAATAAGAAATAAATGAAAGTTTCTCTTCAGAAAAAAATATTTAAAAACATTTCAGATTCTTCAACATTCTGCGAAAAATAAATAACTGTTTCTTGTAAAGTTTGACTTCCTGCTCGGAGGCTGCAGAGTTCTCCTCATTGAGGGCTCCAGCTTCATGTTTCTCTCTTATAGACTCTTTTCTCAAACCTCGTCGCTCTTTTAGCCAAAAAGTTTCAGCCTGAAATTGAGTTCACTCTGTGCTCAAATGTGACACTTTCAGATGTTAAGGCCACGTGACCCCCCCGCTGCCCCCATCAGCTGCAGATTCCAACAGACGGGAGCGGGTTCGGTTTCAGCGCAGAGATGAGGGACCCGAGGGCCCGGTTACAGGGGTCACCGGGACCCCGCAGCAAACACGGAAACACCGTCAGACCTGCAGAGCGTGAGCGCGTGTCCACCTGAGCAGCAACCCCCCTCTGCCCCCCCCCCCCCATCAGAGCGCAGACTCAGAACATCGTCGTGTCCAGAAATAATGCGCCCGCGGCGTAAAAGTCATCAGGGAGCCTGTGATTACCTCCTCCATCACAGAGGACTTCACCGCAACATCTCAGCACCAAACCTGATTTAGTTCCACGGAGCTGCGGGTGACTCCAGCTGTGTCATTAGGGCGCGCGCGTGTGCATTTCTGTGCGCAAATGTGAGCAGGGTGCGCCCTGGGAAGGCACCCCGCGAGCCCAGATTGGTTTACTTTAGCAGACCGCGAGCTCGGGTTTGACTGAGGCACACCTCCCCCTGATTCCTCCCCGTGACGCGGAGCTGAGGGCGCACGCGCGCGCACGGGCACTTCTCAGAAACTACAATCTGAGCGCGAAAAGCGCACGAGCGCGTGTGAGTGTGCGTCCACCAAGAAGTCACAACATTTTCTAAATTTAATGTGTTTACAAAGAAAAAAAAAGATGACATTTGTGTGAAAGTTGGCTCCATTTGTTCCCATGATGCAGCGCGGCCGCGTTTCCAGCTCCAGACTAATAAATCTGATTTTGATGAAAACATTTTCTTTTCTGCTGCTGGAAAAAAAAAAACAGTTTTCCTCTCCGGCAGTGAAAGAAAAAAAAACAGTTAGAGAAATTTACCCGAAACCAAAACAGGAGAAAGAAAGAAAGAAAGAAAGAAAGAAAGAAAGAAAGAAGAAAGAAAGAAAGAAAGAAAGAAAGAAAGAAAGAAAGAAAGAAAGAAAGAAAGAGATGAACTGTTTTTGGAGAGGATCGAGGGGAGATCGCGCTGAGGAGTGAGCAGAGACCAAACTGCTCTTTAATCAGTGAGGGGCTAAATAGAGGCGGGCCGAGCTGCCTACTGTAATCCGATACGCGCTCACGTGTACGGCGCGCACGCGCCCCGAAACAGGGGACGGAGCGAGCAGCGCGGCTCGCTGCCACACAGCCAGAAGAGTCTGGAGAGGAAGGAGCGCAGCGCCGAGCCCGCAGAGAGCGGAGAGAGACACGCAGAACTGCGGCGCGGCGCGGAGCGGAGCGGAGCGGAGGGCACCGCGCGCGCCTCCTTTACGCACGTGAAGCGCAGCGCCTCTTTCAAGGAAATCGGAGCTTTTTTGGATGAACCTGCAGCGGAGGGAACGCGCCGTTAGATGAACGCGGTTCCGTTTGGAGGACTGGAGGAAGTTAAGCTGGAGGTTCTGGAGAGGTTCGGGACGGAATGGACTTCATGAGTCTAGAAACCCAGAGTGGTTTTGCTGATTTTATTTTTTAAGTTCGACATCTCGAGCCTCGCGTGTCACCTGCGTCTCCAGGGTCAGTTCCCACGCGCGTTTCCCCGCAGAGACCCGGCGCGCGGACTGTGCGCAAAAGCGATGGATCCCGCAGCTGCAGAACTCCGTTTGGAAGGAAAATTCCGCTGATTTGGAATTCTTACTTTTGAGGGAAACCAGACCCGCTGCTGGCTGACGGAAAAAGGGGAAGTTCGTCCCAGAAACCGTTACGCGTTCTTGGAGAGCGCGGCGCGCAGGAAGCGCGGGGCCGACGCGCTGTCCGCGCGAGTCCGAAGATGGATTTACCCGCGTGGATCTGTGGATGTATTCTGGCGTTTCTGCTGCCTTCAGCGGGAAAAGCGTCCAAAGGAGGTGAGTTCACAAACAACTGGAAACGAAGCAGAACTTTTGGAAGAATTCAGAGTTTTAAGATGAACTCTTCAAACTTTTTCCTTTTTTCGTGGCAGAAATCATCTTTAATAAGCCTCCAGACTCTTTTCATCTTAAATTTCTCCTCCATCATTTAAAAGTGAACAGATTAACGCGGGAAACTAAAACTGAAATCAAAATGTCAAAGAATTCTTCCTCTACGGTTCCTTAGCGGGATGTTCTGGGCCGGTTCTTCTGGTACCGGTACCGGTTCCCCGTTCTGTGGTGGCAGCTCCATCTCGCATGTCAGCAAATATTCAAGAAGAACGCATCACAGGATGCGGAGCAGAGAGTCGTGCGGGGATCGTCCGCGTGACAGTCACGTTCGTTTCCACGCTGTCAGACTCATCACGGTGGTTTTTTTCCCGCGGGAGTTTCCTCCTGACAGCTTTACTCCAACCGATCCGTTCCTGAAGCGCTGCCGCCGCGCTCACGCGCACACGCCGATTCCGCCCGGACCCCCGTCTCCGGTTCTGTCTGCGTGAGCGCGCCTCCGGTTTCTGTTGCCGTGACGCGCGCCCGCCGCGTGCCCACCGCAGGGTGTTTCCGCTGACAGACGGCCGCCGCGCGCCGCTTCCTCTCCGGTGGATGCGTTCCCTGATCACTGCGGTTACGCGCCGCAGCGGAGACAACTGTAACTTTACGCGCCAATTACGCAGCGGTGGAGTAAACTCCCGGCGCGCGCGGGGGAGGAGGGGGGCAGCAGGTGAAGAGCTGCTGCGTTTAGGATGAGGAGAGTCTTTCAGGCGCGCGCGAGAAAAGAGGGGAGGAGAAATGAGGGATTCTAGTGTTGATATCTGCAGATCTCCTGACTTGGATTAGGAGGTTCAGATTCAGGAAAGCTTGAGGAGGCCTTCTCCTCCTCCTCCTCCTCCTCCTCCTCCTCCTCCTTCTCCTCCTTCTCCTTCTCCTCCTCCTTCTCCTCCTCCTCCTCCTCCTTCTCCTCCTTCTCCTTCTCCTACTTCTGACTTTAGGAACTTCCGGTTGCTTGGCTCATTCTCTGCTGATGTCATGACCTCGCCTGCTGCATGCTGGGATTTTTCTGCTGCACTTCATCATTTCTGACCAAACAAGTTCAGATTTATGTTGAACGAGTTCTGCCGTGGCGCCTCCTCCAGCTCCTCTCCAGATCTCCTCTGGGACTCTGAGGAGATCTCCGAACCTCCTTCCATCTCTCCGCTGCTGCCTCCGGGGGGAGCAGAGCTCCGCAGAGTGGATCGGATCGGAAGAGGGTTTTTTTCTCCTCTCCTCTCTGTTTGAAACTGCTTCTTCATTCCGTTTGATCCCAGCTGCGCCTGGAAGCAGATAAACGGACATAATTGGCCACTCAAGAGCAGCTTTCTGCCTCAGTGGAGTCTGTGCTGAAAGATGCGGGGTGATAACGGGGATGCGCGCGTGCTGGGGGTGGGGGGGTGTCACCAGTTGCTTCAGGAGCTTCGTCCTGGTTTTTGCTCGGATCAACTCTACAGCCTGAAGTTTGAGCTGCTCCAGTTCTTTTGTTTCCTGCAGGTTGGAGGCGTGTTGCTGGAGCCTATCTCAGCTGTTAAACAGGCCGTAAATCTGTTGCGGGCTGCACAACCACTAAGGCTCTATATTTATCCCTCCAAAGTGTCTCAGAATTCATACATCACTTCCACTCGATGACATCATCAGTAGTCGCTGGTTAGCGAATGCTAGCGTGGCGCTTCCAGTACTCGAATATACATACAACAGAGAGCCGCTTTAAAAAAGTTCAACAAAGAGTCATTAGTTACATTTAAATGTGAATTTCTGAGCTTCCACTACAAATAGAGGGGGGGGGAGAAGGGGGGGGGATTCAGATTGGGCCTTTAAGGGCAGCTGAGGTCTCGCTTCCACTCGTTTGGGTGTTGTAGACCGCTAGCGTGTCATTGTAGATCACTAGTGTGTCATTGTAGATCACTAGTTTGTCATTGTAGATCACTAGCGTGTCATTGTAGATCACTAGGTGTCTCCGCGGTGTCATTGTAGATCACTAGAGTGTCATTGTAGATCACTAGTGTCATTGTAGATCACTAGTGTCATTGTGTAGATCACTAGTGTGTCATTGTAGATCACTAGTGTGTCATTGTAGATCACTAGTGTGTCATTGTAGATCACTAGAGTGTCATTGTAGAACGAATGCATGTCATTGTATTATGTGTGTCATTTGTAGATCACTAGTGTGTCATTGTAGATCACTATATTGTCATCAGTCGTGTCATTCATTGTAGATCACTAGTGTGTCATTGTAGATCACTAGAGTGTCATTGTAGATCACTAGTGTGTCATTGTAGATCACTAGAGTGTCATTGTAGATCACTAGCGTGTCATTGTAGATCACTAGTGTGTCATTGTAGATCACTAGTGTGTCATTGTAGATCACTAGAGTGTCATTGTAGATCACTAGTGTGTCATTGTAGATCACTAGTGTGTCATTGTAGATCACTAGCGTGTCATTGTAGATCACTAGCGTGTCATTGTAGATCACTAGCGTGTCATTGTAGACCGTTAGCATGTCATTGTAGAATGCTAGCGTGTCATTGTAGAATGCTAGCGTGTCATTGTACATTGCTAGCGTGTCATTGTAGATTGCTAGCGTGTCACTGTAGACTGCTAGCGTGTCACCGTAGATTGCTAGCATGTCATTGTAGATTGCTAGCTTGTCATTGTAGACCGCTAGCGTGTCATTGTAGATCGCTAGCGTGTCGTTGTAGATCACTAGTGTGTCATTGTAGATCACTAGCGTGTCATTGTAGATCACTAGCGTGTCATTGTAGATCACTAGCGTGTCATTGTAGATCACTAGCGTGTCATTGTAGATCACTAGCGTGTCATTGTAGACCGTTAGCATGTCATTGTAGAATGCTAGCGTGTCATTGTAGAATGCTAGCGTGTCATTGTACATTGCTAGCGTGTCATTTTAGATTGCTAGCGTGTCACTGTAGACTGCTAGCGTGTCATCGTAGATTGCTAGCGTGTCATTGTAGATCGCTAGCATGTCATTGTAGATTGCTAGCTTGTCATTGTAGACCGCTAGCGTGTCATTGTAGATTGCTAGCGTGTCATTGTAGACTGCTAGCATGTCATTGTAGATCACTAGCGTGTCATCGTAGATTGCTAGCGTGTCATTGTAGACCGCTAGCGTGTCATTGTAGACTGCTAGCGTGTCATTGTAGAGCGACGACCAGCAGAAGGAGGTCATCCAGCTGCTCGTCTTCTTCTGTCTTTATTTTTCGTACATTTACAGGAATTTAATGTTGTTTACAGAAGATTGTTGGCGGCTAAAAGAGGAAACAGAATCGTTAGCTTAGCGCTATATTGGTTCTTTCTAATGTCGTCATCACTTTCAGCAGTGGTTACAGTGACTCCGCCCCAACCGTCCCATTCTATTTTCTATGGATCTACAATGGACGGGGCCCTCAAGAGGAACGGGTCAGAACTCTTTATTGGGTCCATTTAACAAAGGAAACGCTCAAATTACTGGATGGAACCGGACCGGACCGGTCCGTGGAAACGAGGCTTTAGAGTCACTAATCAATAGGAATCCAATAACGAATCGATTAATTTATTCCTACGATTGAAGCAGATTGATCTGTCTAAAGGGATCAGGTAATCAAACCGAATCAAACGGAAACTATCCCGGAAACAAACAAAACCTGAAACTCCAAACTAAAATAACAAAACCCAGCAATGTAAGACTGCTGAGGACAAACCCAACTAACTCACAAACAGAAAGGAAACCAGAAGCTTCTGCAGGATCATCTCTGATCTGATGAAGAACATTCTCCTTCAACGTTCCTCAAAGATCTGAGAAATCCAAGGATCGGATCTTCTGATCCGCAGTTTGTATCTGTGAGATGAATTCCTGCAGAACTTCCCGTTTGTCCAGAAAGAAGGTTCTGGAAACCCCAGGAACCGTCTGGACTTCAGATCATGTAGATGTTTGTCGTGGGACTCCAGTTTGATGGAAGTTCTTCTCATGAACCGCAGCGACCTCGTCGTCTTCAGATCAGAATGATGGATGTTCAGAGAGATCCTGAAGAAAACATGGAACAGATTTACTGAAGTCAACAGTTTAATGATAATGTTTGTTTGTTTATCCGGATGTTGACTTCTCCGTTTCTCAGGATTCATGTTCCTGCAGACTCCCAGACTTTAAACCATCAAAACTCTTCATTTACCGTATTTTCACGAGTAGAAGTCCTTGTTTTTTACAGGGACTTAGACTCAGGAGCGACATATTTGTTATTTTTGTTTTTTAAAACATAAATAAGCTCACATTTGTTATTTTTCCACTAGCATCCGGTTGTCTTTTAGCGGTTGTGTTCACTAACAACCACTAGAGGGCGCTGTATTTTCCTCTGACAGTGCCAGAAGAAGAAGAAGAAGAAGAACATCATCTAAAACAAACATGGAGGAGAATCTGATCGTTTTCTATGAGGTCAAATCAGGATCAGCTTAAAGCGAACGAAAAACAGATTGAAAACATGAAAAACAGACGGAACTGGAATCTAACAAGACATTGTAAATTTGAAAAACAAAATGTTTTGAATCTTCTCCTTCCTTCCTGTGAGCTTTGACGTCCGGACTCTTTCTCCATCCCGGAGCTTTTGGACGACTCCTGGTTTTCCCCTGACTTTTCCCTCTGCTCCAGGACGTCTCCGGGTAGTTTTCCACCTGGACTCGGCCCCGCCTCTTCTGCGTTTCTGAGCTGCTGACTTTCTCTTTTCCGATGATGAGAGACAGATGTTCTCGCACCGTTCTCATCCTTTCATCCCGTTCCTGCTCTCCAGGTTTCAGGAAATCGCTCTGGTTCAGGTCCAAACAGAACCTCCCGACTCCTTCTTTCCATCGTGTTACAGTCGGGGGGCGGGGCTTCTGCATCTGCATTTGTGGTTTTGGGCTGTAAGAGAACAAATCGATGAGAATGGCAGCAGAACAGAGAAGGAAAGCAGACGTTGGGACGTCTCCCTCAGGCTTTGGGTCGGGAGGTCACAGTGAAATGTTCAACCAGTTTTCTGGGGCGTCCGAATAACGAGAGTTAGCGTGGCGTTTGGGCCGGCGTGGGCGGACGGCAGACTTCCTTTAACGAGCTCTCAGCTTACGTGAACACAAAGGCTTGAAGGAAGACGAGCAGAACCGGGCCGATCCGGTCGGATCGGACGCACAGGAAGACGGAGATCAGAACTTCTGCATTGAGGCCAAAAACACAGATCCTGCAGTTCTGAGAGGAAAAGTGTGGGTGTGTGTGTGTGTGTGTGTGTAGATGTGCACGAGCAGGAAAACCGGCTGAATCAGTGTTATCAGGATGCATCAATAATGCAGAGACACTCTGATGTCTGATCTGCTGCTGAGGAGCATTTATGGACTGTACCTGAGCGCGGTTAGTACATGACTACATGTGTGTGTACATGAGTACATGATTATGTGTGTACATGAGTACATGTGTGAGTACATGAGTACATGATTATGTGTGTACATGAGTACGTGAATATGTGTGTACATGAGTACATGTGTGTACATGAGTACGTGATTATGTGTGTACATGAGTACATGTGTGTACATGAGTACGTGATTATGTGTGTACATGAGTACATGTGTGTACATGAGTACATGTGTGAGTACATGAGTACATGATTATGTGTGTACATGAGTACGTGATTATGTGTGTACATGAGTACATGTGTGTGTACATGAGTACATGATTATGTGTGTACATGAGTACATGTGTGAGTACATGAGTACATGATTATGTGTGTACATGAGTACGTGATTATGTGTGTACATGAGTACATGTGTGTACATGAGTACGTGATTATGTGTGTACATGAGTACGTGATTATGTGTGTACATGAGTACATGTGTGAGTACATGAGTACATGAGTACATGATTATGTGTGTACATGAGTACATGTGTGTACATGAGTACATGATTATGTGTGTACATGAGTACGTGATTATGTGTGTACATGAGTACATGTGTGTGTACATGAGTACATGATTATGTGTGTACATGAGTACGTGATTATGTGTGTACATGAGTACATGTGTGTGTACATGAGTACATGATTATGTGTGTACATGAGTACATGTGTGAGTACATGAGTACATGATTATGTGTGTACATGAGTACGTGATTATGTGTGTACATGAGTACGTGATTATGTGTGTACATGAGTACGTGATTATGTGTGTACATGAGTACATGTGTGTGTACATGAGTACATGATTATGTGTGTACATGAGTACATGTGTGAGTACATGAGTACATGATTATGTGTGTACATGAGTACGTGATTATGTGTGTACATGAGTACGTGATTATGTGTGTACATGAGTACATGTGTGTGTACATAAGTACATGTGTGTGTACATGAGTACATGTGTGTGTACATAAATACATGTGTGTGTACATGAGTACATGTGTGTGTACATGAGTACATGTGTGTGTACATGAGTACATGATTATGTGTGTACATGAGTACATGTGTGAGTACATGAGTACATGAGTACATGATCATGTGTGTACATGAGTACGTGATTATGTGTGTACATGAGTACATGTGTGTACATGAGTACGTGATTATGTGTGTACATGAGTACGTGATTATGTGTGTACATGAGTACATGTGTGTGTACATGAGTACATGATTATGTGTGTACATGAGTACATGTGTGAGTACATGAGTACATGAGTACATGATTATGTGTGTACATGAGTACGTGATTATGTGTGTACATGAGTACGTGATTATGTGTGTACATGAGTACATGTGTGTGTACATAAGTACATGTGTGTGTACATGAGTACGTGATTATGTGTGTACATGAGTACGTGATTATGTGTGTACATGAGTACATGTGTGTGTACATAAGTACATGTGTGTGTACATGAGTACATGTGTGTGTACATAAGTACATGTGTGTGTACATGAGTACATGTGTGTGTACATGAGTACATGTGTGTGTACATAAGTACATGTGTGTGTACATGAGTACATGATTATGTGTGTACATGAGTACATGTGTGAGTACATGAGTACATGATTATGTGTGTACATGAGTACATGTGTGAGTACATGAGTACATGAGTACATGATTATGTGTGTACATGAGTCCGTGATTATGTGTGTACATGAGTACATGTGTGTACATGAGTACATGATTATGTGTGTACATGAGTACGTGATTATGTGTGTACATGAGTACGTGATTATGTGTGTACATGAGTACATGTGTGTACATGAGTACATGATTATGTGTGTACATGAGTACGTGATTATGTGTGTACATGAGTACATGTGTGTACATGAGTACATGATTATGTGTGTACATGAGTACGTGATTATGTGTGTACATGAGTACGTGATTATGTGTGTACATGAGTACATGTGTGTACATGAGTACATGATTATGTGTGTACATGAGTACGTGATTATGTGTGTACATGAGTACGTGATTATGTGTGTACATGAGTACATGTGTGTACATGAGTACATGATTATGTGTGTACATGAGTACATGTGTGTGTACACGAGTACATGTGTGAGTACATGAGTACATGATTATGTGTGTACATGAGTACATGTGTGAGTACATGAGTACATGAGTACATGATTATGTGTGTACATGAGTCCGTGATTATGTGTGTACATGAGTACATGTGTGTACATGAGTACATGATTATGTGTGTACATGAGTACGTGATTATGTGTGTACATGAGTACGTGATTATGTGTGTACATGAGTACATGTGTGTACATGAGTACATGTGTGAGTACATGAGTACATGTGTGAGTACATGAGTACATGTGAGTACATGAGTACATGTGTGTGTACATGAGTACATGTGTGAGTACATGAGTAAATGTGTGTGTACATGAGTACATGTGTGAGTACATGAGTACATGTGTGTACATGAGTACATGTGTGTGTACATGAGTACATGTGTTGATGTGTTTCCACAGATCTCTTCATTTGTTGGTTAAAACTCAGTTCTGACAGTTCACGGGACCGTCTACTCTGTTCTGGGGGGGGCGGAGCCTGGCACGACGCTACATCTGATTGGAGCAAGTTTGGCGGCTCTGATCCACCTTAAAGGATGATTCTATCTGCTGGCTTCTTGATTATTCCGGACAGGAAGCGGAGTTTCTTCCTGGCTCAGCAGATCTGGGCTCTGACACACAAACACTCTGAAGATTGATCTGGTGGAGAATACAAATGAGCGTCACCATTGATTTGGTTTGGGAAGCATCGGTATTTAAATGCTTTCCTCTCGTTCTCCACACATAACAAAGTCCGCCTGCTGATGTCTTTGCTCTGAATGTCTGGGACAGCCCCCGCCTCCATGACCCCCCCCTCATATTCATCAAAGCTGAGGACCAGCGTCTCTCTAGAACTGATCTTGTAGCTGTTTGTCTATGAGCGGATCAGTCAAAAACCAAAACTCACCTTAAGGGACATTTGGTTTCTGTTTGCTTTAAACATGTAAAAATAGATCCTCATGTGTGGGATGGTGGTGGTACTATGATGGTATGGGAGGATGTTCCAGCTAGTCGTAGTGCTGTACTGGTGTGAGTTCATGTACTTTCTGGTTATTATCACACAGAATATTTCATATCTGGACTGAAGCTTGACCATCCTCTCTCAGTCCAACAGAAGATGTTCTGCAGGATTCTGGAGACGTTCCTCAAAGACGATCCAGCTGCATGATGGCACCATGTCCGAACGGACCAGAACTTTAGAGGAAGATGGTTTCCAGGATCGATGTCCTGAAACTGATGGATCAAAGTCATGACTCGTTTATTTCTGGTGTTGATCCACTTCCTGTTTTAAAACATTTTCTTTTAGAAGAGTTGAGGACTGGATGAAAAACAGTTTTTATCTCTCAATTAAAGACTTTATAGGAAAATAGAATTTCAGATTTTGTTTGTTTGATATTTTATATTTTGTTTTGGATTTTTTAAAGTCAGATCATGTGGATTTTAAGTTTGACTCATTTTAAAACCTCGCTGAGAGAAGCTGTGACTCGCTCTCCTCCTGCAGAATCTTCTGCACGTCGGTACCGGCCCGTTGTCTGTCTCCTCGCCGCTCCGTCCGGCCGGGTTAACGCTGGCTCAGCGCAGAGCTAAAAAGGCGTTTGGCTGATGCGGCGCTGGGATGCCAGAGTCCTTAAACACTAACGCAGGTGGCGCTGCCATGAAATGCATCTGCCTCCGGTACATTCTTCTGGTAACTCTGCTCCTGTGTTACCGGAGTCACCGGGACGACTGGAAACTGCTGGACGAGGGCCACGAGGGAGGCGGGGCGTCCGTCATGGGGGGGTCACAGGTTCTTCTCCTGGAGGTCAGATCTGACCGGTTTGGAGTTGATGTTTGTGTGATTTCCTGTTTGCACACGTGACTCCTCTCAGAGTAACTTTATCGTTTCCAGTCTATTATTAGCCGTCAGGCTCTGCAGACCGGCTCGGCTGTGTCACCCGTCGGGGGGGGGGACGTCACTGCACAGAAGGCTGGATCAGACCATCCTGTTACACAAACTTCTCAGAGGAACTTCCTCCCTTTTTTCCAGTCAGCTGGTCCTCGTGTTTGAGCCGATCCTGAACACTTCTCCTTTTTCTGGGCAAAACAGGAAACCGTTTTAGGCTGCAGAGCAGAAAAACATTTCCCTCCGAGAAGCCGGTGTTCAGGGAGGGTTTGGTCATCTGAAGAGCCCAACCCGTCCCTGGTTTCCCACAGTTTGAGCTTTTATTTTGTGATTCTCTTGAAGAGACACTTCCTTTTTCTGAGGAAACTGGTTCAAGTTCTGCAGATGATCCACTTTCACTCTGAAAACTGAATCCATGAAGCTGCTAGGTTCAGCTGATGATTCAATCCTGCCGACTCAGCAGGAATTCATATCATTTAAATCCCGATTTATAAAAAGCAATAGAATAAAATATTGATGTTTCTATGGCACTTTTCCCAGAAATAATCCCACAAAAGAATCATAAAATTAAATCACAGAGAAATAAAATCTAATAATAATAAAAAACTAAAAACATAGTAAAACGAGGACTAAAATCCACTAAAAGCTCTTTTGAATTAAAACCTACTAAGGTCTGACTGATGTTATTCATCTACCCCACCCCCCAGTCCTGAATTTGGCCAGACCAGAACTGCAGTTCCAGCTACTGACCATGTGGAGGCGCTGATGTCAGAATCCAGCTCCTCTTCGGATCAAGTTTACTATTGAGAACTGGATGAAAAAATGTTTGTTCCTGGTCCGTTTCATCCGACCAAAACCAGAAATGAATCACAGAATCGAGGATGAAGTTTAGTGAGTGAATCACAGGAGGAGAAACCGGAGAATCGGTTGGAAATTCCCTCAATTTACGTCGTTTTCTTTGACTCTCTCTAAAGAAAATCCAGTTTTTTAGAGTTTCTATCATGTCTGTGTGTCATTCATCTCCTGAAAGAGAACAAATGTCATCAGAAATCCTTTATTTTTTCCTTTAAATCAATCCAACAGTCTTGGACAGACTCTGTTCTTCATCAATCATCTTCTTTCTGCTGCACTAAACCCTCATCAGTTCAGGTTCTGGAGAAGAGAAGATGCTATCTTCACATTGACAGCAGTCGTTCACATTTCTGTGCTCCAATCAGCATCACTGGATTTTTGGTGTGAGTTTCATCCAATACTTACGGTAGCAGGGCTGAGAACTCTGGAAAATCTCCACCAGACTCCACGGAGCTTCTTGATGTGACCACGGAAATGTGAACGGCGGCTCATTTGACCGAAAGGATTGTAAATGAATGAAAGAGCATTTGGATGTTAGCTTTCATTATTTTCTGCTCTGAGAAACCAATGGATTGAATGGATTGATGACAGCAACGTCAAGAAACATTGGAGAATGATCTGGAAGGAGAAAGAATCAGGATTCTGGAGGAAGTTCTGTCCATGAAGATCTGAGCTGACATCCGGATCAGAACCAGACGGCTGGATCAGAACCAGACGGATGGATCAGAACCAGACGGCTGGATCAGAATCCAGATTCATGGATGTGTTAAACTCAAACTTTATTTATTTGTATATCGCCTTTTCTTCGCCCGAAACACAAGGCGCTTAACTTAAAAACAAATAAAATGCATATTAAAAACACAGTGTTTAAAACCAAATGTACTTAAAGACAGAAAGACAAAGTAAAAACTGCAGATGTAAGGAAACAATCTGGTTGGTACTTCTGTGTAGAAACGATATTACAAGGATCCTCTTGATTTACACTAGCGAGACTCAGAGCATCAGAATCAGACAATAAGGGGCGGGGCTCCAAAAGCCACGCCCCCTCAGAGGAGTCCTTAAAAATTGATTTTTAAGACATTTAGATTAAAAACTTCATAATCATCATTAAAACATAACCAAGAATGTTTTTTTTTAAATAAACAAAATTGTCCTAACGAGACTTTAAGCAACTTCCACATGTAATCATCTAATTTCATATCAGTTACTGATTATTTATCACAGCGATCATAAGAGGATGTTTTTAAATGATCAAACAGCTGTTCACTAACCCCCCCCCCAGCAGTCGCAGCAGCTGACGTCTCCGGTGGGGGGGGGGGGGGTGTGTGTCTGCGTGCAGCTGTGAATGAGCGCCTCCGTTTACGACCTGACTCAGACGTTTAACTGCTGACTCGCTCTGAGAACGGAGGCGGGGCTTCTGGTGTGACCGTTCACACCCGTCTGGATGCTGCGATGACCTTTGACTCGGGTTACGGGATCTGCGACGGCGGGATGAGCGCAGCAGCAGCTCTTCTCTGATGCTCACGTGACTGTCAGCTCTCCGTCTGACACCTTCGAATCCCTGCACCGTCATTGGCCGACGCCTCCTCAGGTGTCTTCAGGTAAAAGTGTTCTCACCGCCTTCTGTCTCCTTCCAGCGCCGGAGCAGTGCGGCGGCCACCTGGACGCCAGCGACGCCGGCTACATCACCACCCCCGGCTACCCGCACGAGTATCCGGCCAATCAGAACTGCCGCTGGATCATCACGGCCCCCGAGCCGTCTCAGCGCATCATCCTCAACTTCAACCCTCACTTCGAGATCGAGAAGCTGGACTGCAGGTGAGAGAAGGGGCGTGGCCTGAGTTTGAGCTGAGTTCCTCGGCGTTTCCCGCTCCATAATCACTCTGGGACCTTCTCAGCCTCTAATAATCCGAGTTTAATTACAACACAGTTAATGTTCCGCATGCTTTTCACACTTCGGATGAATTAGGAGCGATTAGAGGATTTGGTGTCCGTCAGACATGGACTGCAGAGATAAGAACAGACAAAGAGATTGTCAGGAAATGATGGAAACATGTCGTTTTTAGATAAAACTGAAGGAAATGGAAAAACTTACAGTTTGGAAAGTTCTGGTCTTGTTCCTCAAGACGAATCCTGTTCCTGACATCACTCCTGCTACATGAGAGAGTTATAGAACCGCTCACAAAGAAGCTGAACCCCTCTCTGTCACAGATCCGATCTTCTAGAGATTCCTCTGAACTGAAATGTTTGTTTGTTCGATGCTTCACAGCTTCTCGTCTGTTCTCCAATCCTTTCATCCGTTTGGATTCTGGAGGATTTTCAGACGAGATGAAAGGAAACAGAAAGCTAGATGGACTTTCTTCTCTTTAAATCATTGAAGGATCTGCAGGAAACATCAGCAGTTATGGATCATTTGTGGATGGCTTTTGGTCCTCGGTGAAATCTAGATTATCTTCCCGACAGACATACCTGGCTCAGGTCGAGGGGGAGAAATACAAAAGGGGGCAAGAACGCAAAAACTGGACAGCAGAATGAGTGGAAGGAGCTCAGTTTATAATGTAAACCTGTGTCCTGAAAGAGAGAACAGAATGAAGATACATATGATGCAATAATGCAAGTGTGAACTCTGTCAACTGAATGTGGCCGCCGGAGAAGCTAAAACTGATAACTAAAAACATTGGAGCTGAAAACTGAAAATGCTCAAGCTGATAGTTTACTAGAATAGTAGCTAAACCACAAAAAAGACAAAAAAATGAAAAATGCCTCAATTATTCAAAATAGCTAGCATGTATCTGAAATAACGACTAAATTCCAAAATAGCCTAAAAAATGAAAAATGCTAAAATTTGCCAAAATAGCTAGCACGTAGCTCAAATATTAGCTGAACTCCAAAATAGCCTAAGAAACTGAAAAAACCTTAGTTAGCTACAATAACTAGCATGTAGCTGAGATGTTAGCTAAACTAAAAAAAAAAACAAAATCGGAAAAATGCCTTAATTAGCCAAACCAGCTAGCATGTAGCTGAACTATTAGCTTAACTCAAATCGACTTGAAGTGTTTTATTCCTCTCACTTCTCTCTGCTCGAATTACTGTTTGAAACTGAGGCTGAATTTTCATTGAGTTTAGTTCACAACTGAAAACCGACTCGAAGACGACATGTCGACTTGAAACTGTGATAGTTTAAAAGCCGTAAGGAGTTCTAAAAAATAAATTTACAAGTTCAAGAGCCCAAAGTCTGCTGAATGGTGTAAAAGTTGAATGTTTTCTGTAGCTGAAAGTCTACTTGAGTTCTATTGCTTTGTGGAGCTGAAAGTTTTTAGCTGAAAAAGCAGCTTTTGAAGATTCCGTAAGCCATTTTCAACAGAGTTAAAAAAGGCAGCAGTTGGTTGAATAGTTTCAAAAGTTGAAGCTGAAACTTTTGAGCGCTGATTTCCTAAAAGAGCTGAATGTTTGGATAGTTGAATGAGCTGAATAGGTGAAGGGGTTACAGAAAGATCATAATGAATGTGGCTGAAACTTCTGCCAAACATATAAGAAGTCAGGGAGACTTCTGACCCAAAGAAAACAAACAAAGCTTGCAAATGAAGACTACCAACCCCAAACTAAGATAACAAAACCCAGCAGTGTAAGACTACTGAGGACAAAGAGGGGGAAACAAGACCTCCCCCTCACCTCCAGCAGGAGCAGGAGCTAACTCTAGAGATAGCTGAACATCTGACTCTATACTTCTCTGAGCTGAAGCTCTTCAGGAGATTCTGTTGAGATGTTTGCTCTCTAATCCTTACATAGAATAAATAACTCTGCAGTTTCAGAACTGAAGGAGGTCTGAGTGCTCAAACTGCTGCTGGAGTGTTGGAGGTGTTCTCAGGTTCTCAGGAGGAGCCACGGTAAAGAGCTTTTCTCCTGAAAGTGTCGGCGACCTCCTGAGGTTCAGAGAGCGACAGCATGACGGAGATCTGTGAATGAGGCACAAACTCTCCAGCTGCAACTAGATTACACACACGCAGAGAACAAACCAGCTTCACTTTCTACCGTATGTTGAAGAATGTCAGAAATGGAATTTTAAGCTTCATTTAGTTAATAAACGTCCTCCCTCATCTGAACAATACCACCTTAAAAACCCCCAAATCACTATTTTTATCTAAGGACCAGATGATCTGATAGCATCTGCCTCCAGGATCCAGTTTCATCTTCCCTGCTCCGTTCTGGAGCAGTGAAGCAGGCGCAGGCTCTGACTGGGATAAATGGAAACAATGGACTCTTCCCGCTGAGACGCTCCGTGACGTCTTTCCCCCCACATGACTGAAGGTAGCGGCCCGGCTTTAGTCACAAACCTGCTGCATCTGAGCGGCGCTGAGTCACTTCCAGCCTCGTGACGCAGCGCCGCTCCAACAGAAGCGGCTTTGTCTGCGCCTCGTCCCGACTGAGAAGTTCACACTTAGTTCATGTTTTAGCACTTCTGCACGTCCTCTGGATGGAACGGAGAGGAAGGAAGCAGGACTCCCGTTTGAGCCGGATCCACATCGGAGTTCTGCAACATCAGACCACGACACGCAGGCGTTTGAATCCCTTCAGCACGCTCGCTCGCGGGTTACCTGTTCAATGTGGAGCTGTGCGAGTCCTAAGGAAGTAGAAACCAGCAACATAACCTCCATGATCTCCAGGCAGACGAATGCAGATCTATAGAAGCGCGGATGACGAGGAAACAGGAAAACAAGAGAGCAGACAAACATCGTCAATACAAACAGAAAATCAATTAGAAACGATAGAAAGTTTGTTTGAGTTTCCTGACGATGTTCTAACAAATGAAAATGATTCCTCGTTTGAGACTTTAACAAAAAAAAAATAATAATAAAATTTTCCAGACTGGATTTTTATCTGAGGACACAAAAGAAATTAAACAAACCAAACAGAATAATTTTCTGTAACGAGGATTTTTGAACAGCTGAGAGTCTGGTTCTGAGGACGTCAGACTCTTATTTTGAAGGATGATTTGGAATTTAGCTAAGATTTTAGCATTATGCTAGCCGATTTGGCAGAATTAGATTTTTTTCACCTTTTTTTTAGGATTAGTTGGAGTTTAGCAAAAGTATTAGCATCATGCTAGCTTTTTAAGCTGATTTACAAAATTTTCCAGTTTTTAGGCTAATTTAGAGTTTAGCTAATATTCTAACAATGTGCTAGCTTTTCTCTGCAAAAGTAAACGTTTTTCTTTTTGGCTTATATGAAGTTTAGCTAATATATTAGCATTATGCTAGCTGCTTTGGCAAAAATAGATTTTTCCCTCTTTTTTAGGATAATTTGGAGTTTAGTTAATATTTTAGCATTATTCTAGCTGATTTGGAAGAATTAGATTTATTTTTCACCTTTTTATTAGGATTAGTTGGAGTTCAGCAAAAGTATTAGCATCATGCTAGCTTTTTAAGCTAACTTACAAAATTTTCCAGTTTTTAGGCTAATTTAGAGTTTAGCTCATATTCTAACAATATGCTAGCTTTTCTCTGCAAAATTAAACATTTTTCTTTTTGGCTAATTTGAAGTTTAGCTAATATTTTAGCATTATGCTATCTGTTTTGGAAAAATTAGAATCTTTTTATGATAATTTGGAGTTAAGATAAATTTTTAGCATAATGCTAACTTTTTAAGCTAATTTACAAAATTTTCCAGTTTTTAGGCTAATTTAGAGTTTAGCTAATATTCGTATAATGTGCTAGCTTTTCTCTGCAAAAATTAACCTTTTTTCTTGTTGGCTAATTTGAAGTTTAGCTAATATTTTAGCATTATGCTAGCTGTTTTTGAAAAATTAGAATCTTTTTATGATGATTTGGAGTTAAGCAAAAATATTAGCATCATGCTAGCTTTTTGTGGCTAATTTAGACATTTTTCCAGTTTTTAGGCTAATTTAGAGTTTAGCTAATATTCTAACAATGTGCTAGCTTTTCTCTGCAAAATTAAACATTTTTCTTTTTGGCTAATTTGAAGTTTAGCTAATATTCTAGCATTATGCTAGCTGTTTTGGAAAAATTAGAATCTTTTTATGATAATTTGGAGTTAAGATACATTTTTAGCATAATGCTAGCTTTTTAAGCTAATTTACAAAATTTTCCAGTTTTTAGGCTAATTTAGAGTTTAGCTAATATTCTTATAATGTGCTTGCTTTTCTCTGCAAAAATTAACCTTTTTTCTTGTTGGCTAATTTGAAGTTTAGCTAATATTTTAGCATTATGCTAGCTGTTTTGGCAAAAATAGATTTTTCCCTCTTTTTTAGGATAATTTGGAGTTTAGTTTATATTTTAGCATTGTACCAACAATTTGAGTTAATTCTGACATGTTCAATTTTTTAAGGCTAATTTTGAATTTAGTAAATATTTTATCTATATGCTATCTGTTTCGGTAAAGTTAGAATATAGTTTCTGATCATTTGGAGTTTAGCTAATATATTAGCATTATGCTAGCTGTTTTGGAAAAATTAGAATCTGTTTATGATAATTTGTAGCTAAGCTAAAATATTAGCATCATGCTAGCTTTTTGTGGCTAATTTAGACATTTTTACAATTTTAGACTAATTTAGAGTTTAGCTAATATTCTAACAATGTGCTAGCTTTTCTCTGCAAAATTAAACTTTTTTCTTTTTATTTTTGGCTAATATGAAGTTTAGCTAATATATTGGCATTATGCTAGCCGTTTTGGCTAATTCAGACATTTTTCCAGTTTTTAGTGTAATTTTGCATTCAGCTAATATTTTATCAACCTTTCAGCTTCAGTATTTTTAGCTATTAGCTTCAGTATCTTCAGCAGTCACGTTCAGCTTCAAGCGTTTGCACTAGCATCATCACAGGTAATGCTATACACCTATTGCAGTTTTCCCTCACTCTTCTAGGACGTTTTAGCTTCTCGTTTTTCTGCAGAAGCTTTTCTGTTAATCGTCCACGAGTAGAGTTAGTCTGAAGTTTTCAGATTCCACGTGTTGACAGAAAAGTTTAGAAGGTTTTTCTGCTCTGAAATGTATGAAACGGTTTTACATTCAAGTCTTGAGGGTTTCTTGATCGTATCTGTGCAGAAAACCGTCCTCCGTTAGTTTCTCTTGAACTGCTCCTCTCAGACGAGGATGCAGGAGTCGCCGTGACCTCGTCCGGCGCCGCACGACTGTCCGCTTCCCGCCTCTGAAGGGAGACGCTTCCTGGGCTGTTTGCGTCGCAGGGAGAAGAAGTGCAGCGTCAGGCCGTGTGGAGGGCAGGCTCAAATCATCCTGACAGGCCTCTCCACCGCCCTCTCCCTCCGATTCATCTCCCCCTCCTCACCTCGCTGCCCAATGACTCCATCTATCATCTTTCACCTGCAGCTTCCTCTCCTCCTCCTCCTCCCTCCTCCTGTTTTCTCTCCTTCTTCTGCTCCTGTTCTCCCTCCACCATCATTATTCCACCTTTAATATCAGGAGTCGTGACCAACATACCGACGGACACATTTTGCTCCCAGCGTGGGGCTTTGGCTCCATCCGTCGCTGCTTTTATTTTCTCAACTTTTCCTCTTTTTTGAACTTCTCCTCTTTGATAGAAACTGCAGTGAAAAATGCAACTGGAAGCTGCTGGCGGTCGTGAGTAAATCAGAGAGTAGGAAGTGATTGATATGACAGAGAAGCTGCAGTCACTGATAATGCTTCCACTAATGAGGAAGACCGTGTCTTCGTGCTCCGCCTCCATCCGTCACTGAAGTCTTCTGCTCGCCGCCTCATCAAAAATGGAGGCAGGAGGACAGCGGGCAGACGTGCAGACGCACCTGGCTGCAGGCAGACGCTGATGTGAGGCGACGGCGGCCGTGGGGGGGGGGGCGGCGGCGCACGTGGAGTGACAGTTCCATTACCAGCTGTGTGCATTTAGCCGCCTGCGTGTTCGCATTAACATCACAGCCGCTCCAGCAGCGGGAGAGCGCCGCGTCCGGACCGCAGGCCCGACATGAAGGGGAGGCGGGCGCTCTCCGCCGCAGGAGGGAGAGTTACCGCATCAATAAAACACAAATGAGCCTTCTAATTTGGAGGTGGAGATTATTTACTCCTTCCTAATGGAAGCTGGATCTCATTCTGACCACCTGCTGGAGGTGGAAGCCGTCACAGACGGCGGCCTGGTTCTGGTTTCACATAAGACGTCATTAGGAAGTGAAGGCGTCCAGTTCTCCACATACATGTTTGTTTTTGTCTCTTTCAATGTGATTAAAAGCTTTTACGCAGTTTCATCTAAATTACAAATGCAGGAAATCGATACTTTCTTTCTTCCGGGTTGACGACTTTTTTGATCTTTTCTCTCATTAAACTAACTGACCAGAGAAGCTGCTGAAGGTTCTGCAGCAGAACATCAGGATCCGAATTTGACTGATTTACTTCAGTTAAGCGTTAATACCAAAGAGGGTGACCTCCAGAAACTTGAAATAAAAAACCTTCAGTCACTGCAGGTGATAAAGACCAGAGACCTGATCAATCTCTGTTGCTGAGAGAGAGAGAGAGAGAGAGAGAGAGAGAGAGAGAGAGACAGAGAGAGAGAGAGACAGAGAGAGACAGAGAGAGAGAGTGTAGAAATGCTGGTCCTCACTTCTCGGGTGATTTTCCTGGTCCTCACTGTACAGTAAGTGTAAGAATGTGTGTGTAAACGTGGACGTGTGTGTTCAGTCTCCTGGACAACCAATCGATTCCTCATTATGGTTTTAACACACATTGATCAGGTTTGGTTCTTTACTGTCACACTGAGACACACTCTGCAGTAACAGGTCTATGTGATTTCAGTTCTGGTTCTGGAGAGTTTCTTCATTCTTCCCAGTAGTGTTTTAATGATGATTATTAAGTTTTTAACCTAGATGTCTTAAAAAGACATTTTCCATGTTGATCTGAAGCTTCTGTTTCTAAAATCTCCTCTGAGGGGGCGTGGCTTTTGGAGCTCCGCCCCTGATGCCCTCTGTCTGATTCTAATATCTCTGTGTCTCTCTAACGTAAATCTTCATGAAAACATCCATGAATCTGGGTAATGTCCATCCGTCTGGTTCTGATCCATCCGTCCGGTTCTGATCCATCCGTCCAGTTCTGATCCATCTGTCTGGTTCTGATCCATCTGTCTGGTTCTGATCCGGATGTCAGCTCAGATCTTCATGGACAGAACTTCCTCCAGAATCCTGATTCTTTCTCCTTCCAGATCATTCTCCAATGTTTCTTGACGTTGCTGTGATCAATCATTGGTTTCTCAGAGCAGAAAATAATGAAAGCTAACATCCGAATGCTCTTTCATTCATTTACAATCCTTTCGGTCAAATGAGGAGGACGTTAAACACAAACTAGAATATTGTTTCAGATTTTGGTTGAAGTTTGTTTTTTTCTAATAAGATGTTTACATTTTTATAATCCAAATTTCTGCTGCTGATGATCAGAAACCGTCCTGCAGTGACGCCTCAACCGTTCAGACGTTCCTGGATCTCTCGTGTCTGACCGACCTGATTGTTAGAACCTCAGAACTCCTCTGAGACGTTCAGGTCCTGCAGGAAACCGTGGTGACAGAGCGCCGGCGCTGAAACTGTTGTTGTTGTTGGATCTTCATCACGTCATCCTCACGACTCGGCGGGAAGCAGGTTGTGTTTGTGTGAGTCAGCTCCATCTGGAAAGTCTCCCTTTCTGCCTGATGAGGGTCGGGATCAGAGACAAATCCAACCTGGAGACGTCGGATTGAATCCGGGATTTATGATCAAATCAGATTTACTGCATGTTTTCCGTCAGATTATCAACAAAACATACACGGGTCTGATTGGTCGGTTCAGCTGGAACCAGGTGAGCTGGTGTTACACCTGACTGAAGATCAACATATGGAAAAAAAACATTAGATTATAGATCTGCTCTGATTTGATTGGTCCTTTTTAACAAAGGAGGGGCGGCGTGAGGCGGCGTGAGGCGGGGTGAGGCGGGCGGTTCAGGTTCTCTCTACAACCACAAGAGCAGCCTGAAAACCAAACTAGAGGACGGGTCTGCTGTGACCTTATTTAAACTGACTAATGTGGAAATTTACTAAGAAAATCAGTTTGACTTTATTCATTAATACTCCTTCAGTTTACAATAATAGTAGAAAAAAACTTTTAGTTTTATTCACTTTTAATATCACACTTTACTCTATTTTATGTAAGTGTTCTTTATTTAAATATATATTAATGTAGAACAAAGATTTATGTTTGTTTTTCATTGACTTTAGAAACTGAAATGTGTTAAACTATTGAACAAAATGGAGGTCAAGTGAATGCTTCCATTCTGCTGTATGTTCATCAGATTATTAACAGTATATATCTTATATTGACTTTTTCCTGTTTTAATACATTTTAACATTCTGAAGAAAAGACAACATTAAGGTTATCTGTCAGTTAAAAAACAAGATTTTTCTAAATGTTTAGTTTTTGTTTTCTAATAAACAAATTAATGCATCAAACCGAAACAAAAATCAACGTTTGAAGCATCGACTGTATCTGAGAACTGGACTGAGTCAGCGTGATGTCATCCATTGGCTCCACCCAAATGAAGTCAATTCAGTCGCCATTTTCACGATTCGGACGCCGCCGTGTCGGAGCTAAAGTGTCCAGATTGAAAGCGTCAGTGAGCAGTGATTGGTCCCAGTCGATCTGAGTCACTGTTTCCATGGCAACCACTCTCGCCAATCAGGAGGGAGCATGTCGGAAGGCCACGCCCCAGCAACCTGAAAGCAAAATACTCGAAATCTTCCAATCGAGCATTTTGAGTGTTCGGGCCAGCAGGCTCCTCCTACTTTTATTGAGGCTTCTGATTGGTCAGTTTATGATTTGAATAACTTGAACTGTGGACAAAATATCATGAAAAACAATAGAAATGACAGAAACAGCTGCTTATTTATACATGGAAGTCTGTGGGATTTTGTACTTCCTGTTTGGAAAATCAGTCCAGTTCTCTATGTACAGTTAACGGTTTACACAGAAAGTGAATGATTACATCCTCAGAAACTACATGTTAAGAACATAGAGGTACAACAAGCACATGTATGTTTAGGAATCTGAGGGAACGAAAGAAAACCTGAGAAGAAGAAAAACCAGAATCTGGATAAAAATCAGTAATTTGGTGGAGGACGGCGATTCCAGAATAACCTTTTCTCCAGGGAAACATGACAGCTGCAGCTCCAGCACGCACGTCCACACGTGCACGCCCACACGTGCACGCCCCTGCCGCACACGCAACATGAACTTGGCGTTTAAACGTCTGCGCTCCTCCAGAACTCTGGGAAGTTACTCGATTTCTCATTTTTCTGAACATGAAAGAAAAATCTCTGAAGTTCAAACTTTGTGTTTGAGGGAAAATATTTCATCTCACGCAGGTCAAACGACTGAATCTCAGAGGATGAACGAGCTCTCTGGACAGAACGGTCTTCAGTTTGATGAACGCATGTTCATGTTAAACACTGGAGTTAGAAACATGTAAATCTGCAGAAACAAGAGGTTCTAAAGTCAAAACCCAAACTTTCTCCTCAGGGATCCGTTTGTTTCCACAGAGGAAACTCTGCAGCTGCTGATCCTCCATGTTGGCTGGAAAAACGAACATTCTTTACAGGGAAAGCCTTTTAGACTCAACAGAACCAGAACTTTCATGTAACAATCCATAAAAAAGATGAATCAGCTTCAGGATCTGGACGTCAGTCGTTTCTGATCAGTTTAATAATTTAAGAATTGAAGCAAAAAGTCGTGAAAAGCAGATTTTATTATGAAAATAATCAGTTTTTATCATTAATAAGCATTTTAAGGTTCTACTTCCTGTGATCCCCTTCAGAATAAAAGTTTTGAGGGCGTGTCATGATGTCGACAGCATCTTCTGATCAAAGCAGGAATTCCTTCAGGATTTATTGAGGTGTTTGGAGGTGCAGCATCTCCATCCAGAATCCAGGATCTGATCAACAGATTCTCTGCATCAGCAGTGAGAGTTCTGGTTCTGACCCGGGACTCGGGGTCACCGAGCAGCTGTTCATCTTCAGCCTCGCTGTCTTCTGCAGGTATGACTACGTGGAGATCCATGACGGGAACTCGGAGTCAGCGGATCTGCTGGGGAAGCACTGCAGCAACATCGCCCCCGCTCCCATCATCTCGTCGGGACCGTCGCTCCTCATCAAGTTCGTGTCTGACTACGCCCAGCACGGGGCGGGGTTCTCACTGCGCTACGAGATCTACAAAACAGGTGAGATGATGCTGCTGAAGCATGCGAGAAAACCTCCAGGAAAGATCGGTTTAATTTAAGGACAGGAGAAACGTTTGTAAGAACTCTGGAGGATGTGTTTGCTAACCAGGAGAGTTCTGCTGGAATTTACAGCTAATCTCTGATTGGTCCTTTGGTCCAGCTGAAGGTTTCTGTCCCGCAGGAGCTCACCTGGTTCAGATCATCCAGGTGAGGCTGAGCAGGAACCAGAGAATCCTTTCAGAACATTAGGAGAACATCAGCAGGAAACGTTGTTTAAGGTTACCAACAAACGAGAAACCAGTTCTAGATGAGAACTGGTTTGAACCGGTTTGAACCGGTTTGAGACGGTTGTTCCAAACAACGGATTTGTTTATGGAAAAGATGGAAAAGCTGTTCTTCACCAGGAATCGGTTCAGAAATGCTCATAACCGGTCTAATCTGATCTGGTCTAGTCTGGTTTGGTTTGGTTTAGATTGGTCTGGTCTGGTTTGTACTGGTTTAGTCTGGTCTGGTCTGTATATCCTTCTTCACTCTCCTAGAGTGAACTTTATCCTTATAAAATTGAACATTTTTCTTATATTTTTACATTTTCTGATAGTTTTTATCTTGAACTCACACATCTGTCAGTTCTTCTTCTTCTGTGGTGGTCCTAAAACTCCGTCCAGCCTCCTTCTCTTCACTGCTGCTCTGTGGTTCCCCCTGAAGTGAACCTGGACACAGAGTTCAGTCGCGCGTCCACAGCAGACAAACCGGCCAAACGGACCGAACCTGCCGGTGAGACAGCAGAACCGGTCCGGTTCTTCAGAGGAGAATCTGCAGCAGGATTTAGAAATCTGGATCAGGAGACGGATCTGCAGATCCTCGCCGGGTCATTCCTCACTTCATGGTGCTGGTGTGAGAGCGGCGTGCGCTCCCCTTCACGCCGCCGTGGGTCAGACAAAGCGAGACCAATCGAGATCAAGGGCAGGGAGACAGAGCGGCGCGCGGCGGCGGCCCCACCGCCATCTCGTCCCGTTCCCCCTGAAAGCATTCCTCGCATGCCGGCTTAATTGAGTCCTGAGCCCGGTTCCCCCGGGACGCACCCTCGTGCACGCTCACGTGCACGTCCACGGGGGCTGGAGTTACTAACACAACACGCGCGGTTGCTGGTGTTTCCCACTCGCTGGCACCAGCCGGGGGTGGGGGGTGTAGAAGTGTACGTGCACGTGTGTGAGAGAGCGTGCACGTGTGCGTGCATGACCACCTGACAGACATTAACACAACATGACAGAGGTCAGGGAAACTGAAGGGAATTATTTTGGAACCTGCAGAGAAACAAATGATTAGAAAAACTTTGGAGCCACTTTAGTTCATTCAGAGGTTAGAAGAACTTCTGTCAACGTTTTGGGGGGAAACAGTTTCTAATTTAATCAAATTAGATCATCTAAATAAAGTTATAACTTTTGTCTTCTTGATTTATCAAAGTCAAATTTGTACAGAAATGTTGTTTCTTCACTAAAGACATGAGAAGTGGAGCTGCAGGTGCAGACCATCACTAACAACAGATGTGGGCGGAGTCTGAGCATCAGCAGATGATCTGGAGGGGGGGGGTGATGAGTGAGTGAAGGCAGGTGAGCTGATGAGAAGGTGGTAAAGTCTGGAGACTGAACAGAGGAAGCAGAGCTGCAGGGCTCGGGTGTCGTCTGTACAGCTGAGATCTTCTCAGAACCTTATTTGGACCCGCTCCTGTCAGAATCACAGCTGTTCTGGTCTCTGACCTGAAAGCCTCTTCTGGGAGGAGGATCCGGATCCTGGAGCAAAAAACAAACGTTTGGATGATCGTTTCTGACATGTCATGTCGGGGGGGGGTCACCGCCCTGGGACAGCCCACCCCCCACCCCCAGTGGACCTTATCAGAGAGTCAGGCTCGTCTAATCCGGTTCTGTTGGTCCATCAGAACAGCTTCAGTCCAATAAAAAGAAAAAAATCTTCAGGTTTTAAGTTTCCTTCAATCTGAATCAATCTGAAACTAAATGTAAAGACCGCTGAGTGTAAAACATGCTCAGAAAAAGAGTCAGAGTGAGCGCTCTGTCATTCGCTTTGCTTCGCTTCATAACATTTACAAAACAATGAAAGAAAGACTGATTACAGGAGTATTTATGTTCTCTCTCTAATTTTATGGATTTAAATAAAGAGTTTATACAGTTTCTGCCACATCAAACACAGAACTGCACACAAAAGTCCTGCAGTCAGTGAAGGCAGCACAGATTCTGTTGAAGACAAACATCTGTTCCATCAGCTCAGACTCAGACTGAGACGGACAAAAAGCTTCTTCAGGAGGAGAATGTGGAGCCACCATGACTGAGGAGGAGCTTCTACTGGGGACACGGTTACAGACGGACACATGAAGAAAAAAATATGCAAAGAAAACTATAATAACATGAGAAAATAATAATATAATAAAACATTTAAATAAAATAATGATGAAATAAAATAGAATAAAATATAACAAAAAAGTAAAATAAAAATGTAATAATAAAATAAAGAATTAGAATAATAAAACAAAATAAAATAGAACAATAATAATAATAAAACAAATAAAATTAAACAAAATAAAAATTTAAATAATATGTAAATAAAGTACACATATAAAATAAAATAGAATAGAATTAAAATGCAAAATAAAATAAAAATATAATACAAATTAAAATAAAATAATAAAATATAATAGAATATAAATACAATGATACTAAAAAATAATTAAAAATATAAAAATGTTATAATAAATACAAATAAAAGAAAATAAATAAAACAGAATAATAATATAATAATCACTAAAATAATTTAAAATATAATAATGAAATTAAAAATAAAGTCCATAATTATTTGATGAAATCTCCCTTCAGTTACAGAAAACTGTTGGACAGTCTGTGATTTTTCTGACCCATTAATCTCAGATTTGATTTGTTAGAGACGTTTGTCAATCACACCTGATAGAGGGAGGGGCTTACACACTAAAAACATCATTTGTTGTTGTTTACAACTCTGTTGCCATAGAAACTATAGCAAAAAACATCCAGCTTGTGTTGCCTCAGACTTGGTGGCAGAGCAGCCAATCAGACGTGACCGTCTGGGCCGTGCGCCCCCAGCTGTCACTGTGACCCAGAACTTACACGCACACATGAATGCACCGGCGCAGGCGTGACGGTTACTCACCAACGCGTGTCTGCACGCAACTCTCAGTCCACGTTTCAGTTATGATGTCGGATTATTTAGAGGTGTTAAAAAACAAAAAGTCAAACTTCTGCGTTTGATCTCAAACAAACGGCAAGAAAGCAAGAACGGAGCAAACGATGATGTTTGAGTTTCACAAACGGAAGATTAGGAACCCCGTCATACACAAACACAAACACACACACAGACAAAGGATAATGTTCCAATCCCTCTAATAAGTTCTGCCGTCAGGTTTCTCTCCATTTGGTTCTTCTTGTTCATGGAAAGAAATGCAGAAACGAATTTTTCCAGAAACCAAATGAGGGGGACTTTTGGAAAAGTTAAAAAAAGACTAAAAACAGAATTTCTGCAACTTTTTAACTGAAACTTTGTCTTTTGTCGAAGCTTCAGCAGAGAGTTTTGATTGTTTTGTCCAACCGGTGTTCACTATTTTTACAATAATCAGACATGGAGTCTCCAAAATACAGCAGAACTGTCGTAAAAATGAATTTTCAAAGATGATTGGTGCATCACATCCCACTAGAATGACCCGTTTGAAACCGTGTTCTCGAGCAGAAACACAACCAGGCCGAATGTCCTCGGTGGTTCTGGAATGTTACTTTACTTTCTGGTTCTGATTCTGCAGCTTTGGCTCCGGGCTTCAACTTAACCCCTTAATGCCTGTTGTTTCAAATATGCGACAAGCGACATTAGCTGTAAAACGACCTAAATGGAGCATTTACTGAAAGACAAAAACGTGAGTGAATATTTGTTTTCATAGGTGGAAATAAATTCAGGCGTTAAAGAACGCGTCAAAGTCATGGCCCGGGGGCCGGATTTTATTGTTATTAATGACTCGATGTTATCTTGAGTTCATTTTTAACTTGTGTAATTTTAACAAAATATATTTTTATGGAGAATAAAATTTTTAAAGTTATTTAAGGTTTAAGTTGATTTATTCTGGAATAATATTACTGACTTTTTTATTATTCATAATTATGTTAAAAAGTTATGATTTAAAAGTTTTAAAAATTGGTGTTCTGTTAGCTTTTTGGATTATTTTGACATTTACTAAGATTTTTTTAGACTTTTTTGTTGTTTCAGCTACATGCTAGCTGTTTTGGCTAATTTAAGGCTTTTTTTGTTTTTTGGATATTTTGGAGTTGGGCTAATATTTTTAAGCTAGCTGTTTTGGCTCGAATAAGCTTGAATTCAGTTTATTTTAGAGGTTCAGCTAATATTTCAGCTACGTGCTAGCTTTTTCGGCAAATTTAGGCTTTTTAAAAAAGTTTTCAGCTTTCAGGCTGGAGTTTAGCTAATATTTCAGCTACGTGCTAGGTGTTTAGTATAACCCAAGTTGTTTTTTTTTTAAGTTTTTCAGGCTAATTTGGCATTTAATTGATATTTTAGTTGGCTATTAACTTTAGCATTTTCAGCTTCAGAATTTTTATCACTTTAAGCATCTTCAGCGGCTTATACCATTCATACTAGCATCATCACAGGTAAAGCTATTTATCTAGTTCATGATTACGTTAAACAGTTTTATTGTTGTAGTTTTAGAGTGTTCAGTAAACATTTATCCAGGTCGTACCAGGGTGTGTTTTGGATTTTGGCCCCTTGTTAGATTTTCTTTGACACCCCCGCCTTAAAGGGTTAAAAGCTTTATAATTCCGACTCTGTGATTTGAGGATGAGAAACTCCTGGGAACTTCCCAAGATGCTTTTGTTTCATCTAAACATCATCAAAAGATTCCCAAAATATTTCCCTGAATTATGGCGTTAAGATGTCGGAGCGTTTGGTAAACTGGAGCGGGAATCACGGGGGGGGGGTCTGTTTGATGGCAGAGATTTGGTTAAACAGTTGACAAACAAACACGGAGGCTGAAGGTCCCGTCAGCCGGGATCCAAACCCAAATGACACCCAGGTGGAATGCAGCGTTTACTGGAGCCGTGAGGCCGTGTGTGGTCGCCGTCAGTAAATCTCTTCTGCATCGAGGCTTCACGTGACGGGACCTCAGCTCTCTGACCCGGCGCCGGCTCCTCCTGAAGTTTCAGCTTCCAGCAGACACTTTTTCATTTAGAAAAAAAAAAGAAAAGAAAAAGGATCTGCTTCCCCAAATCTACCCGGCAACAGACGCTCCATCCTCCTTTTTAGAATAAAAACAAACTTCTGTTTGGAAGTGAGGATGAGGTGGAGGACGGTTTCACACCGACGAGCTCGGACAGATCGGATGGAAGGAGGGCGGGAATGTTTCTGGAGTGTCCGTGAACATCAAGTAATGAGAGGGGAAGCGAACGGCTGCGGGCTACAGAACCGCTCAGGCGTTCACGCCGCGCTTGTTGCCATGCAGACCCGCCGCCCTCCCCGACGGTCTCTGCAGGGGGGCCAGACGCTCGGGACGCCCCGGGAGAGTCTTTGTGAGGAGGGGGGGGGGGGGGGGGGGGTCCCTGACACAGAGGATCACAATAACAAAAAAATCAGGGCGAAAAGTGGAGCAGAAAGGAGGATGTTTTTTCAAAAACATGAGGGTCACCGTCAGGATAGAAACGAGAGGTGAAGAAAATAATCATGTTTCAGGTGTTTCAGTTTAGCTGCTTCTTATGTTTTATTTCAACACAAGTCAACACTTTTATTTTGAAAGTCTCTAGTTCTTATTAAAGCTGAAAATATTCTCAGTTTTTCCATTTAACTCCTGCTGTTTGTTGGAAAACATATTAAAAACAGTAGAAATATGACATGAGCATCAGAGGCGTGGCTTCAAAATGATGGACAGGTGAAGAACAGATTCAGGGCCGGTTCTGGTTTTTGGGTCAGTATGGAGGGAATCAAACCAGCAGCAGGTTGTGTTTAATTTCAGGTTCACAGGTTTGGAAAGAATTCGGTTTTATTGCTAACCTGGCAGAGGTACTTGGTGTGTTTGAGGTGAAACTACTGATATGAGAACTGGACTGAGTGACTCCTCCCCCCTGGCGAGAAGCCAAAAGAAAATCAACGACCGTTTCTCAGTCATCCTATTGGTCAGAATAAACATTCTGTAGTTCAAGCTATAAGCTGACCAATCAGACGTCTCAATAAAAGTAGGTGGAGCCTGCTGTCCCCCTCATCCAACATTCAAAGGTGTGGCCTTCCATCAAGCCCCGCCCTGGTTGGTCAGAGGGGTTTCCATAGAAACTCAGACCATCTCAGACCAATCATCGTTACTGACGACGCCTGGCTCCAACATGGCGGCGTCCTATGAGAGGCACCCGGCAGCAGTGGATAGACCGGACAGAACCCATGGACGTCCAACGGAGGTTGAATTTGATTTTTTTTTCACTGTGCGAACTTCTACTATTTCAATTTTACAGATGAAATTCAGTTTTTGATGAACGTTTCTTATTGTGTTTATGAAAAATGTGAAAGGAGATGTTCTTAGTAAATGTTTGATCCAGCTGGATTTCGCTCACAGGTGGGGGCGTGTCTGTTTCCTGTGGGCGGGACTTCCATGGTGAACCTTAGAGTTTACACAATTTTTAGACAACTGCAAGGCTCGTTATTCTAGAAAAATCTTATCTGTCCTCATCCTAAATTAAATTTCTAATAGCAGACGGCTCCGTTAGGCTCCGCCCCCCCACAGAACTACGTTCTGCGTTGCAGTCATCAGAGATCAACGTTCATCTTCCGTCTTATTTATTAAAATAAAAGATCGTTTTGTGAAAAAACTACAAATAAACGTCATATTCTGTCTTTATTTTCATAAAATGTTAATCACAGAATGTTCAAATAAGTTTAGAGTTTTTTTACAACTTCCGCTTCCGAGATCACCGGCACTCTTGTTCCGTGTGTGATCGAGTTTAACTTCATTTGGTTGGAGCCTGAATTAATTCAGGGGAGCGGGGGTGTCACATTGGCTCTGTCCAGTTCTTTGATACAGTCAGTGGGTGGAAGTAATGATGGTTGAACATGAGGGTTCTGAAGTGGTCACCAGCGTGTTGGTGAAGAACGACTGCTTGTGTTAACACGTCTGTTTATATGTAGTTTTCTAATATCAGCCCCTGAACATGTGTTGGCATTCGAACATGGTTTTATTTATTGCAGTTTATCCCAGGAAACGGCGTCTTTCCGGCTCCAGAATCGACCGTCTTTGACTCCGACCTTTCTCCTTCTTCCAGGCTCGGATTGTTCCCGGAATTTCACCAGCAGCTCGGGCCTCATCGAGTCTCCGGGCTTCCCGGACAAATACCCCCACAACCTGGAGTGCTTCTTCATCATCGTGGTCCCCCCCAGCATGGACGTCACCCTCAACTTCCTCACCTTCGACCTGGAGAACGACCCCCTCCCGGGAGGGGAGGGGGAGTGCAAGTACGACTGGCTGGAGGTGTGGGACGGGCTCCCCGGAGGTACGGCTGCTGGAGGTTCAGCTGGGAGGGGGCTCAATGAGACGGGGGGGTCGGCGAACACGTTCAGCCGCTCCGCCGTGAGTCAGTGCAGCCAAAACGGCGCGTTTCTTGCCATGCCCACATCATTATCGACTGAGGTGGAGCAGCAACTATTTTAGAAGCTGCGTGTTGGTAGATGAAAGTTCTGCTTACAGGCAGGATGCTGGCGCCCGCTGCAGAGGAGCGGCAGGAGTTTGAAAGGGGAAATAAAGCAGGAGAGCAGAGCGGGAGAGGCGCTCGGGGCCGCGATATTTCTGGTTTACCTGCAGGAGGAAGTTTGGAGGAAGCATCTGAGGCGCCGAGACCTCTGCCAACCTCGGGAAGACGAAAAAAGAAAAGAGAGAGAGCGTGGCGGACGGCACGGATCTCACCGGAAACATGTTTAAAAAGATGTTGAAAATGTAAACCAGGAGAATGATGTGAGTCAAGATAAGACAGAAATGATGGACAGATGAGGGGTCAAATCAGGATCCACTTAAAGTGAGAGAAAAAACAGATTGAAAATTGAAAAACAAAGAATTTTACGTTTAAACCAGTTTCAAAGGAGCCCAACCATGAAAATTCTACTTTTTGAGGTTTTAAATGAATTCTACTGTTCATTCCTCTCTATAAAGAACCCCAAAGAGGTATTTTGATCCGTTCATGCGTTTAAGAGTAATCCTGTAAGAACCTGCACAGTCTGCAGCAGCCCCTCCCATACCCATAAAAACGAGCGGTTGGAAACGTGCTGACGTAAGATCGATGCCAACAGCTCCCTCCAGGAAGAATCTGTGCTGCAAGCTCCGCCCCCAGACTACAACCAACACACCCCCACCTTCTCTGTGGAACTGCGGTGCTAATGTAGAAATAAGAACAAGATAATATCGGGTCATTAATAACAATAAAATAAAAGAATCTGGAGGGCCGGATTTCTATGAAATTTTGAAAAGGAAGAATAAAAAAGTAGAGAAAAGTATGAAAATATTCATGAGAAAAGTGTAAAAATATGCAGTGTGGAGACCGCTCTGTCACTCCATTGGACAAATATCCTGGTAGCCAATCAGCTCAAAGCTCCGCCCCCATGTAAAATTAGGACCAGATCAGCAGAAAACCTCAAGAATCTGAATTGAAAATGAAAATAAAAAACTGAAAGCAAAGAATGAAAAATTCAAATGATCCTTTCAAATCTTCAATAATTTCTTCAAGTTTTTAATTTGTATTTTTGAGTTTAAACTACTTTTTTTTTTTCTTTTTCCTGTTTGTTCATTCACTGAATCAGTGGATCCTGATTTGACCTCATAGACAGGAATCAGACGGGAAGCACTTTCACTTCCTCCGGAGCGCCACCTTCCCGACAGGAAGAGCCGAAAAGCGGGAAAACCTCCGGCTCTCATTTTTAACCTCTTTGAGGACGACGACACGCTAATCCGTTTGTTTAGATTAAGGAGAAAAATGATCCCTGAACAGGCAGACGTCTCCGCTTCACTTCATCAGGCTGCAGAACCCGACCAATGCAGATGAGATAAAAGCGTTCCAGATCCGTTCACATTTGCAGAATGTTCCGATGTTATTGGGGAAACTGATAAACGGCCTTAACTGTCGTCTTTCAAACCTCTCCATCCTCATTTCCTGCATGGAGAACAGAGACAGAAGCTCTGATGTGGAAGAGTGTCAATTAAATTCAGCTGTAATTTACTGCATAATAAAGCCGCTGCGCTCCCTTCACCGTCAAGCATCCACAAAAGAGTTATGGCCATTATTTACCCAGGAACCCCCTCTTCAAACCCCCTCCACACAGGGAAAAAAAAAATCAATGGAAGTGATCGATCACTGCCTATTTTCTCTCCTCCTCATGTGTATATCTTTGTGTGAGATGGGGGGGAGGGATCAATGCTCTATTTGTGGTTCCAGTCTCTCCATCCATACATCCCCGGGCTGTAAATCACAGTCATCTGTTTGTGTCGGCATATTGACGAGTGTCGGCTGAGAGGAAGACGGCCCAGGAATCAATCAGATCCTTTGATTTCAATACATTGGTATAAATGCAAGCGCTGCACTTTGGAGGAACAATGGAGGGGAGAGGCGATGAAGAGGAGGAGGAGGAGTTAGAAGCAGATGTCATCAGCAAAGAATCACAGGAAGACTTCCCGTCTTGGTAAGATTGATGCTGATCCAATAAATCTGGGCTGTCCACAGTGGGCCCTCTGATTGGTCGATACTGTGGGACGAGAGTTCCTCCTGAGATCCACTCGTCCACCGGGATCCTCTCCCTGGCCTTTCACACCGACATGGCAGTAGCCAAAGACGGTTTCTCTGCTCGGTACAACATGACGCATAAAGAAGTCAGCGAGAGTGAGTCCGTGTTCGTTTTATTTAAAAAAAAAACAAGAATCAGACATTTATCGTCACCGTTTCGTCTCTTCTCGCAGCTTTTCATTGCAGTAACCCTTTCGGCATGGAGTCTGGAAAGATCACCGACGAGCAGATCTCCGCCTCCTCCACGTTCGAGGAGGGACATTGGCTCCCGCGACAGGCCAGACTCAACTGCAACGACAACGCCTGGACGCCCAACGAGGACAGCGTCCGGGAGTACATTCAGGTACCTTCATCGGTCTGCATGTGTGGGACAAACCCAAAAAAAGAGCCTTTATCCCGGACAAACCCCCGAGCTGTTTGGCTGTAGAGAAGCATCAAGCAGAAACGGATAAAATGACAAATATTTATTTTAGATCTAAAATAATAAAGAGAAATCCTAAAGAAAACGTAACCAAAGAGAAAATAAAAAGTAGTTCCTGAACTAAATAATCAAGAATCCAGTTTCTCTCATCGGATCAATATGAACCTCATAGTTAAATTTATATTTACTGTAACACATTATAATAAGAACAAGCTTTATTAATACATTAACAAACATTATTATAGGGTGTTAGTAAAGCATTTATTAACACAATAAGCTGAATAAAGTTAATAAACATCTAAAGCAGTGGTTCTTAATCTTGTTGGAGGTACCGAACCCCACCAGTTTCAAATGTGCATTCACCGAACCCCTCTTTGGTGAAAACTTTTTTATATAGGGGAGTTTTTATCATTGTTTCGACGAAAACTAATAAAACATCCCAGTGCAGGAGAGCCAAGCTGGGTGCTTGTGCTCCCCGCGCTTGGGCCGGGGAGTCACTCCGGGCTTCCAGCTTTCCGCCCTGCGCAGTAATCGTCCGTCTCCCAGTGCATGGAGCGAGTGTAACGGGCGTCTCCCACGTTCCTCTGGTCCTTGAACGCCTCGCCCGTTTTTCTGCATTGTGTTCAAATAAAAGAGGATGACGCGTCTTCAGGTTTTCTCTGGTTTAATTTCTGACATGAATAGACAAAACAAGTCCTTGACTGCAGGTCTCCAGAACATTAATACCTTCCTTAACGGGAGATGGCGTGAACTCATGTACACAACGCCGCCGCAGAACAAACAATCAAAAACACTCGCAGAGGATCAATATTCTGTCCGATGATCGGGTCCGTGAAAACATCACGAGTCCATGAGTTCCTGATTGTCAAAGTGTGATATGCAGACACACATGGAAGAGCTGTGCTGCGCGGCGCGTTTTCGCCTAGTCATTGACTTTATATGAGCCCGCCCACAATTGTAGGAACATAGAAGAGACTGGCTGGGATTTCATACTACTGACGTGAGTAGAGATGATTGACATGTCCTCAAACAAATGAAATTTGACACTGACATGCTGCACCGTTTGCAGCAGCTTCTTTCGGTTTTGGCAGAACCGCATAAATCATAACGGTTCCTACTTGGAACCGAACTTTGGTGCCAAACCCGACTGCCGAACCCCTGAGATCAACCCATCGAACACCTGGGGTTTGATCGAACCCAGGTTAAGAACCACTGGTCTAAAGTCTACATAGCCCACATTAATAAACAAGCTTAACAAATCTATTTTCAACATTATATCGAGTGTTTTGTTGTCCCTCATCTCAAGTGTTTCCATGTTTTCTTCTCCCACCTGAGGCTCCGGAGCCTTTCCTCCTTCCATTGTGGCTCCATTCATTTCTTTGTACTTTTGGTTCATTTGTTTTTTTGTTAAGGTTTTTAAAATCGAGTAAAATAATCATAAATGTCTATTGATAGTTGGATTCTACCTCGACGACAGTCAAATGATGAAGAATATTGTTTGACTTTCCTCAGTCTGGCTCCAGCAGCCGAGCATTCTGGGAGTTTGACCGCAGAGCAGAATGCGTTTGTCAGTCTGCCGGCGTCCGCTCCGAAGGGAGTGGGCGGCGCGGCGCTATCGAGGTCCAGCAGACGGGGCGAGGCGTCGCTCCCGCCGCAGCGCCGGCTCAGCGCCGTCCCCCGGCTCAGCCGGAGTTACGAGGCTATCAGGAGCTTCAGCGGGAGCTGCGGGCGGGTCACCCAGACCCGCGGTCCTCAGTCAGAGCCGCCGCGTGAGCAGCAGATTATCTTGTCGGTCGTCACCTTCTGCTCGTCTCACCAGAGCAGCCGGCGGAGTTTTAAGAGCCTCTGAGTTTAGAGGTGAAGCTTTCTGCTTCCAGCTGTTTACGTTTTAGAGCGCAGAAACATGTATGGAGTCACGTCAGGGTCTGCTTCAAACCAGGATGAAAACAGGAGGAAAATATGAAAAACAGGAACTGGAAAGGAAAACGTGAACATTTAAACAATGTATTGAAAATTGATAAAAAAATCAAATTTTTTAAATTGATTTTTAGCCTCATAAATACAGAACATGTACAGAAGGAACAGAGGCAAATGAAAAATACATAAACATATATAAACATTTAACTGTAATGCACTATGTATATATTTATATTTATCTTTCTTCTAAAATTTTAGCAAAGAGCTGCTGGCAGAAATTTCATTTTGCTCTGCATAAATGATAATAAAGATTCTTGATCATGATTCTTGATATCTTCCAAACAGAGTCATTATGCTCTTTTTCTTTTATCTAAAATTTTGAAAAAAAATTGAAAACTTGAAGTAAAACTTGAACATTTAAACAATTTATTGTAAATTTGAAAAAGAATTACTGAAAACATGATTTAATAAAAATGAATGTGAAATCACAAATAAAAGTATCCATCAGTAACAGCTGCTGTTTTGAATTTTCAACATTTTTTTTCTGTTTTCAGTTTCAACCGATCTGATCCTAATTTTACACGGGGGCGGAGCTTTGAGCTAAAAAAAGTGTTAAAGCTTTATTTCTCAGTTGGTAATTTTACATTCATAGTTTTTTTTAGTTCAAGTTTTCAGTCATTTTTTTTTAAGCCTTCAAGTTTTTTTCAAAATTTTTTTTTTTTAATTTACAACATCGTTTTTAGTTTTTCAAACAGTTTTCCGTTTCGATTCTGTTTTTCTGTAAATCTGTTTTTTCCTTCACTTTAACCAGATCCTGATTCGACCCCAGAACCTTTCACATGCGCTCCAGACTAGAGCTGTAACGAGTAACCGAGTGCTCGGATACCCGCGATCTGCTCCCGAAAATTTTAGTACAAATATTCGTGACGTCCAAGATGGCTGATTCGGGATATTTATAAATATAGTAGAGTGTAGTAAAATATGTGTTTTTGCCCTAAAAAGCAGATTAATGATGGATTTTAAATTGACAAATTAAAACAAACTCGAAAGAGCCGCGGCACCGTCACAGGAAGTAAACACATCTTCGTGACGGCGAGCTTCCGGTTTTCAAAGTAAAACTAGCGAGAGTTTTTTTTGTCTAGAAACTGAAACTAAAGTTCTGTTCACTGACATAACTTCTAAAAAATGTAATTATCTTTAACATCAGAGCTTTAGCTCCAGTGTTTACATTCTTTTGGTTCTGGTAACTCTTCAACAGTTGATGTATTTAACAAAGCTCCATCTTATTCTGAAGAAACGCAGCCTCTGCTGCTGAGAGGAGGATGTAATCAACGTGGATCAGATGATTCTGCTGCGGAAAAATACAGTTTTTTCATACGAGCTCTGCACCAACATGAAAAGCTTAGAACTTAAAATGTTGAAGAAGTTTAAGGAAAACAGTGGAGAGAATTTTCAGGTTTTGTTGTTAAATTGTTTATGTTAATACTGAACCAGAAGGTTGACAAGAAAAAAGAAAGTTTAAAATGACAAACAACATTTCTTTCTATCTGAATCAGTTTTGTTGATTCTGATCTCCTGTTCTACATAAAGTCATAAATGTTGATGATTTAATACAAATAATTTTCCTCCATCCAGTAAATAGACAGACACACAGCCATAAACATTACATTAAAAAGTAAGAATCATGTTTTGATTCGTGAATCGGATCAGATCACCGCCTGAGCCACATCCAGCTCTACTCCAGACGTCTTCTCTGCATCTCTTATATCATCATCTGGTGCTTTAGGTTTGTGGAATTCTGGTGAGATCTTCATGTTTGCAAACTTCTGGATTCTACAAACTCCGGATCAAATGAAGCAAATCCAACTTCAGTTTGTTCACTCATCTGCTGCCAGCTTTGAAACGTTTCTCCAGGAGTTTCAGCTCCACAACAACCTAACAATCCTCTTCTTCACTTGGAGGTGCAGTTAGGTGAGTTTGAGAGGCAAGAATGTAGAGTTTGGCCGTTGATCAGCTATGTACCCAAATGCATACGAGGAGCCGGGACTCCATCACTGATAATGGGACCCAGATGCTGACTGGAAGCAGAAGTTCTGAGAGAAGCACAGGAACCGGTTCCAGCCAAGAAGCTGCTCGAAGCCAGCGTCCCATCAGCCTCTGCTGCTGTCTGTCTTCCAGCTTCCTGTTTGTGCTTCCTCCACATTCAGAGGAGTTTCTGCAGATCATCTGACCGTCTGCATGTTTGCAGACCCACAGAGTTCAGGTCCGACGCAGACCAGAACCGCTGCTCCACATCAATCTGGAAGCCGTTATAAAGCCATTTCCCAAGAATTTCTCTTCACTGTTCGACTCTAATGAATTTGATTCACAAGAGCTAAACGTTGGAGACAGTTGCCAAAGTCTTCTGGAGTGAACGTCACAGCAGATCCGTCAAAGTCAGACGGCGCTCGTGGGAGAACCCGATCCCTGACAGCTGTTTTCTTACAGCCGTCCCGGTGTAACAACATCACCCTGAGGCTCTCAGAGCTCCAGATGATGATTAGGATGCATTTCCAGAGTTCCTTTCTGTTCCCGACTGGAAGGCAAGCCGGAGGTTTAACGGATCCACGGTGGCGAGGAAAATGAACACGAAGTTTCAGATACCTGCATGTACGAGGAGAGAAAGATCTCGTCGTCCGCCGGGGGGTCGATCCGTCCGGTTCTGCAGGTTTTCGGGTCGTCCGGTCCGTCGAGGCTCGTAGAGGAGCAGCTGCACCGTAAGGTGTGTCTCGTGGTTCCCCTGATGGTCGTAGGAACACCTTCAGGGACGGAAACAGAACGTACCATCGTTGTGGGTGTGGTCCATGTATCGTGAAGTGTACTTACGACCGACGGGTGATGATGTCATACGTTGTCCTCACACCACACTCTCCACCCGTAAAGGCAGTGGGTGACTAAGCATGGCGGTGAAAGCATCTTCATACGGGATGAAGCTATTAAACTAAGACGACGTTTATCAGATGATTCTGATAAAAACCTGAAGATAATTTCCAACTGACTGTTGTCCGTTTGAAGCATCAAAACCAAGTGGACCAACATGGTTCAGAAGTGGCACAAGATGTGGGCCCCAAATGGGTTTGTCCACTCGGACGCTCAGTGGTTTAGCTCGCTATGCTAACCAGCTGACTGGTGGAAAGTGGAGCTTACTATCTCGCTGTAGATGAGCTCGCTAGCATGCTACAGAAGAGCTAGGTAGCATGCAAGATCAAAACATGATAGCATGCTACATCAAAACATGATAGCATGCTACATCAAAACATGATAGCATGCTACAGCGGAGCTCGCTAGCATGCTACATCAAAACATGATAGCATGCTACATCAAAACATGATAGCATGCTACATCAAAACATGATAGCATGCTACATCAAAACATGATAGCATGCTACAGCGGAGCTCGCTAGCATGCTACATCAAAACATGATAGCATGCTACATCAAAACATGATAGCATGCTACATCAAAACATGATAGCATGCTACATCAAAACATGATAGCATGCTACAGCGGAGCTCGCTAGCATGCTACATCAAAACATGATAGCATGCTACATCAAAACATGATAGCATGCTACATCAAAACATGATAGCATGCTACAGCGGAGCTCGCTAGCATGCTACATCAAAACATGATAGCATGCTACATCAAAACATGATAGCATGCTACATCAAAACATGATAGCATGCTACATCAAAACATGATAGCATGCTACAGCGGAGCTCGCTAGCATGCTACATCAAAACATGATAGCACTACATACAAAACATGATAGCATGCTACAGCGGAGCTCGCTAGCATGCTACATCAAAACATGATAGCATGCTACATCAAAACATGATAGCATGCTACAGCGGAGCTCGCTAGCATGCTACATCAAAACATGATAGCATGCTACAGCGGAGCTCGCTAGCATGCTACATCAAAACATGATAGCATGCTACAGCGGAGCTCGCTAGCATGCTACATCAAAACATGATAGCATGCTACATCAAAACATGATAGCATGCTACATCAAAACATGATAGCATGCTACATCAAAACATGATAGCATGCTACATCAAAACATGATAGCATGCTACAGCGGAGCTCGCTAGCATGCTACATCAAAACATGATAGCATACTACATCAAAACATGATAGCATGCTACATCAAAACATGATAGCATGCTACATCAAAACATGATAGCATGCTACATCAAAACATGATAGCATGCTACATCAAAACATGATAGCATGCTACAGCGGAGCTCGCTAGCATGCTACATCAAAACATGATAGCATGCTACATCAAAACATGATAGCATGCTACAGCGGAGCTCGCTAGCATGCTACATCAAAACATGATAGCATGCTACATCAAAACATGATAGCATGCTACAGCGGAGCTCGGTAGCATGCTACATCAAAACATGATAGCATGCTACATCAAAACATGATAGCATGCTACATCAAAAACATGATAGCATGCTACAGCGGAGCTCGCTAGCATGCTACATCAAAACATGATAGCATGCTACATCAAAACATGATAGCATGCTACAGCGGAGCTCGCTAGCATGCTACATCAAAACATGATAGCATGCTACATCAAAACATGATAGCTTGCTACAGTGGAGCTCGCTAGCATGCTACATTCAAAACATGATAGATAGCATGCTACAGCGGAGCTCTTCATGCATGATAGCATGCATAAACATAGCATGCTACACATCAAAACATGATAGCATGCTTACAGCGGAGCTCGCTAGCATGCTACATCAAAAGCATCGGATAGCATGCTACATCAAAGCATGATAGCATGCCTACATCAAAACATGATAGCATGCTACATTCCAAAAACATGATGATAGCATGCTACATCAAAACATGATAGCATGCTACAGCGGAGCTCGCTATGCTCAAAACTTCGCTGTCCACGGGGCTGCTGGCTAGCATAGCGAGCTAACCCACAGAGTCCACATTTGTGGGAAAACACATTCTGGGTCATCAAAGAAACTGCAGAAAAGCCCAATTGGGGCCCAATTTTCTGCCCCTTTTTAAACATTTGGGGCCCACTTGGCCTCACTGGCTGGGATCAGCAGCTCTTGATAGTTTTGGACCGACCCGATGACCAGCCCAAACCTCAGTGAAGTTCTGTCAGAATCAAACATCTGTGAGAACTGAACGGATCTTCCTTGGTTTTCCGGTCCGGTCCGTTCTGTTCTGCTCCGGTCCGGTTTGGGAGCTGGAGCAGATGGATGATGACTCCTGCAGCTCTGTGATGGATGAGGACCCGCCTCGTTCTCCTCCTCTCCCTCTCATTTCATCGTCTCTTCATCTCTTTCTGGTTTTGTCTCCTTCAGCCTCTCTTCCTCGTCTGCCCGTGTTTTCTCTGGATTCCGGTTATTGATTAGTTGTCTTGGTGGATCTGGTTGTCGCCCCGCCGGAGCGGCCGGCAGCTTGTGTGTGTTGGAAGTAATCTGAAACACCTGTCTCTCTGACAGATAACAAGCGCAGCGTTTTACCTCCCCGATTGTTTTGTGTCCCCCCCGGCGGGACGTGCAGCACAGTCAGATCGGTCTCTGGGGTTTAGCTGCTCCGCTGGAGGAGGATGAATGTTCTGAGGCTCGGATCAGCTTCCCTCATCGTCGGAAAAAACTCTTCCAGCGTTCATAACGAGCTGGAGAATGTCTGTATAACAAACGGACGAAGCCTGAAGAAGACGCCGGTCTGACCTGAACGAGATTTCTCCATCATCATGAACCTCTGGACATCTTTATCAAGCATGGCGTAGGGAGTATAATGATCTGGGACTGTTTCATTTAGAATGCAACAAAATAAAAACACAAATCTTTCTGTAAACTAAAATAAAACTAAAGCTTTTTTTTTTATTTTGGTTTGGATGTTTCCCCACAAACATGGACAGAAAACAGACTTTAGTGTTGGTCCATCATCAGGACTCTCAGTGACGGTCCTGCAGGCGACGGCTTTCGTCTGGATGGAGGGAGTTTGGCTTCAGTTCAGGCGGAAATGAAGATGAGCTGCAGCTCATGACCATCAGCCAGGAGATCCTCATGGAAAAGTGAAGATAAGGAGGAACGAGCTCCGACTAAAACCATCACTTCTGTTGAATTCTCCTCCAAAAAACAAATAACGTAGAAAAATTCAAAATGTCAAACTGAAACTCTTCTATTTGACTTTGCTTTCTGTTAGTCTGAAGAATGTGAACATCTCATCTTCTCTGCAGGTGGACCTTCATACCGTGAAGGTGCTGACCGGCATCGCCACACAGGGCGCCATCTCCAAGGAAACGCAGAAGACCTACTATGTGACCACCTTCAAGCTGGAGATCAGCACCAACGGAGAAGACTGGATGATCTACAGACACAGCAAGAACCACAAGGTGGGCGGAGCTACAGAAACTGCAAGCAGCTCCAGGCCTGTGTGATGGATGGATGGATAGATGATGGATGATAGATGGATGGATGGATGGATGGATGATGGATGATGGATGATGGATGGATGATGGATGATGGATGATGGATGGATGATGGATGGATGGATGGATAGATGGATGATGGATGGATGATGGATGGATGGATGGATGGATGATGGATGATGGATGGATGATGGATGGATGGATGGATGGATGATGGATGGATGGATGGATGGATGGATGATGGATGATGGATGATGGATGATGGATGGATGATGGATGATGGATGATGGATGGATGATGGATGGATGGATGGATAGATGGATGATGGATGGATGATGGATGATGGATGGATGATGGATGAATGGATGGATGATGGATGGATGATGGATGGATGATGGATGAATGGATGGATGGATGGATGATGGATGAATGGATGGATGGATGATGGATGATGGATGGATGATGGATGATGGATGATGGATGGATGATGGGGATGGATGGATAGATGGATGATGGATGGATGATGGATGATGGATATGGATGGATGATGGATGGATGGATGGATGGATGATGGATGGATGGATGGATGGATGATGGATGGATGGATGGATGAATGATGGATGGATGATGGATGGATGATGGATGGATGGATGGATGGATGATGGATGGATGGATGGATGATGGATGGATGATGGATGATAGATGGATGATGGATAGATGGATGGATGGATGGATGGATGGATGGATGATGGATGGATGATGGATGATGGATGATGGATGATGGATGATGGATGATGGATGGATGGATGGATGATGGATGGATGGATGGATGGATGGATGGATGATGGATGGATGGATGGATGATGGATGGATGGATGGATGATGGATGGATGGATGGATGATGATGGATGGATGGATGGATGGATGGATGAATGGATGATGGATGGATGGATGGATGGATGATGGATGATGGATGGATGATGGATGGATGATGGATGGATGGATGATGGATGGATGGATGGATGGATGATGGATGTGATGGATGGATGATGGATGGATGGATGATGGATGATGGATGATGGATGGATGATGGATGGAGGGATGGATGGATGGATGGATGATGGATGGATGATGGATGGGATGGATGATGGATGGATGGATGGATGGATGGATGATGGATGATGGATGGATGATGGATGGATGGATGATGGATGGATGATGATGGATGATGGATGATGGATGGATGGATGGATGGATGGATGGATGATGGATGGATGGATGATGATGGATGATGGATGATGGATGGATGATGGATGGATGGATGGATGGATGGATGGATGGATGGATGGATGATGGATGGATGGATGATGATGGATGGATGGATGGATGGTGATGGATGATGGATGGATGGATGGATGGATGGATGGATGGATGATGGATGGATGATTGATGGATGGATGGATGGATGATGGATGGGTGGATGGATGGATGGATGATGGATGGATGATGGATGGATGATGGATGATGGATGATGGATGATGGATGGATGGATGGATGATGGATGATGGATGATGGATGGATGGATGGATGATGGATGGGATGGATGGATGATGGATGGATGATGATGGATGGATGGATATGGATGGATGGATGGATGGATGGATGGATGGATGGATGGATGGATGGATGGATGGATGATGGATGGATGGATGATGGATGGATGGATGGATGATGATGGATGGATGATGGATGGATGATGGATGGATGATGGATGGATGGATGGATGGATGGATGATGGATGGATGATGATGGATGGATGGATGGATGGATGGTGGATGATGGATGGATGATGGATGCATGGATGGATGATGGATGGATGGATGATGGATGATGGATGATGGATGGATGGTGGATGGATGATGATGGGATGGATGATGGATGATGGATGGTGATGAATGATGGATGGATGGATGGATGATGATGGATGATGGATGGATGATGGATGGATGGATGGATGGATGGATGGATGATGGATGATGGATGGATGGATGGATGGTTGGATGATGGATGGATGATGGGATGGATGGATGGATGGATGGATGGATGATGGATGGATGGATGAATGGATGGATGGATGATGGATGGATGATGGATGGAGAGGTGACCTCTAGCCTGAGATTTCTGTTGTTGGTTCCATCTGAGCTTCACCGTCTGCAGGTCAAACTTCTGGTTCTGGAGCTGCTCTTCCAGTCACATCTGCTTTCTGTTGTTCTGTGGTTCTGATCCGACCCGATGGTTGATAGTTCTCCAGACCTGGCTGGGTTTCATCAGAACAGAACATGGTGATATTCTGTCAGCTGCAGTGATGGAGCAGATATAACGGAGAGTTCTGGAGGTACCGCCTCCAGGCCCGCCTCCAGGCCCGCCTCCAGGCCCGCCTCCAGGCCCGCCTCCAGGCCTCTCCGTGGCTGTTTCCCATCCCGGCGTTCTCCCGGACCGTGTGGTCACACGTGTTGGTCCTGCGGTCTCTCTGGGCTCCTTAATGAGCTGTAATCCTCTCACAGATGCGAAAGCTTTGCTGTGGGAGGAGGTGAAGGTTCAGCTGAAGCTGCTGCTGGTCCCTCAGGAGAAGCAGTGAAAGCATGATGGAGGAGCAGGTCTGAACCTGTGGCTGTGTGTCTAAAGGTAAACTGAAGGATGTCTGAGGAAATATCAGCTGGTTCTGCATGGACAGCATCTGCTGGAGGATCAGGTGATGGTGTCTCCACCCCCACAGAGACGGAGAATGAATGAACAACATTCAGTAAATAAGCAGCAGGAGATCTGATGGAGGTTCAGCTTCCTGCAGCGAGCCTCAGATTATGGAGCTTCATGCTTTTGGTTCTGGAGATGAAACCTTCTTCTTCTTCTTCTACTGGGAGCCAGATCTGAGCTGAGATGTTTCAGCGTGAAACATTTCAGATGATTGAACACTAAAACGACCTGCTGGGAGAATAATCAGAGTCATTGATTCAGAATCTCTTCTTTTACAGATGTTCTCTCCATCGTTGGCTCCTCCTGAACATTCAGACTTTTGTCTGGTTTCTTTGTCTTCGATCTCCTCCATACCTGCAGCGTTTGAACCCACAGTCTCACAGTTTTAGGGCGGCCACTCCACCACAAGGCCGCTGGTGTCATTTTGGGTTACTGGGTTAAGTATTCTAGAAGATTATCCATAAAAGAGTTTGTTTTTTTTTAATATTTTCTTAGTTTCAGGGTTTTGCTTTTCTTCCAGCTTGACCTCCGGTTCCGCTGGAAACTTTTGGTGGGTGTCCATGTTTGTGTTTGTGCGGGGCTGTGGTGGAGCGGTTCACCCGTAAATCTTAAAGCAGATGCTCGGTTAGACGTTCGGTCTAATGAGACTTCACATGTCATTTTAAACATGCATTTGTATTTAGCTGTGTGAATGCATTCAATGCATTCACACACGTAAAAACTCAAGCACACTTCATGCAATTTACGCAATCTTGGTATCAAAACGTTCAGCTCGTTAAGGACATTACTGCTTGTATTTTTGGTTTTCGCAAATTTTACGGTTTTCGCGATTTTGCGCAATTGTTTGCCCATGTTAAGTCAATGGGAAAATTTTTGAAATCGTTATAAAACTTTGTGCACTTTTTACACTTGTGCAATATTGGTATCAAAACGTTCAGCTCGTTGAGGACATTATGGCTAGTATATTTGGTTTTCACAAAATTTACGGTTTTTACGCAAATTATGCTAATTACTATCCTTATTGAAAAGGAATGGGAATTTTTCAAATCCTTTAAAAACTATGCATTTTAGTAACGTGTTAGCTTTTATGGCTAATTTGGCAACTTTTAAGGTTCTTTTGGGCTAAATTGGAGCTAAGCTAGCATGTTAGGAACGTGTTAGCTTTTATGGCAAATTTGGGAACTTTTGAGGTTTTTATGGGCTAATTTGCAGTTAAGCTAACATATCAGCAACGTGTTAGCTTTTACGGCTAATTTGGCAACTTTTCAGGTTTTTTTGGCTAATTTTGAGGGAAGCTAACATATTAGCAACGTGTTAGCTTTTTTGACTAATTTGGCAACATTTTAGGTTGTTTGGGGCTAATATGGAGTTAAGCTAACATATTAGCAACGTGTTAGCTTTTTTTTGGATATTAATGCAATTTAAGCACTTTATGTACCTTATACAATTTATGCATTTCATGCAAATTAATGCAAATTAATGCTATTTATAGCTAGCATATTCTGCAAAAATGCATTCACACATGCATTATCGTAGGTAATGCACTTTTATAGTTAGTAACTGTAATCTCAGACACTCCGGTTACATTTCAGCTCATACTGATGCTGAAGCACGGCGGTGGAGGGATGAGGATGTGGGCTTTTGTCTGGTGGGAACCAATCAAAAATCTTTTAACAGATTTGTTGATGTCAGTTTGGAAAGCAGTAAAACGTCAACCGTTGCTCTCTAAAACTGTATTTTGATGTGGCGTGGCACGGATAAGCAACACGGAGTCTCGCCGCGAGACGAGAAAAACAATCAAAAGGTTAAACTGTCAAACGGAGAACTCTGATGGTGCGAGAAGCAGAGGGAGCAAAGGGAGGCCGCCAGGTTCAGGGGAACGAGCCAGCGAAGGGAAGAAGCCGGAGGGGCGGGGCTACTGCACCGTAAAAGAAGGAGGGGCGGCCGGACGGATGAAGTGAGCCAAGATAGAGAGGAGGAATAACGAGAACAGCAGACGAGGGTGTCGACCGCAAATCCCTCCGGAGAGATCAGGGTTTCAGCAGGACGGCGGGAGCGGGAAAGAAAATAAAAATGTAGCAGAGGAGAGAGAGGGCGGGGAGGTGAGGGGCGAGCGATGGAGAAGTTTGACAAATGAAAACAGAGGACAGACTTAAAACAACAGAAGGTCTAAATGTTGCCACATGTCAGATCTGAGGAGGAAGAAGAAAAGAAAGAAAAAATCTGAGTCCATTTCTACTTCTGTGTATGACAGGAGGCGGAGGAGCCGCAGGTTTACCGCCATGTGGCGCCCGCAGAGCTCTCTGATTGGTCGGTCCACGTTCTACCTCTGACCACCAGCTGTGAACTAACTGAGACAATCAGATTCTTCTCATCGTTTCTTGACGTCCAGAAACCTTTGAGACGTCTCTGACATTGTGGTGTAGCGGTTAACCGTCGGTGGTTCAAATCCCAGCTGGGTTCTGTCTGTGTGTGGTTTGCATGTTCTCCTGGTTCCTGAGTGACTTTCCTCTGGTGATGATAAACCGTGAGCGTGTTTCTGCTGGTCTGCAGTCCGGGTTTGAACCTCCTTCCCTTCAGTTGGGACCGAGTGCTCGTCTGTGTGACTCTGATAGACTGGAGAACGGTGTGATAGGCTCAAGCAACCTCATGATCCTGAAGAGGAATATGTGGATAAAGAGAATTGAACATCTGGATTAAAATACCGACCAAGTGATTTCTATTGAGGAGAACAATGGATGGATGAATGATGGATGGATCACGGATGGATGGATAGATGGATGATGGAAGGATGGATGGATGTAGAGATCATGGACATGTTTTTTTTCCCCTCTGTACGTAATTTTGGTATCATAAACCGCAGCTCCCCATTGGCTCAAACCAGTCGGTCATGTGACCTCTTGTTTACATTCAGGCCTCTAATGTCGGATCTTTGTGCATTTCAAGAGTGTTTTTTTACTCTAAGCCAAATTTTTTGACACAAACGTCCATGAAGAAGTCCACTCTGTTGTTTTTCTGTAAAGTCCGTCTGTGATTCCGGTTCCTGTCTGTGATTCCGGTTCCCGTCTGTGATTCCGGTTCCCGTCTCTGATTCCGGTTCCCGTCTCTGATTCCGGTTCCCGTCTCTGATTCCGGTTCCCGTCTCTGATTCCGGTTCCCATCTGTGATTCCGGTTCCATCTCTGATTCCGGTTCCCATCTGTGATTCCGGTTCCGTCTCTGATTCCGGTTCCCGTCTCTGATTCTGGTTCCGTCTGTGATTCCGGTTCCGTCTCTGATTCCGGTTCCCGTCTCTGATTCCGGTTCCCGTCTCTGATTCCGGTTCCCGTCTCTGATTCCGGTTCCCATCTGTGATTCCGGTTCCATCTCTGATTCCGGTTCCCGTCTCTGATTCTGGTTCCGTCTGTGATTCCGGTTCCGTCTTTGATTCCGGTTCCCGTCTCTGATTCTGGTTCCGTCTGTGATTCCGGTTCCGTCTTTGATTCCGGTTCCCGTCTCTGATTCCAGTTCCGTCTGTGATTCCGGTTCCGTCTTTGATTCCGGTTCCGTCTCTGATTCCGGTTCCCGTCTCTGATTCCGGTTCCGTCTGTGATTCCGGTTCCGTCTGTGATTCCGGTTCCCGTCTCTGATTCCGGTTCCGTCTGTGATTCCGGTTCCGTCTGTGATTCCGGTTCCCGTCTCTGATTCCGGTTCCGTCTGTGATTCCGGTTCCGTCTGTGATTCCGGTTCCTGTCTCTGATTCCGGTTCCGTCTGTGATTCCGGTTCCGTCTTTGATTCCGGTTCCGTCTTTGATTCCGGTTCCGTCTGTGATTCCGGTTCCCGTCTCTGATTCCGGTTCCGTCTCTGATTCCGGTTCCGTCTGTGATTCCGGTTCCGTCTGTGATTCCGGTTCCGTCTGTGATTCCGGTTCCGTCTTTGATTCCGGTTCCGTCTGTGATTCCGGTTCCCGTCTCTGATTCCGGTTCCGTCTCTGATTCCGGTTCCGTCTGTGATTCCGGTTCCGTCTCTGATTCCGGTTCCCGTCTGCTTCCTTCAGGCTCGCCGTCTGCTGGTGACGGTGGATTTCCTCTCTGAGGTTGTGTGTTCAGATTTGTGCTGCTGTGATGAAATGAGAGGAGATGTGTGTGTTTTATTATTCCATAACCCAGAGCTCTCACCCCCCCCCCCCCCACCACACACACACACACACACTCTCTCGGCGTGGACATTTGCATAATTCAGCAGGTCGTCTCCGGCTGACTGACTGCGACCTGCAGGTTGACCGACTCTCTCACCTGCTCTCCTCTTCCTCACGTGTTTTCATCTGTCCTCTCATCTTCTTCGGTTGCTTCCTCACCTTCTTTCGATCCTCTGCGACGTCTCTCAGACAGTTAGTCTTCCAGCTCCTGTTCTGCTGCAGAAGTCAATATTTGAAAAGCCTTCACCTTTCATGGGAGCGATGAGCAGCAAACAAACCAGACAAACACACACAGGTAAACAGTGTTCAGGTGTAGACCATCAGCTGATCGTCTTGAGACGAGGCGGGAACTCTTTAGGACCTGCGGGAGTCCTCGTGTCCTCTGATTGGTCGCAGTCTGACTGCAGATAGATGGATTCTCTCAACACTTCCGTCCATCGTGGCTTCATGACCCTCAGATTTGGGGTGACCGCTGTTGTGTTTGTTCCCCAAAGATCGAGCGTTTCAGCGCAGAACGGGCTCCCTGCTGCTCTCAAACCGGTTTCTGCTGGTTTTATGGAGGTTGCTCGGGTGTCCGGGTGCATCCGTCAGCGGGGGGGGGGCCACGGCTGCCCCTCTGAGGATCAGGATAAACCAGGAGTCAAACACTTGATTTATGCTTCTGCTGTGACTTTAATCAAAGCTCTGCTTTGCTTTATACCTGTGCAGTGTTGTTTAAATTGCAGAATGTTGTTGCTGGAGCTAATGGAAGGAAGAAGACGGATGTCTCGGCAGGACCGCCGGCAGGAGCGGCTAACCGCCCGTTTCCATTTTCCTCGGTTACCTTTGAACGGAATAAGACGTTCCCGCAGAGAGGTTTAGGGAGTTTTCATTCTGCAGGATTGACTGGCGCTACGTTTGTTTCCCATAAAAGTGTAAAATTCACCTGAACTCTGGATCAAACTCTGATCCGCTCGACAACGATGGATCCAGATCACCTGTAAATAGATTCACTTCAGTTCAATTATTCCTCTAAGTTTTCAAAGGAGGAAATGATGTCAGTTTCACTGGTTCTTTAAAATAACTGCACACTATGAACATTAGCTAAGCATTAATGTAGCTTTAGTTGAACATTCTGTAAACATTAGTTAAGCATTAATTAATCATTAGTTGAGCATTATCTAAGCATTAGTTATACATTAGCTAAGCATTAAGCATTTGTTAAATATTAGTTAAGCATTAATTAAGCATTAGTTAAACACTAGTTTAGCATAAATTAAACATAAATTAAGCATTAGCTGAGCATTATCTAAACATTAGTTATACATTAGTTAAGCATTAATTAAACATTAGGTAAGCATACATTAAGCATTTGTTAAGCATTAGTTAACACTTATTTATAAAGCCTCACTTCTACTTTATTATCATTATTAGCATTAACAAGTGGCTTATGTTTGCTGCTGCTAACACTTTATTCATGACTTAAAATGATTACTTTAAGTTGTTTATTAATGGCATGTTAGGACTTTATTCATGATCAATTAAACATATAAAATGAAGTATTGAATGATTTACAAACCAGTGTCCTTCAAGTTTGTTATCTCATTTACAAAGTGTTGGTAAATTATTTTATCAACCTCATAAACGTATAATTATACATCCAGATTTTAGATTTGTACTGTTAATCTGTTAATAAATCGTTTATATATATTTCTGTTGTAACTCAATATGAATTCATGTAGTTATAACATTATAACTTATGACCTGTTCCAAAGTATTTACACTCAAATTATAAGGGATTTGTTGTTAGGAGGAGCAAAGCTGAAGGAAACACAACGCCGAAATATTTATGATACAATAGAAACACAACAAGCTACACTTCAGAAAATAAAAATCAACATTTTATCCAGTAAAATAAATGAAAGTGTCATAATCCACTGATTAAATCATTATAAAATAGAGTATTGCAGTTTCCAGCATCATAAGTAACAAGCTTGAATTGAACAGAATTTAACTCCAGCACAGAAAATCTGCTGGGAGCTGAAATCCTTTCAGAACTACTTTTGTCCTCCTCAGAATCTGTAGGAACAACAAAAGTCGTGTAAATGGTTGAAGAGTGACGATGGACGATCGTCATGGACGATGGTGAGAGTTAGCGGGACGAGCTAGTTCGTTTTCGTCCTCGTCAGAGCTCCTGGTGGACAACAGCGCCCCCAAATGAGCAGTTGTTGGAACTACATGAATCTTCCAGAAGCTTTTATCAGCTTCAGTCTTTGGTTCTGAGAGATCCTCGAGTGAAAACCAACGGAACAAATCCAACCAACGAAAGCCGTGAAATTATACCCAATGACTGTCCTTTCATCAAATAATAATAATTTAATCTAAAGAGAAAACCACCTGAGAGAATGTATCATGATGTCATGAACAGAACTTGATCCTGACCCCGCTGTGTTTTCCTGACCTCGTTGAAGGAAATCCTTGGCGAGTTGATTTCCTCTGTCCTCCACGTCTTCCTTATCGTTCAGGTTTCTGTCAGCGAGGTGAACAGAAATGTTTCAGCATCCGTGATCTGATGACCGCGTTCCTGGTTTCCTGTTGGTCGTGTCACGGCCTGCTCTCGCCGTAATGGTGGCGCTGGAAGGGTAACGGCGGCGGCGGCGGTTGACCCTGAACAGCAGACTCCAGATGGATGTTAGCGTGTTCACAGCGCTCTCTCGCTCAGGCTTTACACACATGAACTCCATTAAGAGCTGGTAAAGGACAGACCCAAGGATAGACCTTCACGCGGCGTGCAGAAGGCCACGCCGCAGCCTGAGCGCGGCTGACAGCTTCTATTGGGCCACGGAAATGTTTGGCTGTGCACAGGGGAAATCAGGAAGCCCCCCCCAGCCCCCCAGCTCCTCCGAGTGAGACCTCATAATTACACTTTTACACGTCGACACGCTGGCTCATTGTAATTACAGTCTGCTACCACAATCCCATTAATTCTTTCAGGGCCTTTAGGCGTTTCTCCATCATTCAGATGGGGGGGGGGTTCCCACTGTGAAGGCCTTTGTAAAACAGCAGGTCACAGGGTCTGACTTTCTGCTCTTCACCCGCCGGGTCGCGGGTTCAATTCCCAGCTGGCTGTGGAAGTCAGAAACTCTCTCCCTCCACATCTTGCTGGATGAAGGAGTGAGGGAAAATAATGTATTTACTGCCACAAATAGGCTAAACAAAAACACTTCTAAATGCGTATCCAAGTGAGTGATTTCGAGGCCTTTGGCTTTGATAAATAAAGCTCACAGCCTTCGAGCAAACCCACCGAGCTCTGTTCTAACGCCACACTCCACTAAGTGTTGTGAAGGACATCTGGTCCTCCTCCTCGCTCGTGTGGCTGTATATCATGACGGCAGAGCAGGAGCAGATAGAGATGTGGAGGGGATGAAGGTGAGAAGGGCAGAAGCCCCGCTGTGTTCTCATGTGGAGAGCTCGGAGATGACTGATGGAGAGGTGGAGACATGACACGCCGTCAGATACACACAGATATGAAGTCCTGATGTCAGGAGACAACAAGAGAGCTTCTGGCCATGTGCACTTGCATTCAATTTCCTTTTATCTGTTCTGTGAGCTTTCAGAGGAAATCATTCCACGTCCTCAAAGGCTGTGAGAACAAACTAACACAGTTTGAGTGTTTTCTATCCAGAGATGACGGCTTTGTGTTTGCATTGTGTGTGTGAAACTATGTTTGCTGCTGTGTGTTTGTGGTTCAGAGGACACCAGGAAGTCATTTCTCTATGGTTGATGCTGCATAAACTCTGTCTGACTTTGTGCATTTTTCTCTCTTAGTGTGCAGTCGCTGATGATTCTGTGCAGATTCAGATGAATGCTTTGAAGTCACATGACATTGTTTGCAGTTGCAGACGAATATGTGCAGTCCCAGATGAATGTGTGCAGTCGCAGATGGTTGTGTGCAGTCGCAGACGATTGTGTGCAGACGCAGACGATTCTGTGCAGTCGAAGACGAATGTGTGCAGCGCAGATGAATGTGTGCAGTCGCAGACGATTGTGTGCAGTCGCAGACGATTGTGTGCAGACGCAGACGCATGTGTGCAGTCGCAGACGGTTGTGTGCAGTCGCAGACGATTGTGTGCAGACGCAGACGCATGTGCAGTCGCAGACGGTTGTGTGCAGTCGCAGATGAATGTGTGCAGTCGCAGACGAATGTGTGCAGACGCAGATGAATGTGTGCAGTCGCAGACAATTCTGTGCAGACGCAGATGATTCTGTGCAGTCGAAGATGAATGTGTGCAGTCGAAGATGAATGTGTGCAGTCGCAGACGAATGTGTGCAGCGCAGATGAATGTGTGCAGTCGCAGACGCATGTGTGCAGTCGCAGATGGTTGTGTGCAGTCGCAGACGAATGTGTGCAGTCGCAGATGGTTGTGTGCAGTCGCAGACGATTGTGTGCAGACGCAGACGAATGTGTGCAGTCGCAGACGATTCTGTGCAGACGCAGATGAATGTGTGCAGTCGCAGACGAATGTGTGCAGTCGCAGATGGTTGTGTGCAGTCGCAGACGATTGTGTGCAGACGCAGACGAATGTGTGCAGTCGCAGACGATTCTGTGCAGACGCAGATGAATGTGTGCAGTCGCAGACGATTGTGTGCAGTCGCAGATGGTTGTGTGCAGTCGCAGACGCATGTGTGCAGTCGCAGATGGTTGTGTGCAGTCGCAGACGAATGTGTGCAGTCGCAGATGGTTGTGTGCAGTCGCAGACGATTGTGTGCAGACGCAGACGAATGTGTGCAGTCGCAGATGGTTGTGTGCAGTCGCAGACGATTGTGTGCAGTTGCAGATGAGTATGAGCGGTAGCATATTATTTTTTATAGCTGCAGATAAACAGTCGCGAGTAATTGTGTGCAGTCAGGTACGATTCTGTGCAGTCGCAGATGATTGTTTAGCAGTCGCAGATGACTATGTGCAGTTACAGAATATTTTGTGCATTCACAGACTCGCAGTTGCAGATCAGTGTTTGCATTTCAATTTCTCCTTCTGGTTTTCCAAACGTAGAAGCAGTTGTTCTGATGTGAAATAAAAATAAAGTTTTTCCGTCAGTTTAGAAAGGAGACCACCAATTTTACATACTCCCAAATATTTTCAAGCATTTTCTGATCATTTATGTTATATATATATTTAAACTAAAATGTTAACCTAGACATTTAAAATAAAAATATAGATGTAACCTTTGGTGCATTATTAACGTGAAAAGAGAAATTATGCCACAGAATTAAGTTATAAATAATACCAGTTAATTTTTTTGAATTAAAAAAGTTCATTTTGATCAGTTTTCTGAAAATATCTAAGAACTCCTATATAAAAGGTAAATAAAAGGTATAAACGCCCACATAAAGTTAATGTCAGACATTTCTGACTCTTGATGTTGGATCAACTGAAAAACTGTGAAACTATATATGTCCTGATAATAATGAACATTAATTTGAGATCCTGAAAGATTTAACCAAAGATGTGACAGAATCACAACTGAAGCTGGAAGAAAACTATATATTATTTTTATAGTGAGAGAGGCGGAAATGTTTTTAACCTTTGAAAGAAAAATACGTTTTTCAAAGACGTGAACACGACCTCTAAAAATATGAATATAGAACGTTCAAGACTGAATAGGAATGAGCCGAACATCCTGATACCAGAATGACTGAAACAGTAGAAAGTTTTACTGTCATTCCAAAATGTCCCAAAACATAAAGAAGAATTTTATATTTAAGCAAAACAGAATCCCAACAATGAGGTCAAAGTGAGACATGACCATGAAAACACTAGAAGGCTGAATTTATTTCACAAAAATAGAAACCACTAAGGGGCCATTTATGTCGGGACTGTTGATATAGTTTTCTGTTTAAGCTTAATATAAAGTGAATATCCCACATCCTGTCATCTTGACTTTGCTCATCACGTCGACTGAAATCCTGTCAAGTTAAACCATTTCTGAGTCTTATAATCAGCATTTGTAGGGATAAAATATTAGTTAACTCTAATTTAGCCAAAAAAACTGGAAAAAGCCTTAATTAGCAGCTAGCATGTAGCCGCACTGGTCCGGGTCCGGCCCGCGGGTTTGGGGACCTCTGCCGTAGATGAATGCGGTTGTTCTGAGAAGACGCTGCGGTTCTAACAAACGTTTCTGTCATCGTCTGTCTGCAGATTTTTCATGGCAACGCCGACGCGACCGAGGTGGTCCTGAACCGGATTCCACAGCCGGTGCTGGCCCGGTTCGTGCGGATCCGGCCTCAGACGTGGAAGAACGGCATCGCCCTCAGATTTGAGCTCTACGGTTGTCAGATCACCGGTAAGTTTAGCTGCTTTTGTTCTGAAGTTCCAGGAAAACAAAGTTTTGCTTTAAAGAAGAGAAAATTTAACAAAAGGTCGACTGGGGGTCAGGAAGCTAGAGAGGAAGCAGATCATTTCTCTGTTTGTGCATGAAGTCTTTAGAATCCTGTAATTTGAGTTTCTATCAGTGCTAATAATAATCCTGCTCAGACTTTTATCTACTTGTGTGTTTCTCATGCAGAAACACTCCCACTCTCACACTCTTGCCCTCACTCTTTCATATACATATCCCACTTTCTCTGACTCCCACTCACAGATCACCAACACACACAGAGGGAGACACACTCGGCCTAATAGAATAATACTAGAGGGTGATGTGTGGGTGATAACATCAGAGAGTAACAGGCTCTCAGCTTTCATCTGCAGCGCTGGCAAACAAACATGGTTTCAACCAGCATAATCAGCTCAATACTATAAATAGATCAAACTTAATTATGCTGTCACTGCTGGGGTGTGTGTTGGGGAGGGAGAGGGTTTCAATCCATTTGACTGGACTGTACGGCATCGTGATTGGGTTAGGGCCTCTTCCTGCGGCCGCTGTCGCCGTCATCCAGGAGGACAGATACGCTCCCATCCAGCAGGGCTATTTCAGCCCCCACACAAATCAGGGTCCCTCCAAAACATCAACGTACAGGCCGAGATGTTTGATGGATGATCAACTCCAAATGGATGGATGGATGGATGGATGGATGGATGATGGATGGATGGATGATGGATGGATGGATGATGGATGATGGATGATGGATGGATGGATGATGATGATGGATGATGGATGATGGATGATGGATGATGGATGATGGATGATGGATGGATGGATGATGGATGATGGATGATGGATGGATGGGATGATGGATGATGGATGATGGATGATGGATGATGGATGATGGATGGATGGATGATGGATGATGGATGATGGATGGATGGATGATGGATGATGGATGATGGATGATGGATGGATGGATGGATGATGGATGATGGATGATGGATTGATGGATGATGGATGGATGATGGATGGATGATGGATGGATGGATGATGGATGATGGATGATGGATGGATGGAGATGGATGATGATGGATGGATGGATGATGGATGGATGATGATGGATGGATGGATGATGGATGATGGATGATGGATGATGGATGATGGATGATGGATGATGATGATGGGTGAATGGATGGATGGATGATGGATGATGGATGATGGATTGATGGATGATGGATGGATGATGGATGGATGATGGATGGATGGATGATGGATGATGGATGGATGTATGATGGATGGATGTATGATGGATGATGGATGATGGATGATGGATGATGGATGGATGATGGATGGATGATGGATGGATGATGGATGGATGATGGATGATGATGGATGGATGGATGGATGGATGGATGATGGATGATGATGGATGGATGGATGATGGATGATGGATGATGGATGGATGTATGATGGATGATGGATGATGGATGATGGATGATGGATGGATGATGGATGGATGATGGATGGATGATGGATGGATGATGGATGGATGGATGATGGATGGATGATGGATGGATGATGGATGGATGATGGATGGATGGATGATGGATGGATGATGGATGGATGATGGATGGATGGATGATGGATGATGGATGATGGATGGATGGATGATGGATGATGGATGGATGATGGGTGAATGGATTGATGGATGGATGGATGAATGATGGATGATGGATGATTAAATGTTGTGATTTGGTTTCAGTCTAATTGATAAAGATATTGATAAAGTGGGCGGTCCTTCAGCCCTTCAGTATAAAAGCCCTTCCTCCAGTCGCTCCTGTTACACGCAGACGCTGCAGTCGCTGCAGACGCTGCAGTCGCTGCAGACGTGGCTGCGCTCCAGCAGCAGCAGCAGCAGCTGCAGCAGCAGCAGCAGCAGCAGCTGCAGCTGCAGCAGCAGCAGCAGCAGTTCCGTGCTGACGCCTCTCTGGTCTCTAACAGCAGAAATAAAGCCGTCATTCAGTGACACGTCATTAACTTAAATCACACTTTTATGTCTCCGCCTCGACTTTTCTCTCACTCTCCACCTATACGTCTTCAGTGTTGCTGTGTTTTCTCTTCCTCCTCCGTCCTTCCATCGCCTTTGCTGATAGCCTCCTTCAACACCCCCCCCCCAGTCTTAAATCTTGCTGGTTCCTGCCTCATTCAGCAGCTCTTTCCCCTCCGCCGTCCTAATCTCATTTTATGTTAGCGCTGCAGCACTTTATCAATCACTTATTTTCAGGACGGCCATTATTCTTCTGCAGGGCTGTGTGTGTGCGTGCGTGTGCGTGTGCACGTGTGTGTGCGTGTCCAGTCAGGCACATTTGCATGGGCAGCTTCTGCTCCTCCAGGAGAGCTCAGTGGGAGTCAGATGTTTCACCCACTCACTGCGGCCTCGCTTTCAGTGTTCCTGTCAGTTTGTGCACGTGTGAGATAAGAGCTCTCATCCTGGGGTGTAAATTCTGCCGGATGAGGGGAGATGAGGGTCCAGTCCACTGCGGTTCTGACCCGACGGTTCTGGTTCTGTCCTGGGACGCCTCACCTGAGGACTCCTGTTTACTGCTGATGCATTATTTACTGCACTGAGGACGTCCCAGCATTAAACTTTCAGCAGAGCGAGGTCCTGAGGAGCACCAGCATCCGTCACCATCTTCATCCTCTCCTCTTCCTCAGCGTTTGTCATGACGACTGAACACAAACATTCCTGATCCGGTTCTCTCTCGCTGTCACTCATCAGTTCAGATTTCTGTTCAACTTTAGTGTAAAAAAACCAAAAATGATGAAAGCAGCGTGCGGCATTTATGGCGTCCGGGTTCTACCGCCCCTCCCCCGCTGCCTCCCTTAAACACACCCTTATTGGCTGACCCACCCCTCCCCCTTCTCTCTCTGCTCCCCCAATCAGAGACAAACTGATTTAAGCAAACAGGTTTTTTTCAATTTTGTCTTTACTGTTGCTTTCATCTCCATAGCAACCATTCTTTGTTTTGGTCGCCTGAGGCTGACGGACCGGTTGATGTCATTTTTAGAAGAATCTGCTAAAGTAGATTTTTTGTTTTCCTTAGCAACTGAAGTTTCTTTTGTTCCTTATACGTTATCATATGTCAAACTGTTTCATTCATCTTGAACCAGCAAGTCATTTATGAATCTATCACAACATTACGGTTCAAACTGTGACCAACAGTGGAACGCCACTTTAGCGATATCACCATGGTAACGGCGTTAAAAATCAACAACCTCTGATTATTGAGGAGTTTAGGAGGAGTTAGGAGGCCGTAGATTATAACCCCAAAGACGAGTTTGATTTATAGGTGGGGGAAATTAGATTTTTTTTATTCAAGATGGCGGCTTCTTCCTGAGGTCAAAGGTCATTGAAATGAAATGGTTGTTGTAGGCTCAGGTTATGTCTGAATTCCCTCCATATTTACTACGCAGCGCGTTTGGCGTTATGCATCGTCTGAATCTATAACTCCAACAGTGAGTGCCCTAGAAACTTCCCAGAAGTCCTTGCAAAAAACTAGCATCGATGCTAACAATATTAGCGAAAATAAACCACAATGTGTTGGAGTTGAAAGATGAAAAATATGTTTAAAAGTAATTTTTTTTGATAAACCATAGACATTTTTATCATCTAGTCACATTTAGATGTTGGGAAATGTTCGTATTATTTAGATTTTGACATCGTGAAATCGATGTCAATAAACCAACAACCTCAGTGGCCTTATGGTAGAGTGTCTGCCCTGAAACTGGAAGGTTGTAGTTCAAATCCTTAGTTTTAAACTGTTTTAAAAAAAAGTAGTGAGCGTGATGTCGTCACTGAAGAGTTTTTAGTCGTTAGGGTGGAAATTTGGATATATTCTCAATCTGGTGACGTGTGACATTTTGTGAACAAAAATGTTTTTCTTTCCTAATTTGAGGGAAAATGTGAAAATCACCAAATTTCACACGTTCCCTCTACATGACTGTCAAGCCGTAGGTTCTGTGACCATCCCATAATAATTTCATGAACTTCCTTTGGAGATCCCAGACGTGTGTTTTGGTTTCGTTAGTGGAAATATATATATTTTTGAGGCCTTGTCCCCATTCGTCCCATGAATCCAACAGTCCTGTTCAGCGGGTTTCAGCTGTCTGTAAATGTTTTTAAGTTAGATTGTTGTTAGATTGTAAGATGGAACGATGAGCACGAATCCCCTTTATCGTCTCGGTGTTGATTCGGTCGTCAGCGGAGACTTTTCCTCTGCTCCGCAGACGCTCCCTGCTCCGAGCTGCAGGGGATGCTGTCGGGGCTGCTGCCAGACTCGCAGATCTCCGCCTCCTCCATGAGGGACATCCACGGCTCCATGGGGGCGGCCAGGCTGGTGGCCAGTCGCTCCGGCTGGTTCCCCAACCCCACGCAGCCCATCGTCGGAGAGGAGTGGCTGCAGGTGAGTGTCTGGGATCGGATTGTAGAGAGGAACCGTGGAAAAACTGAACTTGTTGACGTTAATCCAGACGAGTGCAAACAGAGACGGAGATGGAGGCGGTCCTTCTGATCAAAACTCCACTAAAACAGAGGATAATTTAGCCTCTTTACACATAAATATGAATCGTTAGGCTCCGCCTCCTGCTTGACCCCAGTGGGGGGAGAGTGTTAATGTGGACAGCCGACCATATTATACTTTTACGTTACTGGCCCCGCCCACTTGAGAGGTTCTAGAATTCATTCATCTATGCCAGAGGTCTGCAACCTGCGGCTCCAGATCCACATGTGGCTCTTTCATCTGCCCATAGCGGCTCTCTGGATGAAGAAAAATAAAATAATAGTAATTTTTTTTTTAATTGAGATTAGCTATTATTTTGGTAACATACTAACTTTTTGGCTAATCTGTTACCTACTGGAATTTTTAGGCTAATTTAGAATTTTAGCTTCTATTTTAGCAACATGCTAACGTTTAGGGCTAAGTTTTCGGTGAAATTTTATGCTAATTTGGAGTTTAGCTAATATTTTACTAAAATGCTAATGTTTTCAGCTAATTTGTTATCTACTGAATTTTTTGGGGATAATTTAGAATTTAGCAACATGCTAATGTTTTTGACTAAGTTAGTTTTCTGAGGAATTTTAGGCTATTTTAGAGTTCAGCTAGTAATTTAGCAACAAGCTAGCTTTTTTTTGGCAGATTTGGTCTCTCATTATTTTTTAATGCTAATTTGGAGTTTAGCTAATATTTTAGTAATATGCTAACATTTTTAGCTAATTTTTTATCTACTGGAGGTTTTAGGCTAATTTTGAGTTTAGCTTTTATTTTAGCAACATGCTAACATTTTCGTAAAAAAATACCTTTTAGAGAGATTATAGTTTCTTTTTATATATATTTTTTTGCTTTTGTTCGTGCCAAAAATTAGAAACAAACAAAAGTGTGAGGATAAGCCCCGCCCAACATGCAATCTGCGCAGCGCTGCGTCCGCCTGCATGAACTCAAACACACCTGAAGGCTCCTCTGTCGCTCTTTAATCAGGAATAACTCATGTTAGTTGGTTAGTGTTTCAAACTTTCACTAAAAGGTCCAAACTGTCTCTATCAGGCATGTCCAAAGTCTGGCCTTGAGCTCCTTAAATGAGTCAGGACTTTCTAAGAACTACGATTTTCTGATTCGGATTTTTATAGAAATTTTCAAAACATTTCAAAACTTCTATTTTAGCAACATGCTAGCGTTTTTGGCTAATTTGGTATCTACAAGGTTTTTTTTTAGGCTAATTATTTACTATTACTATTACTATTATTACTATTTTAGCAACATGCTAACAGTTTTAACCAAATTAATATACTTAAAAATTAGGCTATTTTGGATTTTAGCTAATATCTAGGCAATGTGCTAGCTTTTCTTGCTAATTTGGAACCACTGAGGTTTTTTATGCTAATTTAAAGTTTGGCTTCTCATTTAGCAACATGCTAACAGTTTTGACTAAATTAATTTAATGAGGATTTTTAGGCTTTTATGGGGTTTAGCTAGTAATTAAGCGACATGCTAACATTTTTGGCCCCTTTTTTTATCTACTGAGCTTTTTAAAGGTGAATTAAGAGTTTAGCGTCTATTTTAGCAACAGGCTAATGCTTTTGACTAATTTAGTTTGCTAACAAATTTTAGGCTAATATTGAGTTTAGAGCAACAAGCTAACTTATTTGGCTAATTTGACATCTACTGAGGTTTTTTTTGTTATTTTTGGATTTTCACTCATATTTAAGCAAAATACTGAATATTTTGGAAATATTAGCATGTATTTGGGATTTTTAAGCATTTTACTACAAATATTTCATAAATTTTGGTCAACTTCAGCGCTCTTTCATATCAAATTTACGTTATTCAAATAGTTTTTTCAATTTTCTGCAAATCGCTTCAACAATTAAAGTGAATTTTATCACCATTTTCGAAGAAAGTTATCAGATTTCAAACATCATTCACACCCAGCCTTCGGACTCAATACAACTTCTCTGGGTTTTTTCTGGTCTTTAAATATCAAATTCACAATAGTAATTTTGGTAAATATGTGTTTCTGTTTGATGTAAAGACATTAAAAGTGTCTTATTGCTACAGCCTTTTTATTGAATAGTGAATCTCCATTTTTATCATTAGAATGGTTTAAATCCCGCCGCCTGGCCCTCACACATTTCCACCTCCCTAAAACTGTCCCGTTTGGACGCCGCTGGTTCATATCAAAGGTCGTGACCTCCTCTGGTCCTCCGGAGCTCCGCCCACCTGTGGAGCTGCGCTGAAACACCTGTGCGTGTGTTGCAGGTGGACCTCGGCGTGCCGAAGATGGTGCGTGGCGTCATCACTCAGGGCGCCAGAGGGCTGGAGGGCAGCACCAGCGCCGAGAACCGAGCGTTCGTCCGGAAGTACAAACTGGCTCACAGCCTGACCGGAAAAGACTGGAGCTACATCCTGGACGGGAAGACCGGCTTCGCTAAGGTGAAGAACCCTCCTCTTCCTCACCCTCCGTCCTCTCCCCCCTTTATTTGGATTTTCAGCGTCAGACCGGATCAGAATGGGATTTAATCACCTCTCCTCCTGCTTCAGTCTCTATTCATCCTGAACTCTCTCTCATCCACTCGTTTGCTCATCATCCATTCGTCTCTCAAGGGTGTTAATTAAAACTGTCTTTCCTGCATCAGCGCTCGGCTCTGCTGGCAGGCGGCGGCGCTGAGAGACGCTTTCCTGAAAAGCTCTAACAGCCCGACGCAGATTTTCTCCGGATGCTAAACGCCTCCTCTGATTTTGTCTAAAAAATTCAGGGGTTTTTAAACGGCGAGCAGACGCGCCCGGTCCGGTGGAAGACGTCATCTCTCAGAGTCTGGATTCATTTCAGGCTTTGTTTCCGCTGCCGCTTCAAAGACGATTTGAAAATCAAAGCGCGGCGGTTGTTATTTTGGTGGCGCGTGTCACGCTGAGCCGGGAAACAACGGCGTTCGCTTTGGTGGCGGGACGCTACACGGGAGTTGTGTTTCTGCTGTTTGTCAGGATGAGAGATGAGGATGTGAGATCCAGAAACATCTCCATCATGGGATGAATATTCAAATGATCACGCATCACTCTGAGGAAATATTTGTGCATATTTGAAGCACTAAACAGATTAAATGTATTAGCATGTAGAAATGATGCTAACTCCTCTGGTCACTATTGTTGCCAGTGACATGTTTGTAAGCTCTACAATTACATTAAACTAAGTTTATTAATAATTGAAAATACAAATATCATGATAAACATGATGTGTACCAAAAGTAGTCCTATCTTAATGTTAACGTAACTTTCTAACCTTTTTTCTTTGAGAGCGTTTCACTGTCATCCAGAATAGAATAGTCTTTATTCGTCATTGCACATTGTACAATGAAATTTAAAAGTAATCCCCATTCCTTAGTGCAGAAGCAATAGAAGTATAAGAGTATAAAATAATAAAACAAAGTGCTAGTGCTAAATTAAAAAGATATTCCTATTAAAAGGAACAAATATAAACTCACTGGACCATTCATGTACTCTTATCAGCACTCCCAGACCTTTTTCAGGCCACGGGCTGGTTTAAATCCAAGACCATATTCTCAAGGAAGTTGGAATTTTTTAGCTTTCAGTTTCAAAATAAAATGCAAGAAATTTTGTTTAAAAAGGTCTAAAACGTTTGAACTTTTCCTTCACATCAAACTGGAGGAAGACTCCTGGTTTTGGCGAAGGCTCTTATTCGGTTTCCTCACCGACTCTCTCCTCACTTGATTCTTTTTTTTTTGGTGGGTTTCCGTTAGCTCTTTAGCTTTTCTTTAGCCGAGCTGGAAGCTGCTTTAAGTCACGTGACCAAAAGGGTTATTAAAATACAGAATCCGGCAGTTTTTCAAAATAAAACTTCCTTCAGGATCAGAAAACAAACTAAAGGAAAATGATCTAAGCTAGCACATGTATTGTGGGCCGGTACCGAGTGACCCGCACCGGCCCGCGGACCACTGCTATAGCTGACCCCACTTTTGAAGGAGGGGGTGGAGTTCTTCTCAGATGGCGCAGAATTTTACCCAAAAATGTCAAAAAAAGTAGTATTTCAGCATAATAGATACTTTCTTGAAGCAAACTATAAATAAAGACTTTTATTATTTTTTCTTTTAGTTAAGGGTTCCAATAACTGTTTTATAAATCTCCCTTACAACATTTGTTTAGTGAACTAAAAAAAAAACAGAGTAAAAATCCCGATCAGTGATGCAGACACGTTTGTTTGTGATGAAGAACATTCACCTGCCAAACATTTTCTTCAGCTTTCACCATCGCTTTCTTTGCTCAGTCGCTTTAAATTACTCAACCATCTACAAACACGACAGCTTCAGCCGTTTTGACACCTGTAAAGTCGTTCCTCTACACCTGAGGACTTTAGGGGCGGGGCTTGAATCAGCTCCGATCAGTGAGTCTTCCATATCATGGAAACAGCACTAACGGGATCCTTGTGGAGTCTGCAGGATTTTGGGGGCGGAGCTAAACAATTAGTTGTCCTTTTTTTCACCCAACTTTATTGACAAACTTTGCTCATACAGAATATTAGACATTGACATTCCACACTACTGGAAATTTATTGTTTAAGAAACATAAAATAACCTTTTCTCTCCTCTGCTCACCTGTGACCTGAACTGGTTTGAGCCTTTTTCTCCACCTGTGTTCACCTGTAAGGACGGCTGGGACTAAAACTTGAGGTTCAGAAGTAACTCTTGTTTTCTCCTGCAGGTCTTTGAAGGGAACAGCCACTACGACACTCCAGAAGTGCGGCGCTTTGATGAGATCGTGGCGCAGTACATCCGGATCTTTCCGGAGCGATGGTCTCCCGCCGGGATCGGGATGAGGATGGAGGTCCTCGGCTGCGATCTTCCAGGTGAGCAGAGTTTTGGTGCAGAGGATCAAACTGGTCTGAGCGTGTGAAAAGTTTCCATCTCTGTGTGTGATTGGAGAGTTTCTGTCCGTGCACGCGTCTCGTGCACGCACATATATGTTTAATCGTGCGGCTCCATAGGAGGCTGTGGAACATGTCTGGACAGGGATTAGCATGTCTAGGTCAGCGGACTCTCACTAATAGAGCCCAGCTGTGAGCTGCATTGTGCTCCCAGCTTACTGCCTGAACATGAAGGATCAGGATGATCAATCCTCAATCTCCAGGATAAAGCAGGTTTTCCTGCTCAGAGAGACAAATGGAGGCGTAACTCAGCGGCGAGTTATAATGTGACGGTGCGTAACCCGGCTTGTTAGCCGGGGCGGCGAATGATTTCAGTAAACTCCGGGAACACAGCAGGTCGTTCTGCTGAAGCTGCTGCGTTTCTGCTTATGCAATAATAATGAGCCGCACTGTAAATACAGCGGAGCTGCCTCTGCGGCGCCGCGGCCTCGCTGGTCACGCTGCTGCGACCCGCTTCAGTCAGGACGGGTGACAGGTGCAGACGGAAATGAGGAGCGACGCACACCTGCTCCCGCTGGACCGGCGCCGGCTGCTGACCGCCGCAGTTTTGGGAAGGGGGGGTCCAGGTGGGAGCGGAGGGTCCCAGACGTGTCAGGTCAGAGCAGCGGGCGCCTCGTGACGGGGGCAGGAAGGAGGCGCTGATTACCTAGAAAAACTGAAAGCTCAGGTGAGTTCAGGAAGAAATGACCTTTATAGAAGGTACAGGTATAGAAGTTCTCAGGAAACGCCAAACCGACGGGAACCAGGAACGGCGTTAGACGGTTGTAAAGATGAGCAGATTCACATCTGCAGATTCACGTCTGCAGATTCACGTCTGCGGATTCACAGCTGCGGATTCACGTCTGCGGATTCACGTCTGCGGATTCACGTCTGCACATTCACGTCTGCAGATTCACGTCTGCAGATTCACGTCTGCACATTCACGTCTGCAGATTCACGTCTGCGGATTCACGTCTGCATATTCACGTCTGCGGATTCACGTCTGCGGATTCACGTCTGCGGATTCACGTCTGCACATTCACGTCTGCGGATTCACGTCTGCGGATTCACGTCTGCGGATTCACGTCTGCAGATTCACGTCTGCGGATTCACGTCTGCGGATTCACGTCTGCGGATTCACAACTGCACATTCACGTCTGCGGATTCACGTCTGCGGATTCACGTCTGCGGATTCACGTCTGCGGATTCACGTCTGCAGATTCACGTCTGCGGATTCACGTCTGCGGATTCACGTCTGCGGATTCACGTCTGCAGATTCACGTCTGCGGTTTCACGTCTGCGGATTCACGTCTGCAGATTCTTCACGTCTGTTCCCACGTCTGCGGATTCACGTCTGTCGGGGATTCACGTCTGCGGATTCAATTCACGGATTCACGTCTGCGGTAGATTCACGCACGTCTGCAGATTTCACGTCTGCAAACGTCTGCGAGACGTTCATTCACGTCTGCGGTCACGTCTGGATTCACGTCTGCGGATTCACGTCTTGCAAAGATTCACGTCTGCGGAGTTTCACGTCTGCGGATTCACGTCTGCAGATTCACGTCTGCGGATTCACCGTCTGCGGATTCACGTCTGCGGATTCACGTCTGCGGATTCACGCGTCTGCGGATTTCACGTCCAGCAAGGGATTCACGTCTGCGGATTCCACGTCTGCGGATTCACGTCTGCGGATTCACGTCTGCGGATTCACGTCTGCGGACGTCTGCGGATTCCACGTCTGCGGATCTCCGCTCTGTCTGCGATTCACGTCTGCGGATTCACGTCTGCGGATTCACGTCTGCGGATTCACGTCTGCCAGTCTGCGGCATTCATTTCACGGTTTCTGCGGTAGAATTCACATTCTGGGATACGTCTGCGGATTCACGTCTGCGGATTCACGTCTGCCAGACGTCTGCGGCGTATTCGCGGACGGATTCACGTCTGCGGATTCACGTCTGCAGTTTCACTGTCGCGATTCACGTCTGCGGATTCACGTCTGGGAAGTCTGTCTGCAATTCACGTCTGCGATTCACGTCTGGCGGGTTGATTCACGTCTGCGGATTCAACGTCTGCGTCACGTCTGCAGCATTCACGTCTGCGGAACGTCTCGTCAATTTATTCACGTCTCGCGCATTATTGCGGATTCACGTCTGCGGATTCACGTCTGCGGATTCACGTCTGCGGATTCACGTCTGCGGATTCACGTCTGCAGATTCACGTCTGCGGATTTCACGTCTGCGGATTCATCTCTGCAGATTCACGTCTGCTAGATTCCTCTGCAGTCACGTCGCGCGGATTCACGTCATGCATTCATCCGGTGCACGTCTGCAGACCGTGATTCATCTGCCATTCACGTCTGCAGATTCACGTCTGCGGATTCACGTCTGCGGATTCACGTCTGCATATCACGTCTGCCGGCACGTTCATTCACGTGCTGCATTCACGTCTGCGGATTCACGTCTGCGGATTTCTGCGGATTCACGTCTGCTCACGTCTGGCATTCACGTCTGCAGATTCACGTCTGCGGATTCACGTCTGCGGATTCACGTCTGCGGATTCACGTCTGCGGATTCACGTCTGCACATTCACGTCTGCAGATTCACGTCTGCGGATTCACGTCTGCGGATTCACGTCTGCGGATTCACGTCTGCGGATTCACGTCTGCGGATTCACGTCTGCGGATTCACGTCTGCGGATTCACGTCTGCACATTCACGTCTGCGGATTCACGTCTGCGGATTCACATCTGCGGAGTCATGTCTGCGGATTCACGTCTGCGGATTCACAGCTGCACATTCACGTCTGCAGATTCACGGCTGCAGATTCACGTCTGCAGATTCACGTCTCCGGATTCACGTCCGCGGATTCACGTCCGCAGATTCACGTCTGCGGATTCACGTCTGCAGACTCATGTCTGCAGACTCCCCGAGGGTCAACCTGCCAGATGTCGTCCCTCTGGACGTGACCTGCGCTTCATGACTCGCTACAGTTTGCTCGCCCGTGTCACGTGACCTGCTCCCGTCTCCGTCCTGACAGCAGCCACACACTGAGACGAGACTTCAGGGTCGCTCCTGCTTTTTACTCCAGTTTCCGCTCTAACACTAATAACTAGACCAGAACCCAGTCTAAAATACTCAGAGGAGACGCTCTTTGTTTGTCTTCCTGCCTGTGTGTGTTTGTTGTGTCGTTGTGTGTTTGTTGTGTTGAGCTGTGGAAGGAAGATGAAATATTTAGCATCAGCTTCACTCCGCTGAACAGAAGTGTTTACACCCCAGACACACAAATAAAGAGAGCAAGGATTCTGAATGAATTCCTGCACGTGCACACGCGCTCGTGCACACGCGCTCATGCACGAGCATGCACGTGCACGGCTGCAGACTGTAAAGAGAACAAGCAGAGAAGGACAAGCTTCTCCTCTCTTCCTCTCATCGTTCCTCTGGACCGTCACCAGAACCTTTTCCTGAACTTCACTTCCTGTTTGGCAAAAACAAATGAGTTCATTTTTGTTCCCATTTAATCGTCGAGCATTGGAAAAGTAAACAAAGAAATGACTTTCCATTACTGCGGCTGGATTGTTTTCACGTTGACCTGACAAATCCTCCATCACTGAGACAATCCCACCCTGAAAATCCAATCCGTTTAGCAGCTCATTACTGTTCCGATCCGACGGAAACAAAAGCGGGAACACGACGATCGGGCGCCGCAGAGGCGACGGCTGCATGTCAACCGGACGTCAGAGAGGTTGACCAAACAGACGTCCCGCAGACGCTGATGGACAGATGAAGGTTTCTCCACGCCGTGTGATCAGACGGCGGCCTCGTCTCCTGTGAAGGACCCTCTTATGGGGGGGGTGAGAGTCTAAGAATAGCTGCTTCATGAAGCTGCATCATCATCTTCCTCCTGACAACCAGAAGACTACACAGCTTCACTCATCAGCATCGTATTCAAATCAGTAATTATAATCTCCTTGTTTTATAATCTATTATTACAGAACATCTACCCACCAAAACAATGAAGACATGAAAATATTATTTTTTATTCTGAAACTTTTTTAAATGACTAAAATGATGTTAAAAATTATATACAGTTAGTGAACGGTGTCTAAATTTAAAAAGACTGTAAAAATATTATAAAGTCTGAAAGTTTGTTAACAGTTTTATTGGTATTTCTAATATAAAAACTGTCACTGATTGTCCTCATTTGTGATTAAAGCTTCACTAAAAGCTGCTTTACACGAGGAGGCGGGACGTTTGCAGCTCCTGTAAGGTGCTCCCGCCTCCCCAGAGACCACACCCCCTCCTGACCTCGTCATCTTCTCCTTCTCACTCTCCCGTCGGTGCTCTGCTGTCATCAGAGGTCTGAACTCCTGCAGGATCCTGAAGGCCTCACCGACGCCTCCCCGCTCTGAAACAGGAGATCACACAGAAGCTCGTTTGACCTCCAGAGCCGCCGAGCATAAATACGCTGGCGTTAAGTGCTTGAGGATGGAGCAGACAGCCACAGAGCATTTGGGAATGAAAAGCAGGAATGTGGGATTGATCTGGTCCTCCTCTGGTTCTGGTTTCACACATGGAAACGCTCCGTTGGCCTCAGCTCTCTGCGGTTTCCTCTGTTTATGTGTCCGTGTGCGAAACAGCTGAAGCGTCTCCAGAGTAAATATTTAGCTTCAGCTCACCGTGTCTTCACGCCGTTTCCCAGATCCCTCTGCTCTCCGTTTTCCCATCAATCTGTTCATCCGTCGCCGCTGCAGATTCTGATTTCAGCCGGATCCTGAAACCCCAACATGCGGTTTGGTTTCTGCAGCAGCTGAGGTGTTTCTTCACGCTTGTTTCTCCTCTGTGTGACTCCATTAACTGTTGCTGAAAGGACCGCTTCCTGCTGGAGATCTCCGTCCCAAACTTCCAGCTCTCTGCCCCACTTTCCGTCAGCGTTCCCGCCGCCAGCCTCCTCCCATCAGCTCGCTTGTCGTCGTACTTCGTCCGACACTCGAGGCTACAATTACAATCACGCGCCTCGTGGCGCTTGGCGGCACGGCGGGCTAATGAGCGATTGACTGATGAGGAGAGGCTGTGGAGCTGCAGGCGCCGCCCTTCAGACTCTGAAGCTTCCGGATCGGAGTTATTTATGAGGAACGGCTGCTTGTTTCTGTGGTCAGAACAACTTAAAACAACAGAATAATTAGACGTTTGGTTAGAGAGGAAATGTGGAGCAGAAACGAGTCATCAAACTTCACTCAACAATCAAGAAATATATGGAATTCTGGGTGATTGAGTTTATGTTCTAATCAATTTAAATCTGAAATAGACATTTCTATGTCTTCAGTTTGATCTTCAGCTACATAAAACAATAATCCAGATTTTTGTGAGATGATGGTTTAGTGCTGAGAGTTCACTTCCTGACTGCGGCAGGAAGGGGAAGCGTCTGCGGCGTCCGGCGGGTTCCTGAGGGGGCAGGTGGTCCGATCAGCCGAGAAGGTCGGACCAAAAACCTATGGAGAGAAAATAGACTCACTATGATTGGTGCATGCATAATTCTTGATTTGTGCGTAAATTAGGATCTGTGCGTGCGTATATATGATTTGTGCGTGCATAATTCTTGATTTGTAACTAATATAATACATTTTTTGCAAAAGTAAAAAAAATTACAAAAATTTTAAAAATACAAAATGCAATTTACATATTCACAAATCAAAATTACAACAGCCTGAATCTAATTACTCAAACATATATTTTTAAAATACGCACGGATCACCTCTTACACACGCACACAGCCAAAGTTACGCACAAATCTACCGTGAGACTCTTTTCACGTCTCACAAATTTGTCCGTGAGGGATGCGTTCAAGTACTATCAGGATGCTCGTTCACCATAGTTTTCTTGTGAGCCGTTTTAAACTTCGAGTGTGAATCACATACGGTAAAACTAGACATTTTCCCACTTTCTTAAATAATAATAATAATAATAATCTCAATAATTAATATAAAAAGTCTAAATATGCGCTTTTAAAGCACTAATTTGTGAGACGTGAAAAGAGTCTCACGGTAGATTTGTGCGTAACTTCGGCTGTGTGCGTGCGTAAGAGGTGATCCGTGCGTATTTTAAAAATATATTTTTGAGTAATTAGTTTCAGGCTGTTGTAATTTTGATTTGTGCATGTGTAAATTGCATTTTGTATTTTTTAAATTTTTGTAATTTTTTTACTTTTGCAAAAAATGTATTATATTAGTTACAAATCAAGAATTATGCACGCACAAATCCAAAGTTATGCACGAATCAAGAATTATGCATGCACCAATCATATATACGCACGCACAGATCCTAATTTACGCACAAATCAAGAATTATGCACGCACCAATCATAGTGAGTCTATTTTCTCTCCATAAAAACCCACGTCTGAACTCCAATGTTTGAAACTCTTTGACTCAATACATTGTATGGAGAGAAAATAGACTCGCCCTGATTTGTGAGTAATTCTTGATTTGTAACTCGTACAATACATCTTCTGCATAAGTACAAAAGTTATGAAAAATACAATCTACACATAAACAACTTACAATTTAGAGCTGGGTATTGATAATAATTTCCAGAAAGGATTTAATCCGATTCCAGTTTTTTTCGCTTCATTTCAATTTTGAGTTTACACATTTGTTTAGAAATAAATGAAAAATATTTGAATATATTCATATTAATCTGATCCAGTTCACAGACTGTAAAATGTATCCGTGAAACCATGAGCTTGTTAATATCACACATGGAGAAACTTCAACCATTGTTCTGCTTCTCCTGGAGGACGTTTCAGTTTGGCCACTAGGGGGCGATCCCTCTATAGTATTACACCTTATTCCAGGAGAAGAAAGTATTAGAAAAAACAATGTTTTAGACGACAGATGGTTACTTTAAAAAATATTTCCTTAAAAGTGTTTGGAAAATGTATATAAAGATGTTCATTTAGTTAGCAAAGTCGACCGAGCGTTAGCATTAGCCAGCCAATGGGGAATCCCATTATACGTTAGCATCAAGCTAGCGGACTTTCGCTTTACGTGCTAAATCGATCTATATTTTTATGAATTGATTATTGATCTATTAGGTTTGAATTGATTTAAATCATTTTTATCAACCCAACAGTTTGAAACTAAATCTTTAAAAATTACGCTTTAAGGGCTTGTCACAAAAACACATTTCATCTGTTAGTGATGCGTTTAAATGCTGCGAGAATGCTGGTTCATCACAGTTTTCTTATCAGCACTTTGAACTCAGGTTGTGAATATCTGGTGAAACTCGACTTTTTCCCACTTTCTTAAACAAATATGCCCGATATTTATTACAAAATGTCTAAATATGGGTTTTTAAAACATTTATTAAAAGTAAAAGATATTTTCCAGAACTGAGGGCTTACCTCTCTGCAGCCCCTCCCCTGACAGCGACTCCGGCTCAAAGCTCAAAGCGGCTGGTGATAAAACTCTGATGACCCACCATTCTAGCAGCATTTAAACGCATCACTTACAGATCAGTCTTGAGATGTGAAGAGTCTCACACCAGATTTTAGGGAAACTTTGAAAAATATTTAGTTTCAAGCTGTTGTCAGACATGTGTAATTTATGTTTTTTTTATGCATAATTTTATACTTATGCACAAATTTGTTGTATGAGTTAGAAATCAAGAATCACACATTCACAAAATGAAGTGAGTCTATTTTCTCTCCATATCTTTTCCTTTCAACTGAGGTCTCATAAATCTGATGAATCGCCGTTTCGGAGCCGTTATCTGCTAAAGGAAAGTTATTGTTCAGACAATCAGTGAGTGAGTCAAACATGAAGGTTTCAGAAACTAAAGTAAAAGTTCAGTTTGAATGTGTGAGTTTGAGTTTTAGTGATTGGATAAAAACGAACCAGCAGTGAAACACGGAGGTGGTTCGGTAGTGGTCGGGGCTGTGTGAACATCATGAACCAGAGGACTAGAGCAGGGGTGGGCAATTGTTTTGACTCGTGGGCCGCATAGGGTTCTAAAATTTGGCATAAGGGCCGGACAAGGAGCAGATGGAAGGAGAGATTGGGTAATCAACCTCATAAACTAAAAAAATAATATGGAATTTAGAGAAAACATGCTTTAATTTGGATTCAAATTCACATATATTAATTTAAAAACAGAAAATTTGGCAGTTTTAATTTCTAAATTTAGATTTTTGTTCTCTTTTGGGTGATCCAATGGGTTGATGTTCTTCAGAGGAAATGTGAACTCAAAGAAATGCTGCATTTATGTGGTGTAGGAATAATCCGAAAGATCACCATCTGACTCAGAAAGGAACACACACGAACGTCAGAGAAACAACACCAGAAACCAGAAATACAATGAAAATAAAACAATAATTAGGATTTTTGATTCAATGTATTTTAATTTGGAGGGCCACATTAAGTAGCTTAAGGGGCCGCATGTGGCCCCCGGGCCGTAGTTTGCCCACCCCTGGACTAGAGGATAAACTGGGAGCTGAAGCTTCTCTCAGTGAGGATCTGCAGAATGTCTCCTGTTCTCAAACCGGGTGATGGTTCAAGTCCAGCAGAGACGCCGTCTGTCCATCACGTTTGCAGATCAGAAACTTTTCTGGAGATCTTTGACTGAAACTGAGATCAAACGAGTTTTCTCAGAAAGACTGAAATAAAAGCGTTGAATAACCCTGACAGGAGTCGTGTCTGAGTCGTTTTATCAGCTGTTTGCTCCACATTAGACGAACACATGAGGCGTGTCGCAGGAGCGGAGCAGCAAACTCCTCCCATCTTCCGGCGCTCGCCGCTCGTCTCGCTCCGCGGGATGACGGGTAGATTTACACCCACGGCTCTCTCCATAATTGAAGAGTTTCTCTGTTTCCGTTTCCCGCCGCTCTGTCAGCACTTCTCCAATGAGCCCGTGGGCCCCGGGCACCTCCTGCTTCCTCTGGAGAGGGAGGAGGGGCTTCTTCAGGGCGACCCGGTCCCGGACAGAACCTTCACTCAGAACCAAACTCAACAGTGGTTTAGTTCTGCTGAGCTCTGAGGATGCTGACGGACAGACTGAAGGAGGCTGTGTGTGGTCACTAATGAGGAAAAGGGTGGCTGAGGCGGGGGGGGGCCCCCATGTGGGGAGTTAATTACAACAGGAAAGGGCAACAAATTAAAGCAGCTTAATGTCAGCAGCTGATTATCCGACGTTAAAGTGGAGTTTGGTGGATGTTCCGGCGCTGAAGCTGCTGCTCCGGTTTATAGAACAATCCTGCAGACGTCCACTGAGGCTGAGATGTCAACACATCCAGAAGTTTGAGCTCAGGAGCACAAAGAGGAGAGGGGGGGGAGGGAGAACCTCAAAGAGGAGAGGGGGGGGAGGGAAGACCTCAAAGAGGTGAGGGGGGAGCGGGAGAACCTCAAAGAGGTGAGGGGGGAGCGGGAGAACCCCAAAGAGGAGAGGGGGGAGAGGGAGGACCCCAAAGAGGTGAGGGGGGGAGAGGGAGAACCTCAAAGAGGAGAGGGGGGAGCGGAATGACCCCAAAGGAGAGGGGGGAGAGGGAGAACCTCAAAGAGGAGAGGGGGGAGAGGGAGAACCTCAAAGAGGTGAGGGGGGAGCAGGAGAACCCCAAAGAGGAGAGGGGAGCAGGGAGAACCTCAAAGAGGAGAGGGGGGAGCGGGAGAACCTCAAAGAGGAGAGGGGGAGAGGGAGAACCACAAAGAGGAGAGGGGGGAGAGGGAGAACCTCAAAGAGGTGAGGAGCGGGAGAACCCCAAAGAGGAGAGGGGGGAGCAGGAGAACCCCAAAGAGGAGAGGGGGGAGCAGGAGAACCTCAAAGAGGAGAGGGGGGAGAGGGAGAACCTCAAAGAGGAGAGGGGGGAGGGGAGAACCACAAAGAGGAGAGGGGGGAGCAGGAGAACCTTAAAGAGGAGAGGGGGGAGAGGGAGAACCTCAAAGAGGAGAGGGGGGAGAGGGAGAACCTCAAAGAGGGGGGGGGAGAGGGAGAACCTCAAAGAGGTGAGGGGGGAGAGGGAGAACCTCAAAGAGGTGAGGGGGGAGCAGGAGAACCCCAAAGAGGAGAGGGGGGAGCAGGAGAACCTCAAAGAGGAGAGGGGGAGCGGGAGAACCTCAAAGAGGTGAGGGGGGAGAGGGAGAACCTCAAAGAGGAGAGGGGGAGAGGAGAACCACAAAGAGGAGAGGGGGGAGAGGGAGAACCTCAAAGAGGAGAGGTGGGAGAGAGAGAACCTCAAAGAGGTGAGGGGGGAGCGGGAGAACCCCAAAGAGGAGAGGGGGAGCAGGAGAACCCCAAAGAGGAGAGGAGAGGAGAACCTCAAAAAGGAGAGGGGGGAGAGGGAGAACCTCAAAGAGGTGAGGGGGGAGCGGGAGAACCCCAAAGAGGAGAGGGGGGAGCAGGAGAACCCCAAAGAGGAGAGGGGAGCAGGAGAACCTCAAAGAGGAGAGGGGGGGGGAGGGAGAACCTCAAAGAGGAGAGGGGAGAGGAGAACCACAAAGAGGAGAGGGGGGAGCAGGAGAACCTTAAAGAGGAGAGGGGGAGAGGAGAACCTCAAAAGAGGAGAGGGGGAGAGGGAGAACCTCAAAGAGGAGAGGGGGGAGAGGGAGAACCTCAAAGAGGTGAGGGGGGAGAGGGAGAACCTCAAAGAGGTGAGGGGGGAGCAGGAGAACCCCAAAGAGGAGAGGGGGGAGCAGGAGAACCTCAAAGAGGAGAGGGGGGAGCGGGAGAACCTCAAAGAGGTGAGGGGGGAGAGGGAGAACCTCAAAGAGGAGAGGGGGGAGAGGAGAACCACAAAGAGGAGAGGGGGGAGAGGGAGAACCTCAAAGAGGAGAGGGGGGAGAGGGAGAACCTCAAAGAGGAGAGGGAGAGGGAGAACCTCAAAGAGGAGAGGGGGGAGAGGAGAACCCCAAAGAGGAGAGGGGGAGAGGGAAACCACAAGAGAGAGAGGGGAGAGGGAGAACCTCAAAGAGGTGAGGGGGGAGCGGGAGAACCCCAAAGAGGAGAGGGGGGAGAGGGAGAACCTCAAGAGGAGAGGGGAGCGGGGGGAGAACCTCAAAGAGGAGAGGGGGGAGCGGGAGAACCTCAAAGAGGAGAGGGGGGAGCGGGAGAACCTCAAAGAGGTGAGGGGGGAGAGGAGAACCTCAAAGAGGAGAGGGGGGAGCGGGAGAACCTCAAAGAGGAGAGGGGGGAGAGGGAGAACCTCAAAGAGGAGAGGGGAGAGGGAGAACCTCAAAGAGGTGATGGGGGAGAGGGAGAACCTCAAAGAGGTGAGGGGGGAGCGGGAGAACCCCAAAGAGGAGAGGGGGGAGCAGGAGAACCTCAAAGAGGAGAGGGGGGAGCGGGAGAACCTCAAAGAGGTGAGGGGGGAGAGGGAGAACCTTAAAGAGGAGAGGGGGGAGCAGGAGAACCTCAAAGAGGAGAGGGGGAGCGGGAGAACCTCAAAGAGGTGAGGGGGGAGAGGGAGAACCTCAAAGAGGAGAGGGGGGAGCAGAGAACCTCAAAGAGGAGAGGGGGGAGGGGAGAACCTCAAAGAGGAGAGGGGGGAGCAGGAGAACCCCAAAGAGGAGAGGGGGGAGCAGGAGAACCTCAAAGAGGAGAGGGGGGAGCGGGAGAACCTCAAAGAGGTGAGGGGGGGAGAGGGAGAACCTCAAAGAGGAGAGGGGGAGAGGGAGAACCACAAAGAGGAGAGGGGGGAGAGGGAGAACCTCAAAGAGGAGAGGGGGGGAGCGGGAGAACCTCAAAGAGGAGAGGGGGGAGAGGAGAACCACAAAGAGGAGAGGGGAGAGGAGAACCCCAAAGAGGAGAGGGGGAGAGGAGAGAACCACAAAGAGGAGAGGGGGAGAGGGAGAACCTCAAAGAGGAGAGGGGGGAGCGGGAGAACCTCAAAGAGAGAGAGAGGGGGAGCGGGACGGGAGAACCTCAAAGAGGAGAGGGGGGAGCGGGAGAACCTCAAAGAGGAGAGGGGAGAGGGAGAACCCCAAAGAGGAGAGGGGGGAGAGGGAGAACCCCAAAGAGGAGAGGGGGAGAGGAGAACCCCAAAGAGGAGAGGGGGAGAGGGAGAACCACAAAGAGGAGAGGGGGGGAGAGGGAGAACCTCAAAGAGGTGAGGGGGGAGCGGGAGAACCCCAAAGAGGAGAGGGGGGAGAGGGAGAACCTCAAAGAGGAGAGGGGGGAGCAGGAGAACCTCAAAGAGGGGGGAGCGGGAGAACCTCAAAGAGGAGAGGGGAGCGGGCGAGAGAACCTCAAAGAGGTGAGGGGGAGAGGGAGAACCTCAAAGAGGAGAGGGGGGAGAGAGAGAACCTCAAAGAGGAGAGGGGGGAGAGGGAGAACCCCAAAGAGGAGAGGGGGGAGAGGGAGAACCCCAAAGAGGAGAGGGGGAGAGGAGAACCTCAAAGAGGAGAGGGGGAGAGGGAGAACCCCAAAGAGGAGAGGGGGAGAGGAGAACCTCAAAGAGGAGAGGGGGGAGCGGAGAACCCCAAAGAGGAGAGGGGAGCGGGAGAACCCCAAAGAGGAGAGGGGGGAGCAGGAGAACCCCAAAGAGGAGAGGGGGAGAGGGAGAACCCCAAAGAGGAGAGGGGGGAGCAGGAGAACCCCAAAGAGGTGAGGGGGGAGAGGGAGAACCTCAAAGAGGAGAGGGGGGAGCAGGAGAACCCCAAAGAGGTGAGGGGGGAGCGGGAGAACCTCAAAGAGGAGAGGGGGGAGCAGGAGAACCCCAAAGAGGTGAGAGGGGAGAGGGAGAACCTCAAAGAGGTGAGGGGGGAGCGGGCTGCAGCTTCCAGCACACGTGTGAAGGTTAACTGCTTGGAGTTAGGCTAAGATTTTAGCAACATGCTAACGTTTTTGACTAATTTAGTTTAATGAGGAATTTTAGGCTATTTAGGAGTTTAACTAGTATTTAAACAATGTGCTAGCTTTTTTTTCTTTTTGGCTAATTTGGAATTTACTAAAGTTTTTTAATGCTAATTTGGAGTTTAGCTAATATTTCAGCAACATGCTAATATTTTTTGGCTTATTTGTTATCTACTGAGGTTTTTAGATTAATTAAGTGTTTATTTTAGAAACATGCTAATGTTTTTTATTGTTTTGTTTTGTTTTGTTGCTAATTTGTTATCTAATGAGATTTTTATGCTAATTTGGAGTTTGGCTTCTACTTTAGCAACAGGCTAACTTTTTGGCTAATTTGGTCTACTGAAGAATTTTAGGCTATTTTGGAGTCTAGCTAGTTTTTAAGCAAGATAAAACTTTTTTGCTAACTTGGTATCTACAGACATTTTTTATGCTAATTTAGAGTTTAGCTAAACATTAGCAACATGCTAACGTTTTTGACTAATTTAGTTTACTGAAGAACTTTAGGCTATTTAGGAGTTTAGCGAGTATTTAAACAAAATGCTAGCTTTTCGCTAACTGTGTATCTACTGAGATTGTTTTATGCTAATGTAGAGTTTAGCTCATATTTAAGCAACACACTAAATATTATTGCAAAATTGGCATGTATTAGATATTTTTACCCATTTTTTTCAGAAATGTTGGTAAGTTCAGTTGTCTTTTATAGTTCTTTAACAAAATTTTCAGTCTTTTAGCAAATTTAACATTTTGAAAATAGCTTTTACATTTTCAGCAAATCCCTTTATCAATTAAATTGCGTCACCATTTTGAACAAAAAGCATTCACACTAGCACTATCGCAGGTAATGCAACTTTTATAGTTAAATTCTTTCATCTTTGCGGAAAAAATAAACTAAAACATTTTTAAAATTGAACCAATAATCTATATCATAGTTCAGAATGCAGAAAGGTGGAATGAAAAGTCTCTGATTGTGTGGAGGCGGGCCGGATCCGGCCCACGGGCCATAGTATGGGAACCCTGGTCTGACCCAACGGAACGAGCGCTGAATCAGCAGTGGGCTCACATTTACAGAGGTTGGGGGTTCAATTCCACATAACACAACAGTCAATGGAGTCAGAATCCGAGTGTGTCTACAAGCAGAGAAACAAAGCTAGAGGCGTCGAGAAACAGGAACCGTGTGGTAATGAAAATATACCTGAGGGACGGCAGAAGGAGCGATGAGGAGGGAAAACAACACGGCTTCTATTCCAGGATCCGTGGGATTCAATAGAAACGTCTCTGTTGACTATTTTTACAGGTCAGAGCTGTTGGAAAATAATGAAAAAAGAAGGGAACAGAGAAGATGAAGAAGTGAAGGAGAAGCCAGAAGCAGGAAAAGAACGACCTCCTGACATCAATTTACACTCAAGTTTGTGGTTCTGGTGCCGCACCCGCCAAAAAAATCTCCTAATTTCAACATTAATAAATCCTGTCGCTTGTATTTGTGCTGTGAAATCCGCCTGAAGCCTTTAAAGATTTTCCGCAGCCGTAGAAAACGGCTTAATAGGAGCGGGATGTAATGGAGTCATGCCGGTGCGGTTTTCCTATTGATCTGTAACACACGGATACGCAGGTTCAGGCGGCGGTCCCTGAACGCCTCGCTGACCGCGCTGCTTAACGTGACGGGGGGACGTTTTTGAGTGACAGCAGAACGCTCTCAGAAGAGAGAACGCTTCAGCTCGGAGCGCTCAAGTCGGGATTACTCCAAACGCATCGTCACGCAGAAGCTTTAAGTGTCCGTGTGTTCGTCTTTGTACACATGAGGGGACCACAGTGCTTTATCATAAACGTCTGTTGTAATGAGGACATGTGGGATTATTTTAATCTCTATGGAGTTAACATAAATGTCCCATGGGGACCATGTAAAACCAAACCTTCATAGCTGCGTTAAAGGGTCACCAAACTATAAATCAACTTTTTTTGGATGTTTAACTGTATAAATTGGACTTTAATAGTGCTGATTATTGGTTCTTGACACATTTTTGAGTATTTATAATAAACTTTTATAATTCTAAAAACAATGGTCTAAAACCGTCTCTGTGCTGCCCCCTAAAGGCTGAAACGAGGAATTACAGTTGAATTATGGGATTGGTCAAACCATGTAAATCCCGATGACCTGATCAAGAGATGACCCCCCCCCCCATTTCAGAATCAGAATCAGAATCAACTTTATTGCCAAGTACAATTGAACATATACTAGGAATTTGTCTTGGTGATGATGGTGCATTCATGAATAAATAAAAACAGCAAAATATTAAGTAAGAACAGAAAAGGATATTACAAATATATATATATATATATACATATATATATATACATACACATACATATATATATATGTATATATATATATATATACATACACATACACATACACATACATATATATATATATGTATATATATATATATAATAATTATATATATATATATATATATGTATGTATGTGTATGTATATATATATACATATATATATATACATACACATACACATACATATATATATATGTATATATATATACATATATATATGTATGTATATATATATATATAATATATATAATATTATATATATATATATATATATACACAATATATATATATACATACACATACACATACATATATATATATGTATATATATATATATATACATATATACATACACATACACATATATATATATATGTATATATATATATACATACATATACATATAATTTCTTGTATGTTAAATATAATTAATATTATTAATGTCTTTAAAATTGATATACACATATATAAATATATACACATACACACATTAAATAATAAATAAATAAACAAATACATAAAATAAAAATCTGTCCAATGTGACAGTCAGATGGGGGCAGGGAGGAGTGATGGAAGGTTCCGGGACTTATTAATAAGGCTAACAGCAGACGGAAAAAAACTGTGCCTGTGGCGTGAGGTTCTTGTTGTGATGGACCTCAGCCTCCTCTTTGTATGTTATGTCAGTTTGAGATAAAAATATCTTAATTTAACTCTCGAAGCCTTGATCCGATCGTCTTCTGATATGTCTCTAAAGCATTCTCGCTGCTTTTTTAAATATGATGATTCAGTTTTTAGTCCAGATCTAAACACCTGTGTATGGTTTCTGCAGAGCAGCAGGAGTTCAGGAGAAATTTCTCTGAGTTGTAAACAGATGAAGTCCAGATGGACGTGAAAACAGCTGAACTAAACCCCGTTTTTCTTTCAGCTCTTTCCAACCTTCTCCTGTCTAAACTGAAGTATTTTCCTTCCTCTGACAGAAGCCACCACCCTACCCGACACGGCGATCCCCACCTCTCCGCGGGCAGAGCAGACCACCCCCGCATGGAGATCTGGTAAGACTGACTCTGATTTCAAGGCTCTTCGCTCTGATAAACACAAATGTAGTACAAGCACACGCACACGCTCCCGCGCCGTTAAGGTCAATGTCATGATGTCAGCGCGGCGCTCCGGGCCTCCAGACTTTGAAGGATGCGGCGTTCACGAGTCCCACAGGAAGCTGAGTTTGAAGGGAAATAAGCTGCGGCTGCCAGAGTCTGATTTCACAGCTACGGGTCAATCTGACTGTCAGGCCGGGACTCCCGAGGGATCGACTTTAAACATTTGTGATTCATTCGTGTGCATACGTTACAGCCGAGCAGTGAAATAACAATCCATCAAGACTGCAGCCCTCTCAGCTGTTGCCTCATCCGCTGACGGTCCTCCTTTCTCTCTGCGTAGCCACGACGCCGTCGTTGTCGGCCGTGTGCGACTTCGAGCAGAGTCTGTGCGGCTGGTCGGCCGACCCTCACTCCGGAGCCAGCTGGTCCCTGAACACGGCGGCCCACGCCTCGCCGGGACACGGCGCGCACGGGACGAGGCAGGACCTGGCGCTGGGATCAGACAGTAAGAACACCTCCGTCACGCATGCATGTCATCCGCACACTGTAAACAGAGAGCTCTCAACACCAGGTTTACTAACATTTGGGGCTGGACCGGCTCCTGTGTTTGAAATCCACAATAATGACATAACATTTTTTTTGTTTCTGCCTGATTTATGCGTGTGTATTCTCGATTTGCAGCTAATATCATTTATTTTCAGAATCAGAATCAGAATCAACTTTATTGCCAAGTACAATTGAACATATACTAGGAATTTGTCTTGGTGATGATGGTGCATTCATGAATAAATAGAAACAGCAAAATATTAAATAAGAACAGAACAGAAGGGATATTACAAATATATATATATATATATATATATATAGACAGACACATACACACACATATATACCTATATATTTATATTATTGTCTGATTGCTGAAAGCAATCAGAGTATGTTATCCACCTTCTTTATTATATTTTATTATTCTTTTTCTTATTATTATTATATTTTATTCCGTCCCTTTTTTTGGATCGCTACTCCTCCTACAGTTTTAAAGATATCAAAATGCTTTCAAAAGTAGTTTGTAAAGCTCAATTGGGAGAATGGTGCTATTACTTTTGGTATGGTTCAGAATTATGAATGATTTTATATTAATATTTTTATGAATTATTTTTTCCCATTGACTTAACATTGAGAGCAACTTTAAATGCTTATATCTTAAAAAGTACTAAAGATAAACTCATGAAACTTTCCAATATTGTAGCCTATAGTAAACTACACGTTATATTAAATTGTAGCTCAATGGTACTCTATAGCGCCACCAGGCGGTCGTTTAAGTAAGCAATTCGTTTTGGCCTCTATCTCGAATACCGTAAGTCGGAATTTTGTGCTTTCTTTTTCTGTGTGTTCCTTGGATGCTAATGAACGTTTTTCAAATTGGGACCATGGACTTCCGTCTAACTAGATTTTCGCAATTTGCGATTTTTCGTAAAACACGATTTTTGCTCCCTATTCAACACAGTTTCACTAAACTCGACAAAAATTGGTATATACCCTATTTAGACTACCCCGAATTCAATGGTACCACTCAATTGGCCAAATTCTTTACCGTTTTTGAAATAATCGTAAAGCCAATGAGGGGGTGTGGTCACAGATTTTTAACATCAGAAATCAACGTACAACCACTTGTTGTTTGTTAAGCTAACAAAGGAGATGTTAAGTCTAAAATTTCATACCATTTGGTCTTATCGTTGATTTATATGATTTTTTTTTTAAATCCTTAGTATTCTGCAGAAGAGCAATGCTGCCGTCTATTGGAATTAAAAAAATATGGCACACATTTGCATTGTGTGAGCATTTTTAAATGCTGATATCTTAAAAAATACTAAAGATAATTTCATGAAACTTTCCAATATCATAGGGTACAGTAAACTACAAGTTCTATTAAAATTACAGGTCAATGCTCCTCTATAGCGCCACCAGGCGGTCGTTTGAAAAACACATTAGTTTTGGCCTCTATCTCTAATACCGTAAATCAGAATTTTGTGCTTTTTTTTCCTGTGTGTTCCTTGGATGCTAATGGACGTTTTTCAAACTGGGACCATGGACTTCTGTCTAACTAGATTTTTCGCTATTTGCATTTTTTTGGAAAACACATTTTTTGCTCCCTTTTCAACATAGTTTCTTCAAACTTGCCAAAAATTGGTACATAGAATATTTGGACTACCCCGAATTCAATGGTACCACTCAATTTGAGAAATTCCTTACCGTTTTCGTCATAATCGTAATGTTAATGAGGTGGGTGTGGTCCCAGATTTTAACATGCTCTAGATCCTACAAAGATTGACAAAACTTAACAAATATTGAAATGTAACTTCATCCTACATTGATAAACACTCACCTAAAATATTGTAGAAATATTCCAATAGGTGGCGCTATAATTAAGGCAATTGTGTTTAAGGCTCTATCTCAAAAACTACTTAACCTAGCTAAATAAAATTTAACATATAGGTTGTAAGAGTGTGTTGTATAACATACTAGAAATACAGCATTGCTGCGCCACCTAGTGATGACTTAAGAAGGATAAGCTAACTTTGGATGAGTCCTCGTATCTTGTAGATAATTGCAGATATCAACATCCAACCAACTGTAGTTTGTTAAGCTGATCAAGGAGATGTTTGGTTTAAAATCTCGTACCATTTGGGTTTACAGTTGATTTAATATGAATTTTTAAAAATATTTTTCCTCCTATACATGGGACAAACTTGAAATCCCTGTGAGAGTCCACAGGATTCTTTGAAAGAGCAATGCTGCCATCTAGTGGAAATAAAAAACCATGGCACACAGTTGCATTGAGAGCAACTTTAAATGCTGATATCCTAAAAAATACTAAAGATAATTTCATGAAACTTTCCAATATCATAGGGTACAGTAAACTACAAGTTCTATTAAAATTACAGGTCAATGCTCCTCTATAGCGCCACCAGGCGGTCGTTTGAAAAACACATTTGTTTTTGGCCTCTATCTCTAATACCGTAAATCAGAATTTTGTGCTTTCTTTTTCTGTGTGTTCCTTAGATGATAATGGACGTTTTTCAAATGGGACCATGGACTTCTGTCTAACTAGATTTTTCGCAATTTGCGATTTTTCGTAAAACACGATTTTTGCTCCCTATTCAACACAGTTTCACTAAACTCGACAAAAATTGGTATATACCCTATTTAGACTACCCCGAATCCAATGGTACCACTCAATTGGCCAAATTCTTTACCGTTTTTGAAATAATCGTAAAGCTAATTAGGTGGGTGTGGTCACAGATTTTTAACATCAGAAATCAACGTACAACCACTTGTTGTTTGTTAAGCTAACAAAGGAGATGTTAAGTCTAAAATTTCGTACCATTTGGTCTTATCGTTGATTTTATATGATTTTTTTTAAATCCTTAGGATTCTGTAGAAGAGCAATGCTGCCGTCTATTGGAATTAAAAAAATATGGCACACATTTGCATTGTGAGCATTTTAAAATGCTGATATCTTAAAAATACTAAAGATAATTTCATGAAACTTTCCAATATCATAGGGTACAGTAAACTACAAGTTCTATTAAAATTACAGGTCAATGCTCCTCTATAGCGCCACCAGGCGGTCGTTTGAAAAACACATTAGTTTTTGGCCTCTATCTCTAATACCGTAAATCAGAATTTTGTGCTTTTTTTTCCTGTGTGTTCCTTGGATGCTAATGGACGTTTTTCAAACTGGGACCATGGACTTCTGTCTAACTAGATTTTTCGCTATTTGCATTTTTTTGTAAAACACATTTTTTGCTCCCTTTTCATCATAGTTTCTTCAAACTTGACAAAAATTGGTACATAGAATATTTGGACTACCCCGAATTCAATGGTACCACTCAATTGGAGAAATTCCTTACCGTTTTCGTCATAATCGTAATGTTAATGAGGTGGGTGTGGTCCCAGATTTTAACATGCTCTAGATCCTACAAAGATTGACAAAACTTAACAAATATTGAAATATAACTTCCTCCTACATTGATAAACACTCACCTAAAATATTGTAGAAATATTCCAATAGGTGGCGCTATAATTAAGGCAATTGTGTTTAAGGCTCTATCTCAAAAACTACTTAACCTAGCTAAATAAAATTTAACATATAGGTTGTAAGAGGTGTGTTGTATAACATACTAGAAATACAGCATTGCTGCGCCACCTAGTGATGACTAAGAAGGATAAGCTAACTTTGGATGAGTCCTCGTATCTTGTAGATAATTGCAGATATCAACATCCAACCAACTGTAGTTTGTTAAGCTGATCAAGGAGATGTTTGGTTTAAAATCTCGTACCATTTGGGTTTACAGTTGATTTAATATGAATTTTTAAAAATATTTTTCCTCCTATACATGGGACAAACTTGAAATCCCTGTTGAGATTCCACAGGATTCTTTGAAAGAGCAATGCTGCCATCTAGTGGAAATAAAAAACCATGGCACACAGTTGCATTGAGAGCAACTTTAAATGCTGATATCCTAAAAAATACTAAAGATAATTTCATGAAACTTTCCAATATCATAGGGTACAGTAGACTACAAGTTCTATTAAAATTACAGGTCAATGCTCCTCTATAGCGCCACCAGGCGGTCGTTTGAAAAACACATTTGTTTTTGGCCTCTATCTCTAATACCGTAAATCAGAATTTTGTGCTTTTGTTTTTCTGTGTGTTCCTTAGATGATAATGGACGTTTTTCAAATGGGACCATGGACTTCTGTCTAACTAGATTTTTCGCTATTTGCAATTTTTCGTAAAACACATTTTTGCTCCCTATTCAACATAGTTTCTTCAAACTCGACAAAAATTTGTACATACCCTATTAAGACTACCCCGAATTTAATGGTACCAATCAATTGGTCAAAGTCCTTACCGTTTTCGAAATAATTGTAATGTTAATGAGGTGGGTGTGGTCACAGACTTTTAACATGCTCTTATTCCTTTCTTTGTGAACAATGTTTTAGATCGGTGTTGCTTTCAGCAATCAGACGCAATTTCTTCAGGGAATTGCAAATCTAGTTATTATTGTTATGTAAAATATAATTAATATTATTAATGGCATTTAAATGTATATACATATATATAAATATATACACATACACACATTAAATAATAAATAATAAATAAATAAATAAATGCATAAAATAAAAATCTGTCCAATTATTTTGTGCGTAAGTACGCATCACACATGAACGAATAAGTCTCTCCACAGATTTGTGCATAACTGAGGTTTTGTGTGTGGAACAAGTGATTCAAGTCTAATTTATAAAGATTTGTGTGCGTGATTAGGTTCACAGTGTTGTAATTTTAGTTTGTGTAAATTGCATTTTGTATTTTTTGTTATTTTTGTTCAAAATGTATTATATCAGTTACAAATTAAGAATTACGCAAATATAAATCGGGGTGATCCTTCTTTCTCTTCAGAGATGATCTTGTTGTCAGATTTCCAGCAGACGTTTTTCATTGGCTGCTGCTTCATTCAACATCATCTGTCTTCTGTTCTGTTGTAACTGACTGATAGATAGATTATTTACACTGTAAACAAGCAACAAACCCACCTGAGGCGGGAATTGAACCTCACACCTTCCATTCAGAGGTAGACCGCTCCACCACAGCACCACAGACGTCATGCCGCTGCGGGAAAGCTGGGGTTCTGCGCTTGAGAACGGCATCAGAGTGATAATAAGGTCAAAGAGGCGAGCGGCGTGCCGCCGGTGGACGTCAGAAAACACGGCGAACGCATCAGGAAACGTCGCGTTTGAGTCCTGACAGAAACGGAACACAGACCAGCTCGTTCTGTGTGGTCCAGGGGTGCAGCGTCTGCTCCGAATCCCCCTGTAGATGCAGACAGACGTCCGTCATCCCCATCCGATCATTTCTGTGTGGAGAACGCCATCAGAGCCCCTCTGTGCGGTCGTCATGGTTACTGGAGGTAACAGTTGTTGAAAAGTGCTAAATTATTAGCAGGAACCCTCGAAATCTGGATTGTTGTCATCGGGACCGTGTCTGCAGATCATGGGGCTGATCCGTGTTCCTGTCATGATCCGGGTTCCTGAACGTTCCGCGGGTCGGCTCGGTTCCGTCTCTGCCTTCAATCAGGAGCAGCGTAGATCCACAGGCTTTAGAACAAAAAGCTTTCTAACATTTAGAGGATAAATGTGGATGTGAAATTACACCAACCAAGTAATGCAGATAGACTAATACATCAAAGGATGTTTTTAAAGATTTCTCCTTAAAAACCAGCAGAATTAGTCTAAAGTTGATTATCTTTGGTTTGGACTCTTTATGTTGCTTTTAGTTTCATTCTATAAATCAGAAACAGGAAGAGTCGGCTTTGTTTTTAGCTTAAAAAAAGTTATTTTCTTGATGTCAAAACAAAAAACAGCTTCAAGGTTTCCTCTCTAATGCATGAATCCTGGTTCACACTGGACGCGGAAGCGCCGCGGAACGGTCGCCGCTTCCATCCGGCGCCCTGTTCACCTGTGGTGTGGATCCGCGACATTTCTGGCAGGAAGTGACAACAAGATACAGGAAAACATCTGGTTTATTTTCACAATATAACCAGTTTTTCACAATAAAACCCAAATGCGATCATGTTTTAGCTTCTAAACCGACTGTAGAGACGACGATAGACGTACGATCACAACAAAAAAGCAGAATATTGACCCACTAGCATCTTCTGAGCAGAAACATGGACTCACATCTTCAGGTTATTAAGTTCTGGCGGCGTGAGGATGACCGCTGAACCACAGCTCCGGTGGGTTCCTCAGTAACCGTTTTAAAAACCAGCAGAAGACCTGGAACACGTTCCTCATGGAGCGGACGCGTCATCCTGGCGCTCCTCCTCACTGGAGCTAATTAAGAAGAAAGCCGTGGTCCTGAGGTGGAACGTCCCAGCAGAGGATCCACCAGGAGCAACCATGACGCAACCATTTCATCTTCATCTCCTCATCCTCTGTTTTATCACTTTGTCACAAGCTCCTCCCTCTCCAGTTTTCCGTCCCGTTCCTCTCCAGGGTTTCCACCCGTCCCGACTCTGTCCATCTTTACTGTGAAGCACAAAGACAGTTTTATCATCAGTTTTATCTGCTAGAATCCTCCGGGTTCTGGCTGCTGGAGCCCGTCCTGCACAGAGTGTCTGCGTGATGCTGTGAAGTGACTCGGCGGCGTCTCTGCTTGACAGCAACATGACATTAAGTCGTGTTCTGCAGCGACATGAGCCCGGCGCCGTGTCTGCACGCCGTCTCCGTATGCAAATCCGGTTTTTGTCATCAGGAGCTTTTTGAGGCTTTTTAAAAGACGCGCAGCTCCAGCATTCATCTCTGATCTGGAGTTCTTCACTCTGTGGGGATTTCATGTGTCAGAGTCACGGCCCGGGGGCCGGATCCGGCCCCCCAGATCATTTTATTTTATTGTCATTAATGTTATCTTGTGTTTGTGTCTAACTTGTATCATTTTGACAAAAGAGTAAAATATTGAAAGTTATTAAATGTTTAAGTTGATTTATTCTGGAATAATATTCCTGACTTTTTATTATTGTGTGAATACATTCAATGCATTCACACAATTGTTTTTCACCTATTTACGTTTTTCTTCCGTACGTTTGACACGTAAAAACTCAAACACACTTTATGCAATTTCAGCAATCTTGGTATCAAAACGTTCGACTCGTTAAGGACATTACTGCTTGTATTTTTGGTTTTCGCAAATTTTACGGTTTTTGCGATTTTGCGCAATTTATGCTAAATTTTAGCCCTATGTTAAGTCAATGGGAACATTTTTCAAATCGTTATAAAACTTTCTGCACTTATACTTTTTCGGCTAATTTGGCACCTTTTGAGGTTTTTTTGGGCTAATTTGGAGGTAAGCTAACATATTAGCAATGTGTTAGCATTTTTGGCTAATTTGGCAACTTTTCAGGTTTTTTTGGGCTAATTTGCAGTCAAGCTAACACATTAGCAACATGTTAGCTTTTTTGGCAAAATTGGCAACTTTTGAGGGGTTTTTTGGGCTAATTCAGAGTTAAGCTAATATATTAGCAATGTGTTAGCTTTTTTGGCTAATTTGGCAACTTTTTAAGTTTTTTGTGCTGATTTTAAGCAAAAATCTTTTCAGCAATCACATTCCGCAAAATGCATTCATACATGCATTGTCGGAGGTAATGCACTTTTCTAGTTCATAATTATGTTTAAAGTTACAGTTTTAAAAACTTAGTTTTAGAGATTTCAGTAAATGTTTATCCTGTTGGTTCCGTGACCTCAGCTCTTCTGGATTTTCCCCTCTCGTCCGTTTGAGTTTGAAGGTTCTGATGAAGGAGCTGTAAAGTTCTACCGGGCCTGATCCAAAAGCTGCTCCTGCTAAAAGGAGAGAATCCGGAGAGAGTCTGCAGAACACCACACACACACACACACACACATGTTCTCCCCCCCTCAGAGACACCGCCTCTCCCCCCGCGGAGGCGTGTTAATTAATTCCCTCCCTTTGTACGTCGGCTCAGATCAAACGCTCAGCCTCGGAACCACACTGCAACTTTCCTCTGTTTAATGAGCTGCAGTAATTTAGGTTACGCTTATTTTTGGAGCCTCCGAGGGGAGAGCGGAGTCACCTCCATCCACACCGCATCCAGAACCCGTCCAGGACCGGCCCAGACTGCAGCGCTCAGGCTGTCTGTCTTCAGAACAGCAACAGAACCCAGCAGCAGCAGCTGCAGCGGTTCTGTCTGGATTTGTGGGGAAACAACACCCTCCTTCTGCGTTTTCATCACCCGTTCCTCGACTCCCCGCTCTCCAACCATCCATCAGCCTTCCATTACTCAGAGAGCGGCTGCATGTGAGCGGGCATCAGAACGTTCTGGATGATGGAGGTTCTCCCGTCTGCGGCTGACCGCAGAGTGATGGCGGTTCTGCCTGGAGAACGGCAGTAAAGCTGTGTTAATGAGATGAACGCTCTCTCAGAGGCGTTTGTGGTTTCAGAGCTTCAGATTCATCAAACTGCAGTCAAAGCGTTCCAGAATGTGAGACTGGAAACGACATTTCTGCAGAAACACGTTTGACTGCGTTCTGACAAACAGCTCCTGTTGTCGCTTTGCTGCTTGAATATATGGAGAAGAAGAAAATATGTTCTTTAAGTATAAAATCCTGAAGATTTGTGCTGAAAACTTTCCTGAAGTTATGGAAGCTGAAAGTTTAAAGCTGCAGAAGAGACGTCCCCGTTTACAGTTTTGTTGAAATACAAGAATATAAGTTATAAAATAGCAGAAGAGAGAAATAATGTCCATGAAGGACAGAAAACAAACTAGAAAAGATTAAAAATACAAAAAACTTTAAGTTCATTGATAAACTGAGAAGAACCGAATGATGCTAAATAGTTTTAACTTATGAAACTATAAAGTTTATATAAGACAAGTGTTGTGTCAATCGGACTAAAATGTTATAGAAATGTATATATATTTAGAAAAAAAATGTTTAAAAATCCAAAAAGCTTTTTATAATTATGAATCTCTTCTATTGTAGAAATATCTCCAAACATGAAAAAACAACTTTAAGATTCACAAACCTTTGAGCTAAAGTTTACATCTCTGGAGGATTAGAGTCAGTTTTCAAACAAAAACCTTAAATTAGGACTTTAAATCTCGTACATTTACAGGAAATAAGTCTTAACATTTGAATTAAGTCAAATATTTATGACTTAATCAGTCATGGGCTAAATTTATGACTTTTATTTCTTGTAAATTTGGGAGAAGAAACGAGAATATTCCTTTTTCTTTGTTGGGCTCATCTTCCATCGTACTGGTTCAAGCGTGTTCTCATAATCACAATTTAAAAACCAGAACCATAAAGGAAAAAGTGACGTCGTTTATTCGGCATCAAAGAGTCGCGTTTGTCTCAGATTTGATCAAGTTTTTATCCCAGAACTTTCCGGATGAGATTGTATGGATCTAGAGGCGGATACAGTTACTAATGTGTACTACTACAGTTACTACTACAGTTTACTGAAACACATCGTGGCAATTTATCTGGGAAAAATACGGTCTTCAGACATGGCCACGCCCCCTTCTAGGTGATGACATCATCGCTGAGGTCAAAGGTTTTCAAAGAGCTGTAGCTGTGAGGCCGCTTATTGAAATAATTTTAACTTTCAGTTCAAAAACGATTGAACTAAATTCTGTTTGAATGAACGGAAAGATTTAATCTTTCAGAAAAGCAGGAGAGTCTCCTGAAAAAAGTGTTTAATCAAAATATTATTCTATAAAATGAGTGAAAGTAGCATAACATTCAACAAGAATAATTGATTTACCTGAGAGCGGCTCCTCTGAAGGTGAAAGTGTAGTACTGTGGTACCTGTACAGCCCAACACCTGGACAACATGTGATCCCATTCACTCTCATTATTAACAATGCAGATTTTATTTTTAAAGACAGATTAAAGCCAACAAAGAGCCTAAATTAACACAACAAAGAGAAACAGGAACACAATTGTGTGAATTTAATACAATAATTAGAGAAATGAACAATAGAGTGATTGCTGAATACAATCAAACTAACAACAGAATGTTTCTACTATAGAAACTGGTCTTTTGTTTTTAACATTAAACTCATATTCTAATGTGTCCATGAAGATTTTATAAAGACAATAATTCTGATGAAAATAGTGAAAACTGTAAATATTCTAACAGGACTGAGAAAGTTACGGTTTAAAGAGGAAATTTTGACTGAGAATTCTGAGAATTCTGAAATGTGAGTCAATAACAAGCAAAACAAAATATAGAATTCATAAATTATATGAACATTATAAATAATTACATCAGAAAAAAGTCAAAAACTAGATTTAAAAACCGGTTTTTTCTGAGTTTCTTTTTGCTGTAAAGTCTAATGTATGGATGTAATACTCACATCTTAACCATCATTAACTTTAATCTATACACTGAACACAAATAACAACAATAGTTTATCAAACCTGTAATGAATCCTGCAGCTTCTTCTGTTTCTGGCATTAAAACTAGACTTCAATCAAATGAGGATTTTTAAAGGTAAAGTTTTGGTTTGACTCAAATAGAAACTAAAGTTCATCTGACGGCTGCATCAACGAGACTGTTAGCTTAGCTTACCTGGACGACGGTTCCTCTTCAGGTGTTCGTGCGTCACTGTAGAGCCAGAACAAGTTCTGCCTCACAGAGATGTCTGTAGAGTTCTGTTATTATTGCACCAGAACTTCCTGTGACATCACTGACCCGCAGGTGCAATGACCTGTTACTGTTTACCTGTGTGAAAATGTGAAGCATTTTATATATTTATTTTTGAACATGAACAAACTGTTATGTTCCTGTTGAAACCTGCGTTCTGGATGTAGAAATGTTCACTTTCTCATCAGTAAAAACGTTTTTCAGACTCGGAGAGGATTCCCTCTTTTCCCGCCCTCCCTCTGACGTCCCTCTCCGCCTCTTTTCCAGACTTTTCTGGGAATTATCTGAACCTGGACGCCGGCAGCCACAGCCAGCAGAGGAAGGCCCGGCTGCTGAGCCCGGAGGTGGAGCCGGAGCGGGGCCCGCTCTGCCTGCAGTTCCACTACCAGCTCCAGGGGGAGGCCCAGGGCAGCCTGAGGGTCCTGCTGAGGGACAGCGACCTGGACGAGACCCTCCTGTGGGAGCTGAGGGGGGACCAGGGGCCTCACTGGAGGGAGGGCCGAACCATCCTGCCCCAGAGCCCCAAAGAGTACCAGGTACGGCGGCCGCAGCCCCCTGCAGCTCCGGGGAGGCTCCCGCTCACCCCTCTGTGTCTTTGGGGTCCAGGTGGTGTTTGAAGGTTTCTTTGAGAACCCGACCAGAGGCCACATCCGGATAGACAACATCCACATGAGCGACAGCATCCAGCTGGAGCAGTGTGCACGTGAGTGTCTGCACTAACGGACAGAATCTGGGAAACCACATCCAAGAACTCCCATCAGTCCCGTCACTTCCTCCTCTTATTTCCTCCTTCATCTCCGACTTTTCCTGTTTTGTTATTTTCACAGTTTATGTCCCGTCAGCAGAACGGCTCCGTCCTCGTGACCTTTGGTTCTGCTCCAGCTATCCTTCGCGTTTCTCTTCCGTTTTTCCTCCTTTCATTCGGTCTCCCAGCCAAGTTTCCTCTAATCAGTGATGAATGTTTATGAGAGATAAGAAGACAGAAGCGTTATAAGATCACTGCCGAGATGAAGGAGAGACAGCCGGCTCTGCAAACAGCTCTGACCTGTTTCCAGTGGCTCGCCTGACTCACGTGAGTCCGGTCACAAGATTTGGTCTAGATTTAGTTGAGACCCACTAGATTTAGCCGCGACCCACGAGATTTAGTCACGACCCACGAGATTTAATCACGACCCACGAGATTTAGTTGAGACCCACTAGATTTAGTCACGACCTACGAGATTTAGTTGATACCCACTAGATTTAGTCACGACCCACAAGATTTAGTCGCGACTCGAGAGATTTACTCGCGACCCATGAGATTTAGTTGAGACCCACTAGATTTAGTCACGACCCACAAGATTTAGTCACGACTCGAGAGATTTACTCGCGACCCATGAGATTTAGTTGAGACCCACTAGATTTAGTCACGACCCACGAGATTTAGTTGCGACCTACGAGATTTAGTTGATACCCACTAGATTTAGTCACGACCCACAAGATTTAGTCGCGACTCGAGAGATTTACTCGCGACCCATGAGATTTAGTTGAAACTCACTAGATTTAGTCACGACCCACGAGATTTGGTCATGAACCACAAGATTTGGTTTAAAACTCAAGATTTCAATTTCAAAACTTTTTTTCAGTTTGGAGTTGCGACCTATGGGATTTCGTTGCAACCCACGAGATTTAGTCACGACCCACGAGATTTAGTTGAGACCTACGAGATTTAGTTGACAACCACTAGATTTAGTCGCGACTCGAGAGATTTACTCGCGACCCATGAGATTTAGTTGAGACCCACTAGATTTAGCCGCGACCCACGAGATTTAGTCACGACCCACAAGATTTAGTCACGACCCACGAGATTTAGTCACGACCCACGAGATTTGGCTGCGAGATGCGAGTCAGACGAGCCACCAGAAATGGGTCAGAGGTGTTTGCAGCGCCTGATCCTGCTGGGACAAAGAGAGGATGAGGAACCCTCAGAGAGAAGACAGAGGTCCAGATTCTATGAAGGAGCTTTAATAGGAAAAGTCAAAGTTAATGAAACTCTGCAGTAAATTAAATTAAAGTGTTTCCTGTTGTCATCCATGAACTTCCCGTGTTCTCTACAGACGTTTGTATCTGAAGCTCTCAAACATTCTGGTGACGTCTTTCTCTTCTGTCCGTCTCTTCCAGAGCCTCTGTTTGCCTTAACTCCAGAGATAAGCAGTAAGTGTTTGTTTGTTTGTTTGTTTGTTTGTTTGTTTGTTTGTTTGTTGCCTGCTTGTTGCCGAGCCTGCTGCTCCGCCCGTGTTCAGGCGCTTCCATCCTCTGCTCTGCAGCAGAAAGTCCCATGATGCATTTTGTTCCTCCGAGGTCTGAGCGTGCTCGTGTGCATTGGTTGTTTCTGTGGCGTTGATGCGGGCGGCGCCAGCGGGGGGGGGGGGGCAGCTGACTGCTGCACGCGGCGTTCAACCTGAACCCAAAACAATTAGAATCTGATTTGATCTTTAGACGATTTTGTTCAAACTCTAAAAAACATTTTAGACGCATGAATGTGAAACTCGTATTAATCAGGGAAATATTGATGATTTCATATACGGTTATATGGTTACAGTTTGTTTTCCACTTAAAAATTACCAAAATAAAAGCACCATTGGGTTCAAGCTTTCTGCATATGAGGTCCAGCTGCAGTTCTTCATGTTCTGATCTGTTTAGAGTTTTACTTTTAGGAAAAATTCCTTCAGATTCAGATCTTTCTTGAGTCATATTTTCTATTTATTGTCTTGAAATTCACATCGTATCACCAGAATGTTATTAAAACGCTCCCATAAAATACACGGAAGCAAATAATGATCTGAACAGGTTTAGAAGTTCTCCTCTTAGAATCCTGGAGGCTCTGAGATGTTCATTCCAGCTGCATGTCCATACATCTGATCCATCTTCAGATCTGTAGATCACATCTTCAGAATCACGTTTGTGTTTGCTGCTGCTATCAATGACCAGCTGTCCATCAGCTGCTCCCGGACTGGGAAACTCCCTGTTGTTGGGATCTGACGCTCCGGAATCGTTTAGAACGTTTCCTTCTAGACGTGTGGGCGGAGTCTGGAAGGGTTGATGCGATGATGTCAGCGCTGGAGTGACGTTTGGTCTCCTCAGGACCTGATGACTTTATCCTGGAACGGAACGGCTGGGTTTACCTGAAAAACTGAGGAGAACTTGATGGAGAACTTGGTCCTGCAGGATCACTCTTCCCATCTCTAAACGTTCCTTCAGAGATCTTTAACGGGAACATCAGGGATTTTTTCCTGAAAATCCAGATTTTTTTCCACATTCAAGGCGGTAAATTTGTGATTTTCAGAATCTTTTCCTGCTTTCTGTCCCCCCCAAATCAAACTAGTGAGGGGGGGGGGGGGGGGGCAGCTCCACAATCAAAGTCAATTTAAAACTCTTTAAGGAGTCTGAACGCTTTCCCTCCACTCCTCTATATTACTCTGCACCTCTGTTTCTCCAGCTCCTCCTCCTCTTCCTCACTCATTCTCCTCTTCCTCACTCCTCCTCCTCTTCCTCATCCATCCTCCTCTTCCTCACTCATCCTCCTCTTCCTCACTCATCCTCCTCTTCCTCACTCATCCTCACTCATCCTCCTCTTCCTCATTCATCCTCCTCTCCCTCATTCATCCTCCTCTTCCTCATTCATCCTCCTCTTCCTCACTCATCCTCCTCTTCCTCACTCATCCTCACTCATCCTCCTCTTCCTCATTCATCCTCCTCTTCCTCATTCATCCTCCTCTTCCTCACTCATCCTCTTCTTCCTCACTCATCCTCCTCTTCCTCATTGTCTCCTCCTCTTCCTCATTCATCCTCTTCCTCATTCAACCTCCTCTTCCTCATTGTCTCCTCCTCTTTCGTCATTCTCTCCTCCTCTTCCTCACTCATCCTCCTCTTCCTCATTCATCCTCCTCTGCCTCACTCATCCTCCTCTTCCTCATTCTCTCCTCCTCTTCCTCACTCATCCTCCTCTTCCTCATTCATCCTCCTCTTCCTCATTATCTCCTCCTCTTCCTCACTCATCCTCCTCTTCCTCATTCATCTTCCTCTTCCTCACTCATCCTCCTCTTCCTCATTCATCCTCCTCTTCCTCATTCATCCTCGTCTTCCTCACTCATCCTCCTCTTCCTCATTCATCCTCCTCTTCCTCACTCATCCTCCTTCTCCTCATTCATCCTCCTCTTCCTCACTCATCCTCCTCTTCCTCATTCATCCTCCTCTTCCTCATTCTCTCCTCCTCTTCCTCACTCATCCTCCTCTTCCTCACTCATCCTCCTCTTCCTCACTCATCCTCCTCTTCCTCACTCATCCTCCTCTTCCTCTCCCTCAGTGGGTTTCTAACACAGTGAGTTGACAGAGTATTGAAGTTTCAGACGAACCCTTTAATGGAGGATTAAGGATATCATGGCAGGATTACCCCCTCCCTTCACCCCCCCCCTAAAGAAAAGGCGATGCGGCGCATGGCATGGACCTTCTGTTGTGGATGTGCAGCTTGATGCTTGAGCCGTTTGTGTCGATCCACAGACAGATCGAGGTCTGAGAACCCTGAAGCTTTCAAGCTTTCATTTCTCACACAAACATGTTTTCTACACGCTAACATCATGTCAGCAGAAATGTTCTGCTCTTCCTCACAGAAAGAGGAGGAGTCTAATCTTAAGGGGGGTGCAGGTGTGTCTTCGGTTCCTTTGAGGCTCGTACCATCTTAAGGGACGTCATGAAAACGGAACGTACCATTGTGGTGGTCATGAGTGTATCGTGAAGTATTCATACGGATAATGAGGTTACTTACGGCGTGACCATACGGTGTCTTCACGCCACCGTCTCGTCCAGCGGTCTGAGGCTCTGGAGAAAACTGCTCATGATCTGAATAGAAATAACAGATTTCATCTATGTTTAGATCTTTGAACCAAAATGATCTTAAAATTTGAAACTCAGTTCAGAGATGGACAAACTACGACCCGTTAAACGATGTAATCTGACCCTCCAAACTGGAACCAATCAAATCTTTCATTAACCTGTCATTCTGGCGTCTTCCATCAAAAAAAGACCTTCAGGTTTAAGTTCAGGAAGTTATTTTCATTCCTGTATTGTTGGAAGATTTGTCGTGTTTTCAGAGTCATTTTTCCAACACCACATATACGCAGCATTTCTCTAACTTTGTGTTTTTCCTCGAGGAACTTCAACCTATTGCTGTAATTAGCACTAAACAGCTACTGTTGTTTTAAATAAAGAATTCCAAAAAGTTCCGTTTTAAAATTTATTTTTCAATGTTCAATCAGAATTCAGATTTTCATCCAGATTCTGTTTCATTCTTTTTGTGAATATTCCACGCTTTTGCTGCTGGTCTGTGGAGCTAAATCAAGCCAAATGTTATTTGAAACTCAAATATTTGGTCAAAAAAAAAGTAAAATGTCCAAAATGTTTTGCTATTCTTAAATAAACTTAATTATTTTCAGCTTCAAATTTTCTGTTTTTTGGGTTTAAAAACTCAAGATTTCAATTTCCAAACTTTTTTTTTCAGTTTTAAATCTTTTCTTCAACTTTATTCGAATCTGAAAACAGTTTCAGAACTTTTGGCGCTGTTGTGGCACATTGGGGCGGGGCTAACACGATCGACCAATCCAAATCGATCAATGACTAATTCACTCAAACCCAGTGTTCTGCAGGGTTAATAAAGGCGACCCGTCACTCGTTGGTGAACGTAGACGTTAGATTTTCATGATTTGTGTTTCTAAGTTAAATTGCAGACACATCAGCCGTTAGGCCACAGGAGATAACTGGATCATTAGCCGTGTTTTAGCCGTTTTATCTCTGTAACACAACAAGATGGCGCCTTGAACGGACTAGAACCGTTTTAGGTTTGAACACAATAAAACTGCTTTTCATTCACGACTCGGGACATCTTCAGTCTGTGATCGTACAGACAATACGGCCGTTTTCTGACTGTAAATATCAAAGTCAGTGAATGCAACACGACTGAAGTTACCACCCTCACCGATTTTGGTTGGCCCCACCCACCCCAACGCGCCACAACGGGGCCAAAAGTTTTGAAAACTAAATTTTTGATTTGAAAAGAAAAAAAATTATATTGAATTTATGAAACCTAAAAAACAGAACAAGAAGGTGAAAAGTTTATTTCAGAATAGCTAAAAGTTTTGGACATTTTAATTTTGTTTTTTGACCAAACTTCAATATTTTTTTCGATTTGAGTTTCAAATAATATTGGCCACGATTCAGCTCCGTACTGGTCCGGCCCTCCTGTTAGATTTTAGAATCCTTTATGGCCCTCGAGTCCAAACGTTATCCCTGGTCTAGTGTCTGTTCTGAAAGAATTTCTGAAGGTAAATCTGCTGGACTTTATTTAACACAGGATGTGTTTTATTTTGAAAAGATCTTGAAAAAAATATTTATACTCTACGTCTTGTAAATGAATGGCCACACAGATTGAAATCAAGAGTTTTTCTTCTAATAATGAAGTGTGAGTTTGGCTGGGTTCATTGCCGCCCGCAGCACACCCATAGATGTTTGGTCTTTGATGCTGATGTTTCATGCGGCTCACCTGCCCGTGTCCACCTGTAAGGAAGACTTAACTCTGACTGAAGTTTAGTTTGCTCACCTGAGCACAGAGCAGCTGGAACATCTGGACGTTGTTGTCCTGAAACCATTTTGGACGTTTAATCTGTGAAGTTCTGCAGCTGCAGATAGAAACCTGAAACATGGACGAACCAGAACCAGTACTTTTCTGAGCCCACACTCCTCTCACCCGGATAGTTTCACTGACTCCTCGGCTCAGACATTCTCAGAAGCATCTTCTGGATGAAAACAGACAGAACCGTCTGCTGAGGTGGAGAAATGCAAAGCTTGGACAGACGGGGGCGCTAGCGAGCAGCTTCTGCACGCCGCATGCCTGCTTTGCTCCCCGCCCGGTCCGAGCCCGCCAGTAATGTGTCCTCCCGCCCTGCAGGGGGTGCCATATCTGGGATGGAGCCCACCGTTGACACAGTGTTGATGCAGCCGCTCCCCGCCTACTGGTACTATGTGCTGGCGGGAGGCGGAGCCCTCTTGCTGCTGGCGACTGTAACCGTGGCGCTGATTCTGTGCTGCCATCGCTACCACTGGGCCACCCAGAAGAGCGGCGGCGGCGGGCATCATCACTCGGTGACGTACCGCAGCGGCCAGCAGCCATGCCGGCGGGTTCAGGACACGGCCTTCCAGAACCAGAACCTCCGCTGGAATGTGACCCAACACCATCCCGGGCCGGGCCCGCACACAGAACCAATGCTCAGCATCACTCTGGAGAAAGGAGACAGCTTTGACCCTAACTACTGAGCAGAACCGGCTGGAGGACCGGTTCTGACCCACAGAGATTCACTCAGTTTAAGTTGATCTCAGAAACATCTGTAGAGCCGGACTGATGCTGATCCACGATCCGAGCTGAGGAGGATCTCTGAACGCCGGAGCGGATCTGCAGGTTCTGCTGGTTCTGCTGGTTCTGTACGGCTGATGGAGCGCCTCCTGCTTCCTGAAGTTTGGGGCTGAAGCCTCCACCTGCGACGGCTGCTCTGCAGGAAATGCACGAAAATCATTGTGGATGTGACTTTTCTATTGAAGTATGGCCCCGCCCCCTTCCCGCTGGTGGTTGTAGTGCCTCTGAGCAACACCAGAATGTTTCTACCGTTTGCTGCCTGGATGCTCTCTGCCTGTCGACGTTGTGCTGCTGAATCCGGATCCACCAAACCATCAAAGTTCTACTGAGTTCATGATGGAGTTCACTGTGAAAGCTCAACAGAGTCGAAGAGCTTTCACAGATTCTTTATGAACAAACAGATTTACCTTCATCCCAGAACTGAGACCAAACCTGCTGTGATGGAACACCTGAACTGTTTCCTGATGGAAACCTCCACGCAAAAACGTTCTCTTTTACTTCTGAAGAGAACCGGTTACCATGGTAACGGAGACAATAGAGAGGAAGCCTCACCGTCCACCAACAGGCGGTGGTCAGACGAGAACGGAGATGAAAGCTGACCTCACACCTGGACGGGTCTGAACTGGACGGGTCTCACCTGGACAGGTCTCACCTGGACAGGTCACACCTGGACAGGTCTCACCTGAACGGGTCTCACCTGGACGGGTCTCACCTGGACGGGTCTCACCTGGACGGGTCTCACCTGGACGGGTCTCACCTGGACAGGTCACACCTGGACGGGTCTCACCTGGACGGGTCTGAACTGGACGGGTCTCACCTGGACAGGTCTCACCTGGACGGGTCACACCTGGACAGGTCTCACCTGAACGGGTCTCACCTGAACGGGTCTCACCTGGACAGGTCTGACCTGAACGGGTCTCACCTGGACAGGTCTCACCTGGACGGGTCTCACCTGGACGGGTCTCACCTGAACGGGTCTCACCTGGACAGGTCACACCTGGACAGGTCACACCTGGACAGGTCTCACCTGGACGGGTCTCACCTGAACGGGTCTCACCTGGACGGGTCTCACCTGGACAGGTCACACCTGGACAGGTCTCACCTGGACGGGTCTGAACTGAACGGGTCACACCTGGACGGGTCTCACCTGGACAGGTCTCACCTGGACGGGTCTCACCTGAACGGGTCTCACCTGGACGGGTCACACCTGGACGGGTCACACCTGGACAAGTCACACCTGGACGGGTCTCACCTGAACAGGTCACACCTGGACGGGTCTCACCTGGACGGGTCTCACCTGCTCGGGTTGTCTCACCTGAACGGGTCTCACCTGGCCGGGTCACACCTGGACGGGTCACACCTGGAGGGTACAGAACAGCTGCAGTCGGTTCTGTTTGCAGCTGTGGTCCAGATTTGGTTCTGTTCTCTGAACCGAGCCTCTGCTTCATTCAGACGAGCTGCAGGAAGTTCATTTGGTCTGTTTCTGCCTTCAAAGATCTTCTCCGCAGCAGATGGTTTCTCGTCTGTTTTCTTGAAGCGGTTCCTCCACGTTCAGCTTCCATCTCCGTTCATGTTCATTAAAGTCATATTTTATTTTCTCTTTTTTTAAACGAGCTTTTGTCAAATTCTGCTTCTGTGTTTGAGTGAAACGTCGACTCGATGTTGAAAATTCTGCTTTTACTTTGAAATGTAAAAGGAAAATTAGCTGCAATGATGTTTTCTCCTGAATGTGGCCGCTTGAAGATGCTTTTTGATTTAAGAAATTGTTAAAATGATTTTCTGAAAGTCCTAAAATGAGTTGTATAAAACCCCAAAATCTGAGCATAACCCAGAACTCGGCCCAAACAACCTCAGTTGATCCCACAATGCCCCAGGATGCTAGCATGTTAGACTAGCTAAAATATTAGCTTAACTCAGATTTAGCCTTAAAAAACCTCCGTAGATGCAAAATCAGCTGAAAAGCCGACACGTTCCTGAAATATTAACTCAACTCAAATTAGCCCAAAACACCTCAACAGATGACAAATTATACGAAAAAAGTTATAAAATTACATAAAATTATAAAAAAGCTGAAGCGTATGGATACCAAAAATAAAAGCATGAATGTTCTGAACTTTTTGATACCAAGATTCCAGAACTTACATAAAGTCTGATTTAGTTTTTATGAGTCAAATCTACAGAAGTAAACAGACTGAAGAATCACTGTCCTGTGAATGTTTACTATGTTTACTAGTATGAATGCTTTGGTTTCATTACTGCTTGTGGTTTTGTTTTTTAAAAACTTCATATTTTTTGAAATATTGAGCAAAATATTCTCCATAGGAAATGAATGAAAAAGTCTTCGAACTTCATAATTTTATGTAGATTAACAACAATATATTACAACAAATATATTCATGTTTTCATCTTTTAGAGTCATTTTCTAAAAATGTGGTACTGAGCTGCTATGTTAGCATTATGCTAGCTCCTTTGGGTGACTTGACATCGAGGTTTTTAGGCTAATTTAGAATTTAGCTTCTGTTTTAGCAAAAGGCTAACGTTTTTGACTAATTTAATTTACTGAATTTTTGGCTATTTTCGAGTTTAGCTCATGTTCAAGCAACATGCTAGCTTTTTATGTTTAGCTAATTTAGCATCTACCAAGGTTTTTTAGGCTATTTTGGAGTCTAGCTAGTATTTAAGCAACATGCTAACATTTTTGGCTAATTTGTTACTGGGGTTTTTATACTAATTTGGAGTTCAGCTAACATTTTAGCAACTCACTAACATTTTTGGCTAATTGGTTATTTATTAACGTTTTTTATGCTAATTTTGTGTTTAGCTTCTATTTTAGCAACATGCTAACGGTTTTGCTAATTTGTTATCTACTGGGGTTTTTAAGGCTAATTAGAGTTTAGCTTGTATTTTAGCAACAGGCTAACATGCTGGAATAATTTAGTTTACGGAGGAATTTTAGGCTTTTTTGGAGTCTAGCTAGTATTTAAGCAATTATAGCTTTTTGGCTAATTCTGCATCTGCTAAGGTATTTTGGGCCATTTTGAAGTTTAGCTCATGTTCAAGCAACATGCTAGCTTTTTATGTTTAGCTAATTTAGCATCTACCAAGGTTTTGTAGGCTATTTTGGAATCTAGCTAGTATTTAAGCAACATGCTAACATTTTTGGCTAATTTGTTACTGGGGTTTTAATGCTAATTTGGAGTTCAGCTAACATTTTAGCCACTTACTAACATTTTTGGCTAATTGGTTATTTATTAACGTTTTTTATGGTAATTTTGTGTTTAGCTTCTATTTTAGCAACATGCTAACATTTTTTCTAATTTGTTATCTACTAGGGTTTTTAAGACTAATTAGAGTTTAGCTTCTATTTTAGCAACAGGCTAACATGCTGGAATAATTTAGTTTACGGAGGAATTTTAGGCTATTTTGGAGTCTAGCTCGTATTTGCTAATATTTTTGGCTAATTTGTTACTGGGGTTTTTATACTAATTTGGAGTTCAGCTAACATTTTAGCAACTTACTAACATTTTTGGCTAATTGGTTATTTATTAACGTTTTTTATGCTAATTTTGTGTTTAGCTTTTATTTTAACAACATGCTAACGTTTTTGCTAATTTGTTATCTACTGGGGTTTTTAAGGCTAATTAGAGTTTAGCTTCTATTTTAGCAACAGGCTAACATGCTGGAATAATTTAGTTTACGGAGGAATTTTAGGCTTTTTTGGAGTCTTGCTAGTATTTAAGCAATTATAGCTTTTTGGCTAATTTGGCATCTGCTAAGGTTTTTTTGGCTATTTTGAAGTTTAGCTCATGTTCAAGCAACAAGCTAGCTTTTTTTGTTTTAGCTAATTTAGCATCTACCAAGGTTTTTTAGGCTATTTTGGAGTCTAGCTAGTATTTAAGCAACATGCTAACATTTTTGGCTAATTTGTTACTGCGGTTTTTATGCTAATTTGAAGTTCAGCTAACGTTTTAGCAACTTACTAACATTTTTGGCTAATTGGTTATTTATTAACGTTTTTTATGCTAATTTTGTGTTTAGCTTCTATTTTAGCAACATGCTAACGTTTTTGCTAAATTGTTATTATCTACTGGGGTTTTTAAGGCTAATTAGAGTTTAGCTTCTATTTTAGCAACAGGCTAACATGCTGGAATAATTTAGTTTACGGAGGAATTTTAGGCTTTTTTGGAGACTTGCTAGTATTTAAGCAATTATAGCTTTTTGGCTAATTCTGCATCTGCTAAGGTATTTTGGGCCATTTTGAAGTTTAGCTCATGTTCAAGCAACATGCTAGCTTTTTATGTTTAGCTAATTTAGCATCTACCAAGGTTTTGTAGGCTATTTTGGAATCTAGCTAGTATTTAAGCAACATGCTAACATTTTTGGCTAATTTGTTACTGGGGTTTTAATGCTAATTTGGAGTTCAGCTAACATTTTAGCAACTTACTAACATTTTTGGCTAATTGGTTATTTATTAACGTTTTTTATGCTAATTTTGTGTTTAGCTTCTATTTTAGCAACATGCTAACATTTTTTCTAATTTGTTATCTACTAGGGTTTTTAAGACTAATTAGAGTTTAGCTTCTATTTTAGCAACAGGCTAACATGCTGGAATAATTTAGTTTACGGAGGAATTTTAGGCTTTTTAAAGCAACATGCTATTTTTTCTAGTTTTTAGGGATAATTATTAGCACATAACATGCTAAGTTTTTTAGGCTATTTTGGATCTAGCTGCGTATTTGTAATATTTTTGGCTAAATTTGTTATGGGGTTTTTATACTAATTTGAGTTCAGCTAACATTTTAGCAACTTACTAACATTTTTGGCTAATTGGTTATTTTATTTAACAGTTTTATGCTAATTTTGTTTTAGCTTTTATTTTAACAACATGCTAACGTTTTTGCTAATTTGTTATCTACTGGGGTTTTTAAGGCTAATTAGAGTTTAGCTTCTATTTTTGCAACAGGCTAACATGCTGGAATAATTTAGTCTAGCTAGTATTTAAGCAATTCTAGCTTTTTGGCTAATTTGGCATCTGCTAAGGTTTTTTGGGCTAATTTGGAGTTTAGCTCATATTTAAAATTTGCATGTATTAGATATTTTTAAGCAATTTTACTATAAATTTCAACTTCTCAAGTTCAGCGCTCTTTCATAGCTCTTAAACAAAATGTCCAGTCCTTTGTGTAAATTTATCTGTTTCTTTTATGTAAAAATTGTAAATTTTCCAAATGTGCCATTTTGTTCAGCATCTTCAGCGACTATTTTCAGCAAAAAGCACTCACGCTAGCATCATGGCAGGTAATGCTACTCTTGTTTACTTTTCATGTTAGACATTTTTATTTCATCTGACGTCCCTCTTTGAGTTTGAAGGTTTTTTTAGGGAGACGTTCTTTTCCTCAGCAGCTGTTTTCCTAGTTCAGGTGATGCAGGAACAAATGGATCAAACTGTCCGCCCTGGACTTCCCAGCATCTCTCCATCTTCTGCTCCACATCACTTTGCTTCGTTTCGTTCACGTCCAATTCCCCGAGCCTTTCCCTCCTAAATGAAAACGCCGTCTCCGTTCCTGCTGCTCGCCTTTAAATCCTCTGAGTGAAAACAAAAGAGAAAAAAGCAGAAAATGAGCCAGAAATGGACGTCTCTCCGAGGAGAAGGGCCCATTAAGCCGGCCCCTTTTTCTCCAAAGAATGATGGAGGCAGATGAAAGACGCGGCTCGCCATCCGGGCTTTCTAAAGATAGATGTTGAATTCTGAGGAGCGGCGAGGACGGAAGGAGGGAAGGGGAGGACTGGAGGTGGAGGTTCTTTCAGACGCTGAAAGGAGGAGACGCTCAAACACGCGACTCCCGCCGCCATCGTCTGCGGCGTTCTGCCTCAACCAACAGGTTTTGACTTCTGCGTATCGTTTGGATCGACTCGTGTATGATTTACGCAGAACGTGACTCATTCCTGCAGCCGCAGCTCGATCAATGCGGCGCAGATATACGGCGCTTCGGGTTGTGCTGCACGCGCACTTTTCCATCCTCGCTCCATCAAACTTTTTGCAAGATTTGGAAAATGTCTCATGGCGAGCTTCTAAATCACCCCCCCCCCCCCCGCCCCCCAGTTGGCTTTGAAGTCCTTTAATATTTCTAATTAGTTAATGGAACCGATTGGATTCGTGAGGAGAGCCGTTCTCCCGTTTCCTCATGACATATTTTCACAGCGAGGACTCACTGACCCCCCCCACCACTCCACCCCACCCCCCACCACGACGACGACCAAAGAAATAAAGAAACATTTTATTTTCTCTTGTCTAATTGTGGCTGCAGGAGCTGTAATCTGCCCTCAGATCCATGTAATGGTTCTGACGACCCGGAGCGCTCCGAGCCGGGACCGTTAGGAGGCCCTCGACAGGCAAACACCCCCTCCCCACCACCACCACCACCACCACCACCCCGTCTTTTGCCATCTCCCTATAAATCGGGGGTGTTAACTTCAATCACAAATGAGGACAGAATCCAAAACACACCTGAGGTCAAAGGTCAAACAGGATAAAGATTTATTCAGCACTGTAAAACTACACTTTAAAACTTTAAAACTGTAACTTTTTAACATAGTCATGAACTAGATATATAGCATCACCTGTGTGGATGCTGGAAGCTGAATTTGGCTGCTAAAGCTGAAGATGCTAGTGCTGATAACCAGCTAAAATATTAGCTAAATTAGCCAAATTAGCCAAAAACACTAAACAAAAAAATTAGGTTAGCCAAAACAGTTAGCATGTTAATATTAGCCTAACTCCAAACCAGCCTAAAAAAACCATTTAAAAAATCCTAAATGAGCTAAAACAGCTAGCGTGTAGCTGAAATATTAGCTGAACTCCAAATTAGCCTAAAAAATCTTAGTAAATACAAAAAAGTCCAAAAAGCTGCAGAATGACAATTTGTAAAACTTCAAAACTGTAACTTTTTAACATAATGATGGAGATTTTTGATTTATTATTCCAGAATAAATCAACTTAAACCTTTAATTAGGGATGTCCCCGATCAGGTTTTTTGGGCCTGATCCGAGTCATTGGATCTTGTATATTTGCCGATACTGAGTCCCGATCCGATACTTAACACAACGTAACACATTTGAAACATTCAATACTTTCAGTAATTTACTCAATATTTTACTCTCCATAAAAATATATTTATTTAATATAATTATAGAAGTTAGAAATGAGTGCAAGATAACATCGGGTCATTAACAATAAAATAAAATGATCTGGAGGGCCGGATCCGGCCCCCGGGCCTTGACTTTCACACATGAGCTATAAATGATTGTGTTAAAGTTTCAGAAAACGATCAGAAACTTCAGATTTAAGACATTTATCAAGTTTGATGATGCAGAACTTGATGTCTTTTCCCTGGAGGATTCCTGGCTTCTGATTGGCTGATTCAGATGTTCCGGTCCTGCTCTGATCCAGAACTAAACCATCAAACTGTAGTTAAGCGTTCATGACATTAGAAATGATCGTCTCAGGTTTCATTAAAGTGTCCTTTAAAAGTTTCATCTTGGCCTGAGGTGGAATATGAAGATCCTGACGGCGTCTGATAAATGAAAGATCTAATCTGTCAGAGGAAATGAGGATCTGTCGCAGTGCACCTGAACTAAATGAGCTTTCGTTCTCTTATCTTCACATCTTCGTTTAAAGTGTTTTGGCTTCTTTATTCTTCAGTAAATGTTCATGAGTGTCTCAATATTCCATCTTCTCTGAGTGAAACCAAACTGGGGGGGCCGAGCCCCCGCGCCGCCTTCAGTCCGCCTCAGAACGTCGACGTTTGAGTTTTGGAGCTTCGTGGTCTTGATATGAAAACAGATTGTGGTGAATGTGAAGAAAATAAATGTCATATTTTTATAAGAAAGGGTTCAGCGTGTTTTCTGCCCCCTCTCCCCCTCACCTGGATTGAATCAGCTGATCTGAAGAAGCCGTCATTGATCCATGATCGGTTGATCGTCCTTGACCACGAGACGGCGCCGCAGTGACGCGTCGTGACGGAGATTCTCTGTGTTTGCAGATCCCAAACCGGTGGATTTCGGGAAAGGTCTGGTTTTCAACCCAAAGCCCCCCATCGATGGAGGTGAGCTTCCATCGCAGCAATGCATGCTGGGAGTCTGTGTGTGCATGACATGGTGGTGTTCTTGTGTTTGAAAGAGAGAGACTCAGGTGAGACTCCGAGCTCACCTGTTCCGGTTTTCTACTTCCTGTCTCCTCCTCCGGGTCATATCCGGTTCTGGAGGTTCTGTCAGATGTTCTCACTGGGCCGGGGGGGGAGGGGGTCTTCCTGAGCAGACCCAATCACCTGCTTCAGATCCATCAAATCTGTTTGAGCTGAAGAAAAGTCCAAGTTCAGTCAAGAGAACTGGACGGGTCAATAAAGGGTTGCCAGAAGGTCACCCCGCCCCCTTTCCCCATCTGAGGCTTTATTGGCTCTTTGACAAGTTCAAGAGAATTTAAAGTGCCTGTGGCAGGACGCTCCACCACAGCAGGAGCGTGTTTCTCTCTGCAGACGGCTTCCTTCAGGTAGAAACGTCTGTCCGTTTAAGCCCCGCCCCTCGTGTACGACTTCTTTAGGGTTTTAACTGTTGATCTAGTCCAGCATCACAGGCCCCGCCCCCCCACTATCTTCACCTGAAATCTGGTTTCTGCAGGTTACGTCCTGCCGGGCTGGCCGCCGTCGTTCTCCACATCGTCCTCCGTGGTCGACCCGTCCTCGGTCACGTTGGTGTCGGAGAAGGACAACGCCTGGCTGTACACGCTGGACCCCATCCTGCTCACCATCATCGTGATGAGCTCGCTGGGCGTGCTGCTGGGCGCCGTGTGCGCCGGCCTGCTGCTGTACTGCACCTGCTCGTACGGCGGCCTGTCGTCGCGCTCCTCCACCACGCTGGAGAACTACAACTTCGAGCTGTACGACGGCATCAAACACAAGGTGAAGATCAACCAGCAGAGGTGCTGCTCGGAGGCCTGAGCGGCGGACGCCACGGCGAGGAGCCGCCGCCGTCTGTCGTACCGCCTCTGGGCGCCCCCCTCCCCGCAACTCCCTCCTGACGTCTTGTGGGCGGAGCAGAGAGCGCAGCTCCTCCCCCTCGTCAGCCCCGTTCCTCTGCCTGCAACAGAGAGCCTGCTCGACTCTGGAAGCCTGTGAATGAAGGAATGAAAACGCATTTAAAGGACTGAACTTTAACCTGCAGCCGCAGCTGCAGCCGCAGCCGCAGCCGCTGAAGCTGAAGCTGAGGAGGAACTCCAGGACGTTTGGAGCTCGAACGCCGGAGGAAAATCTTTGGTTTCTGCAGAGCGGCGTTTGCCTGCTGGACGGTTTCGGAGCGCAGCCGCAGCCGTCTGCAGACTGGCGTCTGCCTGCTGGACGGTTTCGGAGCGCAGCCGCAGCCGTCTGCAGACCGGTGTCTGCCTGCTGGACGGTTTCGGAGCGCAGTCGTCTGCAGACCGGCGTCTGCCTGCTGGACGGTTTCGGAGCGCAGCCGCAGCCGTCTGCAGACTGGCGTCTGCCTGCTGGACAGTTTCGGAGCGCAGTCGTCTGCAGACCGGCGTCTGCCTGCTGGGCGGTTTCGGAGCGCAGCCGCAGCCGTCTGCAGACCGGCGTCTGCCTGCTGGACGGTTTCAGAGCGCAGCCGCAGCCGTCTGCAGACCGGCGTCTGCCTGCTGGACGGTTTCGGAGCGCAGCCGCAGCCGTCTGCAGACCGGCGTCTGCCTGCTGGACGGTTTCGGAGCGCAGCCGTCTGCAGACCGGCGTCTACCTGCTGGACGGTTTCGGAGCGCAGCCGCAGCCGTCTGCAGACCGCCGTCTGCCTGCTGGACGGTTTCGGAGCGCAGCCGTCTGCAGACCGGCGTCTACCTGCTGGACGGTTTCGGAGCGCAGCCGTCTGCAGACCGGCGTCTACCTGCTGGACGGTTTCGGAGCGCAGCCGCAGCCGTCTGCAGACCGGCGTCTGCCCGATGTCTCCGTTTGGGACTTTGACTGAAATCCAACATATCAACTCTCGTCTGCAGCTGCAGACGGTGAAGCAGACGTGAAGAGAGGAGGACATTTTCTTTTTTTAGTTTCTTTTTTCCGACCTTTAGGTATGGTTTCTGTGCGTTGTCCATTTTCCCGCCTTCGGTCTGTGAAGCAGTGGCATAGAGAAGTGATGGTGACTGTTTGGGTTCTGTTCTAGCCTCGTGTCCGTTTGAGTACCAGCGGTTTGTAGAGCTCTCTTCTCCCGTTCTTTTCCGGTTGTGTTAAACGTCATTTCTATTTTAGCTTCATTTCATGACAGATTCAGAGAGTAGGGAGAGTAAATCAGAGGTTTATGGAAATCTAATATGCTGTTCTGGAGTCGTACTTTAGTCTTCTAGAGTTTGCTTTTTGCTAAACATATAAATATATATCTCTATTTTTTTGCTTTCCTGACTGGAGGATGGACAGACACTGTGTCAAACAATATCAGTGATAGTTTTATTGCAACCTATGGATTGCCAAAGAGCCCGGTGTGGTTTGGGCCGGGGGCGGAGCCAGAGGCGGGGGCGCCGTCGGTCGCCCTGCAGAAACGAAGCCAGTTCAAACCGTCGTGGACCCAGAATCAAGCCTTAAGTAAACTACAGTGTCCGCTGTATCGGAGGACAGCCATGGAAGCGCCAGAGCTGCCGGAGCCGCAGACGCAGCCGCAGACGCTGCGGTCCTGAGCCTCGCACCTTAAACCTGGATGCAGACCCCCCACACACACCTGTTCTATCTGTCCCGTTTCTATCAAACAGAATCACCACAAGTGGTGAAAATTATAAACGCAGGGAGAGGATAAAGACTGAACACGGTAATCAGATTACACAGCCTGTAATCAGATTACTCTGCAGGCTGGGAGGCAAATCCAAAAACGTGCTAGAAGGTTGGAAACCTGTAGGAAGAAATCGGTCGTCTGAGGGACGTTTTGATGTCATTCCTGTGTGGCCCCGCCCTCCCTCAGGTGTGGGGTGGGGGGTAAATAAACCAGACAGACAGAAGAGGGTCAGGCCGCCAAACGGTAACGAATAAATCCCAGCGCCGCCGGCTGCTGACGGAGAGCGGCGCGTCTTCTGGGTTTCTGACCCCCAGATCCGGTTCACACACCCCACACACACCCCCCCCCCCCCCCCCCCCCCCCCCCCCCCCCCCCCAACAGACAAACCTTTGCTGTGAGGAAAAGCGTGGAGGAGGAATCTGCTGTCTCCTCTGGACGGTTTTCCAAGTGCCTTGGAGCTCTTACCCTGTTGATGTCTGCGACACGCCGGCGGCGTGCCCCTGACGCTCGCCGTCTGCGGCGTCTCTGCGGCGCTCGCCGTCTGCGGCGTCTCTGCGGCGCTCGCCGTCTGCGGCGTCTCTGCGGCGCTCGCCGTCTGCGGCGTCTCTGCGGCGCTCTGTAGCTTCAGACAGTATTACTCACCCAGAGGGACACTTATGCACACAGACACGTCCAGACGCTGGCCGGGTTATTCCATCGACGTTTGTAGACTTTGTACAGAAAAAAAAAAGTTCTTTTTTAATGTTATTACTATTTAATAAAGGATGAACAACAATTGTTTTGTCTGATTTATTTAATGATTATTAATGGTTGTCATTAGATCTTATAAAGTAAATGTGTTGACGACAGGGATCCTTATGATGAAAAAAATATCATTTTCCAGGACATAGTTTCTGCAGAGCGGCAGGAGTTCATTAGAAATTCACATCTGAGCTGTGGGTGGGACTGTAAGCACAGCGCAAGCCCGCCCCCACTTCCCTTCACACTCTCCCACTACCTTACAGCCCCTCACACCCCCTCTGATCCAGATTCCAGCTCAGACCAGGAAAACAAAGACGTTCACGGATCTATTCGTCTGTAAGTGGCTGCATCAGAAAGGGGCGGAGCAAGGAGCTTGTGGCCCCGCCCAGTGTGTTTTCTACCTCACAATTATGGTCTTTTCATTTGCTTCTGATTCACAACAGTTTGAATAAAAAAACTCAGAAATGTAATTTATCATTTCCTCCATCGTCAGAAAAACGTCATAAAAATGTGTTAAAAACGTCGTTTTCATTGGAGTGGGTCATTTCAGACCGCCATGGGAATGGGCGTGGCTACAGGTAGACGCTGACCGTTGTCGTCCCATCGGTCAATTGGAACTGACGTCCGACCCAAACGGGGTGGAGGAAATCCTGAGGAAACATTTGAACGCAGCGAGTACAGAACCAGAACCAGAGCAGTGAAAACGACCAGCAGAACCCTCAGAACCGGGTCAGAAGCTCCAGGAATCCTTCCTGTTTTCACATCTTCATCAGCATTTCTTTGCTTCCGTCTCCCTTCCCTTCTCCTCCTCAGACGTCCTCTCCTCCTCAGAGGACTGACCTGATTCTCACGCTCAGCCGTGCACGAGCACGTGCACGAGCACGGGAAGAGTTCGGCTGACAAACACACATCAGTTTGTCCAGAGTTCTGGAGGATTGGACTTCGTCTTCCTGAAGGTTTTCTTCTCTGAACATTTGAACGAACCATCGTGTTGAACATGAAACAGGAAGGAGGTTTTCCCGCCACAGCTGCAGGGGCGCCCGCCACAGCTGCAGGGGCGCCTGCAGGGGCGCCTGCAAGGGGGGCCAGGTGTCAGCCAGGGGTGGCCACGGCCACCCCTGGCTGACACCTGGCCACCCCAGTGGCCACCCCGGCCATCCCACCTGTCACTATCCACCTTATTCCTGGGGCCTCTGATGTAAAACGGGTTATGGGGGCAACTTCCGGTATAGCAACCGGAAGTCACACAGCGCTATTTGTTTCCATTGAAAGTTGGCGATTTTGTTAGCTTTAGCGGTGCATAGAAACTTTAGAAGCGTGTTTTACTTAATCCCTCAAAAGTTTCAAAAATGGCTTTGCGCAGCTCATGGTTGTTCTAACACCCAAACTAAATTAAATTTGTGGCTTAAGGAGCGTTGTGTCGAACATGGGCCGCTGACGAAGAGGGAGTGCAGCTGCCCTCCTCGGTACAGATTTGACCGTCCATCGGGCGAGGATGAAGTCAGAAGGATTTGGCTCCAAATGTAAATCTTAAGAAGCCACTTAAGACTTTACATGTATGTTCGTTTCATTTTGTGGATGAAGTACCCACGGAGGAAAATCCGTATCCGACGTTCTGGTTGGGTTACTCCAGACCACCAGAGAAGAAGAGACGCCGGGTACTGCAGATACCTGACAGCGCGGTGAATTTGCTGCAGCGTCACAAGAACAGGGACGATATTTTCTGTGTAATTGCTGCATCTCCTGGTATTAACTATTAAAAAATTACTGATGTTTAAACCACAGCTGACTTTGTCAAAACATGAAACGGGCTAAAGCTACACCGCGCGATGCAACCCTCATTGGCTCTCGCATCATGTAAACACAAGCACGTAAAACGATAAGGTTACAATTGATCAGCACTGTGTTGTAACTCCAGCAGAAATAATCATGTATGAAGGTATTGATATGTCTCGGAGCTTTAAGATTGTTCAGAGCTTCACCATCTGCCGCAACCGAACTGAGAAAGTAGCTAAAAATGCTACTATATGTTATGTTTGGACATTTTTTAAGGTCATCCTTCAATTTTAACAGCACCAGAATTGTTACGTCGCCTCTTTAAAGACATGACAGCTGGTGTTTCCACATTTATATGTAGTTATAGATCCAAAACAAGGGGGATTGCGCTGTCGGCTCTACAGTTGTAATGTAAATAAATGCTACTTCCGGCGTCTACAGGAAGTATCACACATAATTCACGCAAAGGCTCATGGGGCATAGGAATAAGGTGGATAAACTGTGCTTGCATCTGTTTTGCATTTCATCCTTAAACCATCAGAAGGTGCTGGATAATTCCCCAGGAGGGAGAAGAGACGAGGAGCGCGCCTGCGTGTGTGTGCCCGCACACACACGCAGGCGCGCGCGTGCGGGCACACAGCGAGCCTCTATGGAGAACTCATCAGCGGTGTCAGAGGCAACTCAAAAATATCCTAGTATTAAAGTAGGATAATTATCATCTAGAGCAGTTTTTATTGAAACCAGTAAATTCTAGATGTCGTCTCGCTCTTAACTGATTCTGGAGGAAACGCGCTCATGGTTTGAAAGCGCAGAGAGACAGACTGACAGTCCTCATGAAAAGAACACAGTTTATTGTTCTGAATATTAAAAAAAAAACTATTTATATTGAGCAATACTCCAAAATAACTTAATAAATGTTTACAAAGCATGATCAGAAGTGTTTTGGATGAGTATGGATCAGGAGGAGCGGGTTTCTCCAGATTTGAGAAAGTCCCCGGTTCCTAACCCCACAAATTTTCGTTGTGGCTCTTTCATGGGAGCATGCTCTTTCATTGTTGTTATTATTATATCTTTCTCTAACCATCTCTCTTCATTGCTCTTGAAGCCGTGCCGGAGTTATCAATACCTATTTGCAATGGGCCGGCGCGCGCGCGCGCGAGCAGGCGCGCTGGAGCTGCGCTGAGCTCAATGGGGGGGTGGGGGGGTGGGGGGTTCTGAGTGCGCAGCTGCAGCGAACATGAGACAAAGACAACGAAAGCGCCATGTAAAACAATAATAGTTGTAATGGTTTTGAAATGGATGAAGAGGAGATTCTGTAGAAGACATGTGGATCTAATGTTTTTTTTTTCTTTATAGTTTATAACTTTTCCCTACATCATAATTTTTCTCTTGAGTGAATAAATCGTAAATCTTATTTTCCTTTTGAGTTTGCCTTCTGGGGTCTTCACAGTGAATCATCTTCCTCCATCTGTCTTCATCATCCTCTACTCTAACACCATCCACCTTCATGTCTTCATTCTCTGCATCCAGAAACCTCCTCTTTGGTCTTCCTCTAGACCTCTTTCCTGCAGCTCTAGACTCAGCATCCTTCTACCAATATCTTCACTGTCTCTCCTCTGAACATGTCCAAACCATCTCAGTCTGGCCTCTCTGACTTTATCTCCAAAACCTCTAACATGTGCTGTCCCTCTGATGGATTCATTCCTGATCCTATCCATCCTGGTCACTCCCAAAGAGAACCTCAGCATCTTCATCTCTGCTACCTCCAGCTCTGCTTCCTGTCTTTTCTTCACTGTTTCTAGTCTGAACAACATGGCTGCTCTCACCACAGTCTTGTACATCTTTCCTTTCATTTGTGCTGAAACTCTTCTATCACACATCACACCTGACACTTTTCTCCACCCATTCCAACCTGCTTGCACTCTCCTCTTCACTTCTTTTCCACTCTCTCCATGACTCTGTACTGTTGACCCTAAATACTTAAACTCCTCCCCCTTCTTTATCTCTTCTCCCTGTAACCTCACTCTTCCACTTGGGTTCCTCTCATTCACACACATGTACTCTGTCTTACTGCGGCTAATCTTCATTCCTCTCCTTTCCAGGGCAAACCTCCACCTCTCTAGCTCCTCCTCCACCTGTTCTCTGCTCTCATTACAAATCACAATATCATCTGCAAACATCATAGTCCATGGTGATCCTGTCTAAATGGAAAATAAACCAACATTTTTGTCCAACTCAAAATCTTAACTGTATTTTTGTTCGTCTATGCACATTAGAAGCATGAAATAAAGACAATTCATCAAAGTATATCAGCAGATACTTAAAGTACTGATAGTTTTCTACAGGTTGTTTAACTACGTAAAGTAGAATGACTTTGGAAAAAAAAGGTCATGTGTTTAGTGTGCCACCCCAAGATTTAAAGTGGCCCCCCAGCGGCCACCCCCAGGAAAAATTTCTGGAGGCGCCACTGCACAGCTGAAGGTTTGCCGCCGTTTGTGTGGATCCGCTCTAAGAACACGAGGAAAACCTGCAGAGGAAACACGAGTCCTGCAGGAATCAAACCAGCACCTTTAGTTTGTCCTCTTCCAGCTCCCGTCACGTCTGTTTCCGCCTCCAGAACAAACAACAAGCAGGTGTCAAACCACAGTCCAGGTGAAAATATACAGTTTATTTGTTTTAATGAAAACTTGATTAATTCCTGAACTAAATCAGTAACTAGTTATTATTATTTTAGTTATTTTATTATTTTGGAAAGCTTCTATTCCTCCCAGCTTGTTCATGATTATAGAGATTTACATTTATGTCATAAACATATATAAATACACTTTAAATATTTTTAATCTGTTGAAACTTTTACTGTAAATCGTTTCAATCTGAGTCAGTTTCATAAAATAAGTTAATGTTGGTTAAATCAAATGTTTGTTTGTCTCATTCTAATCCAGATCAACTGGAATCAAAGTGAAATCCTCTCGGTTCTGTCAGCTTTTTCACTGAAATAATTCAGGCTGAACTTTGAGTTTGATAGAATCTGACAACAGAAAACGTCTTAATCCTCTTTTTAGATCTTTGTCTCCTTAATCCTGAAGGTCTTCAAACCCACAGAGTTCTGCTCAGACGTCTGACGCTGCTTCCTCCAGAACTCATGAAGATACGATCAGATTTATGTCTGCGCTTGTTAACCTGCAGCTGAATGAAGGTTCTTCTTTATAGGAGGATTATTTACTGAAGATTTAAGCCTGAAACATAACATGACGGCAGAATGATGATGGTGGAGCTGAGAGAGCTTCACAGCTCAGGAAACACCAGGAAACGTCAAGGAAACACCAGGAAGCTTTAAGAAAACACCAGGAAAGAACAGGAAACATCGAGGAAACACCAGGACGCATCAAGGAAACACCAAGAAGCTTCAAGGAAACACCAGGAAAGAACAGGAAACATCGAGGAAACACCAGGAAGCTTCAAGAAAACACCAGGAAAAACAGGAAACATGGAGGAAACACCAGGAAGCTTCAAGGAAACAACAGGAAAGAACAGGAAACATCGAGGAAACACCGGGAAGAATCAAAGAAACACCAGGAAGCATCAAGGAAACACTAGGAAGCATCAAGGAAACACCAGGAAGCTTCAAGGAAACACCAGGAAGCATCAAGGAAACACCAGGAAGCTTCAAGGAAACACCAGGAAGCATCAAGGAAACACCAGGAAAGAACAGGAAACATCGAGGAAACACCAGGACGCATCAAGGAAACACCAAGAAGCTTCAAGGAAACACCAGGAAAGAACAGGAAACATCGAGGAAACACCAGGAAGCTTCAAGAAAACACCAGGAAAAACAGGAAACATGGAGGAAACACCAGGAAGCTTCAAGGAAACAACAGGAAAGAACAGGAAACATCGAGGAAACACCGGGAAGAATCAAAGAAACACCAGGAAGCATCAAGGAAACACTAGGAAGCATCAAGGAAACACCAGGAAGCTTCAAGGAAACACCAGGAAGCATCAAGGAAACACCAGGAAGCTTCAAGGAAACACCAGGAAGCATCAAGGAAACACCAGGAAGCATCAAGGAAACACCAGGAAGCATCAAGGAAACACCAGGAAGCTTCAAGGAAACACCAGGAAGGACGTTTGGATGTGAATTCAGGTGCAGCAAACCAAATTGGTGTCTTTAAAAAGGAAGTCAGAAGTTTCAAAAAGGAGGAGGATCTTCTGATCCAGGCCACGCCTCCACTCCTGAGGTCGACCACGAAGCTTCTGGTTGCAGAGCGATGAATAAAGGAGTTCTTCCTCTGACCTCAACACTGACCTGATGACAGTTCATGATGTTTCCTTCATGTTCACAAACCATTCTGCAGATTTTCTCTCATTCAGAGACAGAAACACATTCTCTTGTACTTCGGCAGACAGACAGCGTCTGTACCACACTATTACTTCTATTTTTCGTTGCTTGGCAACCTCACGCTCCCATGGTTTGCACTAGAGAGACCCGGCGGAGAGGAGGACCGGAACCGACCCGGATCTCAGGAGACGGTCCCGAAACATTCCCAGAACCTGACCTGGATCATGTTTGGAGAAAGGAGATCTCCACGTTCCTCCAGGTCTGCCTCAGATCTGGAGGAGAGACGGAGAAACGGTTTCCTGTGAGGAAACAGAAGAACAAACAATCAGGAGATCAGCAGGAAACAGTAAAGATCAGGAGAGTCCAGATGGTTCTCGCGTCTCAATGATTTCATCTTTTATTTCTGTCGAAATATTCTCAACATAAAATAACAAAAAGCAAAATTGACTAAAACCTGCCAATCATTTTTTTAAAGTTATAGCATTTCCTGACTTACTATTCAGGAATAATCAATATGAAATCACACAGAAAACTGTACATTTAGAATGTTTATCTTTCATTATTTTTAAACTAATTCTAATCAATTAAAAAATATTTCATATTAATCTTTTTGTGTTTTAATTAATCACTAATAATGTTTTCTGAGGAACATTTTATGACAAAAGCAGAGCAGAGAGAAAATGTTTTCCTTCATTTTTATCGTCTGTAATGTTTAAATGGATCAAGTTTTTACAGAGAAACACATCAACAGGAAGATGATCAGAACTCTAAAGACTTTTATGTCTGCAGAGTTACTGCCAGAAAACAAAGATGCCGACATGAAAAACGAACCTGCAGATCTAAAGAGACAAAAAGAAGAAGTTCTGGTGCGTGTGCACCGTTACCGTGACGACACGCCGGACCGCAGATCCGTCCACTGAAGCGATCTAAACCAAAAACGGAACAAGATTGAAGCAGTAAAAACTGATTGAATATTGATTTATGTTGTGAGTAACCGTGGTAACGCACGTTTGTGAGATGTTTTTCATTTGCATGAATAAATATTAACGTGATGCCTTAAGCTGCATTTAATGTACGGTCGATTACTAAACTTTATTTTGAAATATTCTTAATTTTATCGTTAGATTTGGACGTGTGTAAACAGATTAGAGAAGCTTCTAACTTCTCGTTCTTCTGGAGCTTTTCCAGAACAATCTCCAATCTTCTGTGAGCCCGTCTTCCTTCAGAGCAGAACATGTTCGTGGTTCTGATGGTTCTGCATGAAGGACATTCCTCTAAATTCAACTAAAGATAGAAACTGGAAAAACTCAAAGTTCTGGTGGTTTTTGTCCGTTTTCAGACTTCCTCTTCACTGTTTTATCCCCGTTTGCTCCGTTACCAGAACCTCTTCATCATCAGAACCGAGCCGGGTCAGGACATGGACGTCTCCCCTCCCCGCACCTGTGGAGGTCTTCTCCGTACAAAAGCATTCCAATATACAGTCATTACTTTTACAGATAGCATCAAAGAAGAATTCCACAAAGCCCGCAGCTGAACCTCCTGCTGTTCAATAATTCATACGTGTATGGCAGAGATATTACTGAATACTTGTAGGCACGAAGGTGCCGGAGGGGCTTTAAGCAGCACGCTTACTTTTTCCTTCTGCACCTTTTATGATGAAGCCGTACGAGCTGCTGTAAAACTTCTCCTGACAAATTAAAAAAGGTGTTTTAGTCAATTTGCATTCAGGCCACGAAATTACCGCCTGACAGCAACAATTTGCTGTAATAGCTGCTTTGTTCTCCTCTTCCTCACTTCAAAACAAGACGGAGAGGAAGAGGAGAACGGTTTTTGGGATGTTTGGTAATGAAAAATGTCACAGTTTTTCTTCATTATGATCCTTTCTTTGGTGTATCTGTGCATGGAAGTGTAATGTCAACATGTAATTAATGTCTCCACAGGTGTGCGGGTGACCGCCGCTCCAGAGCATCCATCAGAGCTGCGCGGTCTGTGCACGTGCGCTCCGGTATTTCGGCCGAGCTTTGCCTTTACCAGCAGCTCGGGGCAGTGTGCTTATTGGATCGCTGACATGTTGTTGAATTATTCATCAGCTGATGGAGAGTGACAGATGACTCCCTTCAGGAGCCGACGCCTGTGTTCCAGCAGCTTCATTTTAAAAAGTAATAAAGAAAATGTGATGTTTGGATGTTTGTTGCTGCAAAACATTCCAAACACCAGGAAAAAAATGACGTCAAATGAGAAATTCTGCATGTTTAGAATTCATCGTCCATCTTCTTCAGCTCATCCGGACCGGGTCGTGGGGTCAGCAGTATGAGCAAGAGGTCCAGACTTCCTCCAGCTCCTCCGGGGGGACCCCGAGGCGTTCAGACCAGCCGAGAGACGTAGCCATCTGGAGAACCACGAGGCTCTTCAGACCCCATACGTACTCCTGTGCCTCGTCCGGACCGGACCGATCCGAACCATTTCTGGTCCTCCGCTGGTCCATAGAACAATGGAGCGCACCACTTAGGGCGGAGCTTCTAAATCCATATGTTGGCGGAAAGGTGTTACAACAACAACAGCGCTCACGATCCAAGCTGAAAGGTCGGTCTTCTTTCCGGACGGATTCTTCTTCTCTTGCAGAGAACGTTAAGTTCTCTGCAGTCAGTATTCGTGGAGGTTTAGGGACCGGAGACACGCTGCAGTCGCTCTGCTAAGTCATCGGTCTGAATTGCCCGCACCGTTCTGAACCGGCCAGGAGTGGACCGGTCCAGTCCGGACCACTCCGTGAAAACGAGGCACTAGAGCGCCCTCCACAGGACAGCTCAGGGGACGTGGTGAGACGCCTTCTCTAAATCCACTAAACACATCTGGACTGGATGAGAGAACTCCCACGAGCCCTCCAGCACCTGAAGAGGGTGTAGAGATGGTCCAACGTTCAACAACCAGGACAAAAACTGCACTGTTGTTCTTGAATCTGAGGTTCAACTATTGGAGAGACTCTCCTCTCCAGGATCCTGGCAGAGACTTTCCCAGGAAGGCTGAGGAGTGGGATTCTCCGGTAGTTGGAACACACCCTCCAGTCCCCCTTCTTGAAAAGAGGAACCACCAGAGACTGACTACTCAGGGAGAACCTCATCCACCTCGAGCCTTGCCACAGAGGAGCTCTTTGACCACCTCAGTGAGCTCAGTCCGGGTGATGGACAGTTCCACCCCCGTGTCTTCAGCCTCTGCTTACCAAAGTGAAGGCGTGTCAGCAGGGTTGAGGAGATCCTCAAAGTGTTCCTTCCACCATCCGACAATGTCCCCATTTGAAGTCAGAAGATTTCCATCTGCACTCTCCTGAGGAACTGGATGGTTCCACAGAATCTCTTTGAGGTCAACCAATAGTCCTCTCCACAGCCTCATCAAGCTCCTCCCAGGATTGAGTTCTTGCCTCCAAAACGGGCCGGGCCGCAGCTCGCTTAGACTGCTGGAACCAGAGCCAGCCAGGCCTGATAGGACTCCGTCTTCAGCTTGATGGTATCTCTTACTTCTGGCGTCCACCACCGGGTTCAGATGTTACCAGAGACCTTTCAACCAGAGTTCTGAACAGCAGCAGAGACAATGGAGGTGGAGAACGTGGTCCACTTGGACTCCATCTGTTCCTGTTTGAAGTTTGTCCAGATGTGGGAGTTAAAGAAGACCAGAAGACCCTTACAGTCTTTCTGGCAGTGATCAGTGGACAGCTCAGCCTTTCAATAAACCAAAAAGACACTGTTGATATATTTATTAATTGCTTCCAAAAGATTTATAAATAATTCTTGTGAAGATGAACACATTGATCATCCCTAAGATTAGGGGCAGCTGTAAAAAGATCAATAAACTAATACAAAAGTCAGTTTTTTAATTAATTTATCACTTATAATCAATTTATTGACACTTGTAAGGAAGAAATGTTTGTAAATGTGTTTAAAAGAATCATATTAACAACTGTAAGACACACATATGTGTTTATAAAGAGAACATTTAAACCTCTAATAAGCAGCTTTACAGTCTTAATTCATCTACAGGTGTTTAGTCTGATAAAAGTCCATAAACACATTCATGCTTATTAATGTCTTAGATCGATCATTCATTCATTCATTCATTCATTCATTCATGAATCTTCTAGATAAGCATTGGTTCATCTTTGTGTCTTTTCATCTGCTGTGCTCTTATTTATTTATTGTTCATGTTAACTTCACTAATATAAAACGAGCCGTGAACAACAGGAGTCAGAAAGCAACCTCCCCATCAAATTCTTCTACATCGGACAGAAACTCGACGAATTCAAGCAATAATTCTAGTAAACAGTTTACTCTAAAATCATATTTCCTCCTGGAAGTGAATGAATGAATTCATCAGGTTTGATTTGACTCAACTTCATTTGTTTCTATTGTATTTATCTACTGTTTCATCCTGAAGCTTTTAACTGTTTGTGTTTTTCAAATGTTCTTCAGTGAGTTCCTCAGATGATGAACGTGTCTCAGAGTTGGACTGAAGTCATTCTAAATGTAGATTTTATGATTCTTATCATCTAGTTATCATATTTTCCTAAAACAGCATCTGAACTCTTTTTATAACTGAGTAAATAATTCATTCTGCGGCTCAGAGACGGATTCATCAGGACTCGACTATATTTACTGCATTGATTCAGACCGTTACAATCATCAATCTGCTGAAAGAACCGAGTCGGCAAGAAAACCTTCAGGAGACCTTCAGCTTCCTGCTGAGTTAAGAGGAGGAGCGCGACCCCGACACCTCCTGCAACACAACTGTGTGCGTTTGTGTTTCAATCTCTGTGTATGTTATAGAGTCTGTTTGTGTTTTACTGTGTTTCAGTGTTTATATTTTAGAAGGTTTGTGTTTTAGTGTATATGTGTGCATTTTTTGTGTGTTTGTGCTTTTACGTTTTTTTTAGTGTGTATTATAAAAGTATGTGTGTATCTGTGTGTGTTTTAATGTGTATGTGTGTATTAGTGTGTGTGTGTGGATACCTTGGAAAAGAGGTTTTAAATCTTGATGGGATCCCACATGGTTAAAGGAAGTTTAACTAAAGAAAATGTGTGTTTTAGTGTGTATTTAATCATCTGTTGAACATTTCAACACTAAAACATTCAGATGATAAAGTTCAGACGATCAGCAGAAAAATGTTGATTATATTTTCATAATCTGATCTGATCTGATGACTCTAAATTTTATCTGAACATTTTCAGTTTGAGAACTTCCATCAGAATCCTCAGGAAGAACAAGAGAAGAGAAAGTTACCACGATGTTTATTAAGAGAACGAGCTGTCCTGATACTGTGACGGTCTCAGGCTCTGCGGAGTCATTCACCCGTTCCGCCTGTACGTCTGGCCACGCCCCCCTTTCTCCCCGCTTCCAAATATGGTTATCCCGTCCCTCCGGCCGCTGAAAGGGATTATTGTGTTTATGTCTGAGCAGCTCGAGTGACCGTGATGCAGCAGAAGAGACGGTGCTCGCTGACGTCTGGGTGTGCACGTGCGCGCGCACGTTTGTGCTCCAACGTTCACACTGTAAAGGTAAATATTTAACATTTAGTCAGTAAAATTTGCATCAATGATCCATCAGACCAGGGGTGTGTATTGGTGATTTGATACGTATCAAAAAAACTTATCACGATATAATATGTATCACGATAAACGTATCATGATATAATATGTATCACGATAAACGTATCATGATATATGTATCACGATAGACGTATCATGATATAATATGTATCACGATAGACGTATCATGATATTTGTATCACGATAGAAGTATCATGATATATGTATCACGATAAATGTATCATGATATAATATGTATCACAATAAACGTATCATGATATAATATGTATCACGATAAATGTATCATGATATAATATGTATCACGATAAATGTATCATGATATAATATGTATCACGATAAATGTATCATGATATATGTATCACTATAAATGTATCATGATATAATATGTATCACGATAAATGTATCATGATATAGTATGTATCACGATAAACGTATCATGATATATGTATCACGATAAATGTATCATGATATAATATGTATCACAATAAATGTATCATGATATAATATGTATCACGATAAATGTATCATGATATAATATGTATCACGATAAACGTCTCATGATATAATATGTATCACGATAAACATATCACGATATAATATGTATCACGATAGACGTATCATGATATATGTATCACGATAAATGTATCATGATATATGTATCACGATAAATGTATCATGATATATGTATCACGATAAACGTATCATGATATAGTATGTATCACGATAAACGTATCATGATATATGTATCACGATAAATGTATCATGATATAATATGTATCACGATAAACGTATCATGATATATGTATCACTATAAATGTATCATGATATAATATGTATCACGATAAATGTATCATGATATATGTATCACGATAGACGTATCATGATATATGTATCACGATAAATGTATCATGATATAGTATGTATCACGATAAACGTATCATGATATATGTATCACGATAAATGTATCATGATATAATATGTATCACGATAAATGTATCATGATATAATATGTATCACGATAAATGTATCATGATATAATATGTATCACGATAGACGTATCATGATATATGTATCACGATAGACGTATCATGATATATGTATCACGATAAACGTATCATGATATATGTATCACGATAAACGTATCATGATATATGTATCACGATAAATGTATCATGATATAATATGTATCACGATAAATGTATCATGATATAATATGTATCACGATAAATGTATCATGATATAATATGTATCACGATAGACGTATCATGATATATGTATCACGATAGACGTATCATGATATATGTATCACGATAAATGTATCATGATATAGTATGTATCACGATAAACGTATCATGATATATGTATCACGATAAATGTATCATGATATAATATGTATCACGATAAATGTATCATGATATAATATGTATCACGATAAATGTATCATGATATAATATGTATCACGATAGACGTATCATGATATATGTATCACGATAAACGTATCATGATATATGTATCACGATAAACGTATCATGATATATGTATCACGATAAATGTATCATGATATAATATGTATCACGATAAATGTATCATGATATAATATGTATCACGATAAATGTACCATGATATAATATGTATCACGATAGACGTATCATGATATATGTATCACGATAAACGTATCATGATATATGTATCACGATAAATGTATCATGATATATGTATCACGATAGACGTATCATGATATATGTATCACGATAAATGTATCATGATATAATATGTATCACGATAAATGTATCATGATATATGTATCACGATAGACGTATCATGATATATGTATCACGATAAATGTATCATGATATAATATGTATCACGATAAAAGTATCATGATATATGTATCATGATAAAGGTATCATGATACCATATGTATCACGATAAACGTATCATGATATAATATGTATCACGATAAATGTATCATGATATAATATGTATCACGATAAAAGTATCATGATATATGTATCATGATAAAGGTATCATGATACCATATGTATCACGATAAACGTATCATGATATAATATGTATCACGATAAATGTATCATGATATATGTATCATGATAAAGGTATCATGATACCATATGTATCACGATAAACGTATCATGATATAATATGCATCACGATAAATGTATCATGATATCATATGTATCCCGATAAACGTATTACAATATATTTGTATTGCGATAAACTTATCACGATATATTTGCGTCATAAACTTCAATAATTTGTCTCATCAATATCACATATATCATATATACTAATATGATGCCATCACGATATGTGTTTTTCCAGGCCATACCGATGTTCCAGGCCTAATTTTCACAGTTTTCTTTAGAGTATTACTTTGCGTCAGAGTGTTAGGGTCACCAAAACAAAAAAGTTATATTACAATTCCTATTAAATCTTTTCAATTTATGACATTTGACAATTGATAAATGTACAACTTAAAAAAACATAAATCTACATGTAAAAGTAAAAATTGTAGCTTATGACTTTTTAGCCGTAAATCTACCACTCTCATTCACGACATTTACAGTAGTAATTAAAAAATAACTTATTTATAAACTGACCCTATTATTATTGTTTGACTAATATAAAAAAAACTCTACTAGAATATTAACCTTTCGTGTTAATAAAATGTTAAAAATTGATTTTATTAAACAATAACAACCCTGAGTTCTGCAGCTGCATCTCATATACAAGTTAATGTCGTCCAATCAAATGAATGGAGCTTTTCTTTTGACAAATCAAGAAATATTTGTTCTCAAATTGAACAGTCATTATTGTTTGATTTCCTTTAACAAAATATTTTTCAATATAAGATAAAATAATAATAATGAATGTGCCGTAACCAATAAGGCTCTAAAAGGGCTGTAAGATGCTGAACTGTTTGCTCATGAATATTTAAATAAATACATATGAGCTTATCAACATTATTGATACAAGTATCAAATATTGCGATTCAATTATTTCCAACATCAAACCAGAGTTTGTGCATTGCTGGGTTTCCTCAGGTGACCTGAAGCGAGCAGAGATACCTGCTGTTGCAGCCAAGTGTCGTTTTAAAAGCTTTCAGCTGCTGGAGAAGATTTTAAAGCAGGAAAAGAGTCGATCTGCTCCTCATGTGAAGATTAAAATATATTTGATGAGTTTGCAGAACGTCTGCAAACATTGTAATGGATTCAGTTACTGACGTTGATCGCTGTCTCAGGGTTTGTTTCTAACTGTTCTCCATCTTTTCTGACCGACTTCCATCTTTAAGCTGGTTTATGAACGGGATGATCCGGACCGGATCAGCTGATCCAGCTTCACCTTCTGGTTCTCAGAGATCCTTCCACGTGTTTTAAACCTCCAAACGTTTCCTGGTTTTTAGTTTCCCTCAGACCCAGAAGCATAAAGGGACTTCAGTGTTTGGGTTCCGAGGGTGCAGCTGGAGAACGGGTAAAGTTTTTGTCACTGCTTTACTGCGTCTCAATGAAATGTTGTCCAGCATGAGAACAAACTGACTCTGCAGCCGAAGGAGCAACAGAGGAGACAAAAGGGGAGTCTGACAGGAGGAGGAGAAAAACGGGGGGAGCAGAAATAACTGCTGACCCCCCCAAAGGAAACCGGGCGTTTGAAGGAGTGAGACACGCCCATCGCACAACAGCGGAGATGTGAACTCCTGGTTCTCCTCGCTCCGTCTGCTGCACCTGGCTCCTCCTTTCATCATTCTACTGAATAAGATCCAAACCTCCTCTTCCTCTCCGTTCATTCTTCCTGCTTCCTCTTTCTCCAAATGTTTGACAGACCCGTTCCTCTCATCCCATCCCAACACGCGTCCGGACGTCCACGTGGTCCGAAGTCTCAGACTCCGTGGTCCTCCGCTCGTCAGGTTCCCATGAAGAATTGAAATTATTCCCAGAAGTGCCACAGAGTACCACCCTGACCTCCTGAATAGGCGGCCGCCATGTGTGTGGGGGTCACGGCGGTGCACAAACTGAAAGGACTTCAGAAGAAGACTCAGCCGAGCGTCTCAAAGCCGATGTCACTCTCCTTCCAACACGTCATTAAACTCCGTAAACGGGTTCATTCGCTCAAAAGAAAAGAGGCGGCAGAGTGAAGCTGAGCTTCCAAATGTGAGAATGATGCAAGAAAAATGAACCAATTACTGATCCAACGCCGTCTGGGTCTACGTTTCAGGTCCATCTCGACTCCAGAACTTCTGAACGACTGAACGGCGTCCTGGACTGTGACGCTTAAACACTAAAGCTTTAACGTACTGGAACTTTTCAATTGTTTCAGGATCATTCCAGAAGATTCTGGAGTAGAACTAAATTCTTCTTCTGGAATTATTGTGTTACCAATAAAAAATAACAGTTCATCAAAGAACATTCCCAGTCAGGGATGCTAGGATGGTTTAAAAGCGGTGAGAAAATGTGAGCCCCGATCTGATTGGTTCACAGTTTCTGTGGTGGTCCAGCCTTAGCTGAGAGTTCTGTGGATTAGCATGCTACGCTAGCCAGCTGCCGGTGGACAGCGGAGCGCGCTAGCTCGCTTAAGCGGAGTGCACTAGCTTGATACAGCAAAGCTCGCTAGCTTAATAAAGCAGAGCCTGTTAGCTCGATGCAGCATAGCCCGCTAGCTCAATACAGCGGAGCCTGCTAGCTTAATGCAGCATAGCCTGCTAGTTCGATACAGCATAGCCCGCTAGCTCAATACAGCAGAGCCTGCTAGCTCACTGTAGCAGAGCACGCTAACTGGATATAATGAAGCTTGCTGTAGCGGAGCCCATTAGCTCGATACAGCGGAGGCCGCTAGCTCAACATAGCATAGCCCGCTAGCTCGATACAGCATAGCCCGCTAGCTCAATACAGCAGAGCCTGCTAGCTCACTGTAGCAGAGCACGCTAACTGGATATAATGAAGCTTGCTGTAGCGGAGCCCGTTAGCTCGATACAGCGGAGGCCGCTAGCTCAACATAGCATAGCCTGCTAGCTCAATACAGCGGGGCCTGCTAGCTTAATGCAGCATAGCCTGCTAGCTCAACATAGCATAGCCCGCTAGCTCAATACAGCAGGGCCTGCTAGCTCGCTGTAGCAGAGAACGCTAACTGGATATAATGAAGCTTGCTGTAGCGGAGCCCGTTAGCTCGATAAAGTGAAGCTTGCTAATTCGATACAGCAGAGCTAGCTATATTGCTACAAATTGGCTCACTAGAATTCCACAGCAGAGCCCGCTAGCTTGATACGACAGAACTTCTCGTCATGTTCTGCTGTCCACCGGGCGGCTAGCTAGCGTTGCGTAGCGGGCCAACCCACTGAAGTCAATGTGGACCTTTGGGGCCTCTTGGCTCTGCTGGCAGAGATAAAACTGCAGCTCCGGCATTAAAGTGTTCATGCAGTCCGGACACATTCTCACTATCTTTTATAAAAGAACAAAAGAGACAGCACTGATTTAATAAACAATAAATGTGAACAGAAAACTATTGATGGATCTGCTTTGTTCTTGGATGATTTTTAATTAATTAAATTTACATAATTGTTTTTCAAATAGCAATGCATTGTAGTCAATCTTCATCATCTAGTGAGCAGTAATTCTCTCTGGATAGTTGCAAAGACTTCTGGGAGATTTCCAGGTTACTGGATTTTGGACCGGTGGATTTGGAAATCCTTACACCTGATCCGGAACACTAACTGGTGGATGGAGGAGGAGATCAGGAACAACCGGAGAAACTTCCTGGAGCTCCAGAAACATGAAGACAGAAAAGTTTGAAGGACGACGAGTCTGAGAACTTCTGAATCTCCTGAAGCTTCACTCAGGACTAACAGAACCAGAACCCAGCGTTCAGGATCAGGTTTTCCAAACTGTTGATCCAGACCTTCACGGCTCCGTTTGGACAAACCGGTTTCTGCTGTTGAGAGTTCTGCAGAACTGTAGAGAAGACGAATGACAGGAAGGAGTTCTGGTTCCTTCACCTCCCTGGAACCTGCTCCTCCCATCCTTCATGTCCTCCATCCACAAACTCATTTCTCTGCCTTCTGTCTCCAAACGGGACAGATGGACCCGCCCCGTGGTCATGTGACCCTTTGAAAGATCTCCGTTTGCATCTGAAGGAGATCCGAGCGCCTCCTCCTGAACCTCTGAGGAACCAGATGATGAGATAATCATTTTTATTCAGAAAGCCGATCTCTGTCTCGGTGATGCTGAAAGTGAGGGTGGGCGTGGCTTAGCGGTACTTTCTTAAAATGATTCAGTTCAGTCTGAAAACATTCGACTCCAACGAACTTTCTAGCAAAGACTGAAAAATTAATAATTAGATCATTGTGTTGAATTTTGTGTTGGATCATGTGAATGTGGGCGGAGTCACCAGCAAGGAGATAAAAGGAGAAATTCCATTTTATTTTTGTTTCCTGGTGATTTATATGTTTTGGACATTAAAATTCTGTTTGAAAACTGGAAGACTAAAGACTTTTATATTTTGTGTTTGGGAAATTACAGAAATATGTTACTAGTTTCTATCAACTATAAAGGGAAATCAGTTAAAGCCTCAGTTCTGTGAAGAGTTCCTGCAGCTTGTTACAACTTGCTCCAGAGAAACGGTTCGTGATACGTCCAACATTCCTGGACTAGAGTCTCACTTTTGTCTCATTTTGGTCTCAAAGTTGGTTCAGATTTTGGACATACAGTTGAGAGCAGCTGGAGACGTTCTGAAATGTTTAAACGTGGAGTGAGGATCAGCAGAGATCCTGAGACGTGAACGTCACAGAGAACTCGTCAGATGTTCTGATCCAGAATCTAAGAGGAGATTCTGGATCAGAACATGAGCATGGACATCGTGCGTGTTCATTCCTACCACTGGTTGCCATGGAAACCCCACTGGAAGACACAGATGCGTTTGCGACGGTCGGGATACGGCGAGCTGCGAGGGACAGGTGGAGACGTAGCTCCGCCCCCCAGATCAGTGAACTTTCTAAAGAATAAACAGACAATGTGAAACCCGCACGCTGACTGAACACTTTCACAGGCGAGCGGCCATGCGGCAGCAACGCTTTCATCTGCAGCTTCATTCCACCTGGATGGAGACACTAAACATCACTGAAACATAATGAATCATTTAAATGAGAAGATGGCGGCAAACGCTGGTCTGCTCGCTTTAATGACTCTGATGGAGGTCAGAGGTGACGGGCTGCAGAACGCCAGACTCCAGTCTTTCTGATGCTGAACTTCAGACGGGACGCAGACGGGCTCAGATCTGCGCAGACGGGCTCAGGAAGCATCAGAGGAGAGGCTGGTCCAAACGTGAGGAGAATTCTTCTCTTCAGCAGCTTCTCATGGAGGAGAACCGTCCGAGGCGGGAAGCCACGATCCTCATTTAGAACTGAACCAGAGTTCTAAAGGTTGAGGAGGAACCAACAGCTCCTCTCTGCTCCTCCTGACCTCGGAGCTGCCGTCCGTCTGCGTTTGTTTCGTCTTCATCACTTTTGCTGCTGATTTTATCATAAATATTGGATCCAAAACAAAAACCTCCACGGTGACGTTCTGGTTTCCATTACAGAACGCAGACACACACACACACACACACAGCCCGTCATTACACTCATTCTGGAACTCCTCACTCTCACCTGACGGCGACGCACACATGCACGCGTACGTGCACACACCTTCATGAGCGCGCACACACACATTCACCCACGTGTTTCTTCACTCCTTTATCATTAAAATGCTCTGACACGCTAACGTGCGCTCTCACGTGCACATTCCCACGTGCACTAAAGGAAAAAGGCTCAAATGAATGAGCATGCAGCCGCTTCAAATGTCACATCATATCAAACCAAATGCTTTGACGGACTGGGATGTTGTTAAATCTGAGATTGTCAATAAAGTTTTTTCAAATGTGAACATCTGTGGTTCTGTCTGAACGGCACAGCTTCTTCTCCTGATGGGAAAAACAACTTTTATGGTCTAAAACTGTTTTTTGTTGTATCTGGAGCTATGGTAGCATGTTATAATTGTGAAGCTTTTCAGCAGAAATCCTCCTGAATGAGTTTGTTAGTTAGACAGTCGAGTCTTTGTTTCCGTGTTTAACACACAGCAGAAGTTCTGGTCCGACCACAGAAGAAAGATCTCCAGATCTTTAAATTGTTTTTTGTACAGAACTCTTCTATCCATCTTAATAAATGACACAGATAACAGGATCAGAGTTAATCTGACCCCTGACCCCGACCTGTCCAGGTGTGTGGGGTTCACGGTTTGCTGGTTTTGCAGGAACGTTCCCGCTCATGTCACTCAGACCTCCAGGAATCCACCTGCTGCTCTGAGCTGCTTCAGCAATCGTGACCTGGCAGAAGGTCCCTGTAGAAAATCAATTATTCAACCGGGAGGAGGGGAGAGGCGGCCCATCTGCTGGGGGGTCAGTCAGCAGTCAGTCACAGGGAAACTCCGGCGGAGCGCCACGGTCCGGATCCCGGCAGCTCCAGGTTTCATTCCAGGAGAAAAGCCCGTCAGGTCTGGAACCGTACGGCTTCCAGATGTGACCAATCAAAAGAGTCGAGCGTTTTCTGTCCGGCAGCCCTCACCATGATGCCACCTCCTCTGTATCAAACTGTCTTTGTGTTCCTGAAGATTTTTAAAGACTGAAAAAGCATTTATAGACAGAGATGCTGGAACCAAAGATCATCCTCAAGCCGACTGATGGTCGTGGAGCTTCACTGCCCCCTGCAGGTTCAGATCAGAACTGCAGCTTCACTGCCACCAAAACACAAACCAGAAGAAAAAACTCAAAACTGTGATTTGATCAGCCAGAAAGAAATCTGAATGTTAAGAATGTTTGAAGCTCCTTCATTTTAACACTAAAGCTGCTGCCGCCCAGAACAGAGCATCAAAGGTGACGGTGGAGCTGTACTGCCCCCCGGTGGTGACGCGGTGGAACCTCAGGTTCTTTACAGCTGCAGGAAGTTCTTTAGTCGGATCAGACCACATTCAAACAGGAATGAAGAATGAAACCTGGAGATGTTTGAACAGAAAACCCAGAAGACGAGACGCTGATAGAAAACTGTATTTGTGATGTTCTCCAGTCTGGTCATTTTCTACAACTACTGAAATAAAAAAATCTGGAGGAACTACAGAAACGGTCGACAGCGTTTCAAAAATATATAAACGACGTTAGATCCTGCAGTGGAGCTACAGCACGTCCAGAGAGCATAAATACTGGATCTGCTACAGTAAAAACCTTCTAGACTTCAACGGAAATCCTCGTGGCGGTGAAGACGGCGAGGCCACGCCCTCTGCCTACGTTAACCGTTAAGACAGTCGTATAACTTCTGAAGAACGCGTTCCTTCACAGGTCTGAGCTGCAGAGCTCCTCCCCCCGTCACAATACATTCATTTTCATAAGGCATGGCGGACGCGACCACACAGGAAGGTTCTCGGCTCCACGCCGCCTGCACTGCGGCGCCGCCGCCGAGCACGTTCCTGCCGCTACGGTTAGAAGACAGAAAGGTTAAAGGACCGGAGAGACGCCGGATCCTTCGTGGATTTAAAAAACATCTGAAAGAAGGAAACGTAAAAACAGGAATTAAAAACCAGGAGCTGAACGTTCCAGTGTTTGAGTCCTGAAGGAAGGCGGAGCTCTGCCGTCCCGGGGGGGCGGAGCTCTGCTGTCCGGGTGGGTCCTGCAGCTCCGAGAGGAACCGACCGTCAGCTGGACCTCCACCCGTCAGCCCCGCCCACACCCACCACCTCCTTCTCGCTCCTCTTGAGGAGGTCCGCCGCCTCTTCCTCTGAGCCACGGCGAGGAAGACGAGGGGCCGAGTCTTCATCAGAGCTCGGTGGTCAGGAGACCTCTGGGTTTGGCTCCGTCGTCTGAGGGGGGGGGCGGAGCCCTGATGCTGCAGGAACAAAGATTTATGCCGACTCAGCAACCTGAAGCTCAGCCCACACTACTACCACTCCACCTCCATGCAGGAGCAGAGATCCTGACTGACCGTCGGGCTCCTCAAACTTCTAACATTAAACAGAATTTCCCGTCAAAGAAGCTGAATTGAAGCGAGTTCTCGGCGTTCGCGTTTCTGGGTGGAGCTAAATGTTATTATTTTTTTAATCTTCTTTAAGTTTAGACTTTTAAAAAACTTGAAACCTGGAAAGTTTCATTTTTGACCCGTTTGGTTTTTAGCTTCAAAAAGAGAAAATTCTCAGTTTGTTGCTGCAGTAGATCAGAGTTTACCTGGGGGGGGCGAGTGGGGGAGGGGCTCCTCCATCGACGGGGGGGACAGCAGTGACCTTGGAGGAGGGGGGGTCTATGTCGATCAGGCCGTTGGTGAAGATCCCAGGAGGCTGCAGGACATCGCTTTCATGTTATGCATCGTTCACAGAGGGGGGAGGGGGGGATGATGATGTCACATCCTGTTGAGAGCCAACAGGTGAACTCACTGCAGCTGCAGGGACGATCCAGCGAGGCGTGATCACGGCTTTGGGCGGCTGCAGGGGTGGGGGCTGAAACGCAAGAGAGGAGCGTAAAGCTTAATGACGTTTTTATGAAAGTGATTGATGGACAGGTGGGCGGAGCTTCACATCAGGACAGAAGTGAAGATGAGATTCAAAGAGGATGGAAAGGAGAACAAAAACAAAAACCTCATAGGCTTCGTGAACCTCTCGGGGCTTCGTGAACTCCTCGTGAACCTCTTTCGTGAACCTCTCGGGGCTTCGTGAACCTCCCGGGGTTTCGTGAACCTCTCGGGGCTTCGTGAACCTCTCGGGGCTTCGTGAACCTCTTCGTGAAGGTTTCTCCTCTCCGTGAAACCTTCGTGAGCGGCTTGTGAGTTTCTTGAACCTTTTTCTGAGAGCTTCACAGAAACACGTGGACCTTTCCTCAGCTTTTGTTCAAATGTAAACATGGTCATGTGACCCGTGACGGAGAATGTTTAGGTGTCTAAATGAGTTGAATTCACAGTATAAATGTAGGAATCAAAACCTGGAAGGAAATGATGATCTCAGATACAAACATGGAAATGTTTGAAGCTCCTCAGACTGATGGATGCATGAAGACTTCCTAACCCATCAGTGACATGAACATTCATGACACACAGATCTGCTGCAGGAAAAACTTCACAGCTCGTTTATCTAAATGTTCTCTGGAGAACCAGAAGCTTAAAGGGATCTCACAGGAATATCTAAAAAATGTTCCTAAAGTTAAAGAATCCAAAGGTGGGATCTGCTGCAGCTACAAACAAGATAACTAAAGTAGATCCGTTCAGATAGTTTTCTACAGAAATGGATCAGAGAGGATTAAAGAGATTCATGGAGGAGGTAAAAGTCTCTAAAATTTAAAAGGTTATAACATGTTTAAACAGAAATGTCAAATGAAACGCTTCCTCTACAAAATGCTGAAAGCTTCAGATCTTCAGCTGAAAGTTCTGATCTCCTCAAGAGTCTGACACATTTGAACTTTTCTGCATTTTAAAAGGAGAATAATAAAAAGGTTAAAGCAGCTGAACATTTTCATCTGCGTGACGGCGTCAGGATGAGGACGCTCACCAGAGGAGACGGATCCGTGAAGTCGATGAGGTTGTCGGTCGCTGGGCTGATGGTTTGCAGGTCGAGCTCCTCTGCTTTAGCCTACAACGCAAACACACTCGTCACCATGGAAACGTGGAGGTTCAAGCTCAGTGTGGAGCTGAAACCTTCAGAGAAGAAATCCAGAGCAGGTTACAGGCCTCCAGCCTGCTGTGTGAAGTCTGCATCAGAGATGATGCCTCCATGAAGTCACGGAGATCTACTGGTGAAGACTTTACACTGAGGGTGGACTTACATCATCTTTCTGGCCGATAACTGATATTTTTGGTATTGAAAGTTAAACTGAAACATCAGCTAGTGCTTTGAAATTAAGTGTTTTAAAATAACAAAAATAAAAAAGACAAACTTCTGATTTTCTAGACATAATAATAAACGTGAATCCATTAACGTAAAACCATTCTTCACCAAAGACAACAGTCAAATACGTCTTTTTGTTCGGCTTTAATCAGCTTTGGGCTAAAATCTCGATCCACTAGATGAGCTAGCTAAATGTTAAAAAAACATAGCTAGCTTTTAGCTTCGGGATAGCTATGTTTTCAATAAAGTTAGCGGTCTGCTAGCTTTGCTTTATCATAGCTAGCTATTAGTTCTGAAGGTGAATGTTCTTCGGTTTCCTCACTGGTTCATTTTTCACCGTAGACAACAGTCAAATACGTCATTTTGTTGAAAGCAGCATTTGTTAAAAACATAGCTAGCAGTCAGTTTGAGTTGAGGATTCCAGGAGATGAGCTAGCTATATGCAAAAAAAAAAAAACATGGCTAGCTTTTAGCTTCGGGCTAGCTATTTTTTTAATAAGGTTAGCGGTCCGCTAGCTTTGTTTTTAACATGGCTAGCGGACCGCAGCAAGACGGGCAGATTGGTTGATAAAGTACGTCAAATATTTCTCTTTTTTAATAGTCTGTTGCTCAAGCCCCTCCCCCGAGTGCGTCTGATGCACATGGGGGAGGGGCAGAAAACCTGTGGGGCAAACAGCGTTTCTCCTGCTGTAACTCCCAGTCACAATAAAAGACAAACATATTAATAGATAATCGATGGAGTAATATCGCCTATCCTTACATTTTGATAGTATCCGTTTCCAGAATCAGCTGGTCTCTCACCTCATAAAAACCTGCAGAGTGAAGCATCTCTTCCTGCTCCTATCTTTGCAGGATCTGCTGCATCAATCCCCTAAAATTATGCTTTAACGTTTCGTTTGTGCAGGTGCCGTCCGTCTCACCTTTGGGAGCAGAGCTTCAGCAGCAGCAGGACTCTTGGAAACAGACGGTTTCAGATCCTCCACTGACCTCTCAGCACTAGAGGATCCAAGAGGAGCAGAAAGAAACAAATCATGAAGCAAAACCTGGAGAAGACGAGGAAAACTGAAGGAACTGGAAGTTGGTGGATTTCAGGGACGAAGATGATGATGATGAAGCTACTGGATGTTCTGTGAGGTGAAGCAGAACTCCAGCGGGGATGGTTCCTGCATCGCTGAACATGAGGAATGTTCACTCCAGAGCGCATGTTTCAACGTTTCTCTGCCACAGTATCCAGGCAGGAATCCAACATGTGACGGAGACATGCAGTACCCGGACACACCAGCAGAGGTCAGCAGAGACTGACTGAGTTCAGTGAAAACATGGAGTCAGAGTGCTTTAAAGCAGCAGCTTTCTCTCCTCCTGATCTCCTGCCTCAGCAGGAGCAGCTCAAACAGAAAAGAGTGAAAGCAGACCTGAGGTCGGCCGGTGAGACCAGCGAGGTGACTTTGAGAAGCTCCCAGGAGTCCTGAACCTCCGGCCGGCTGCTGACAGAAAGAGACGAGTTACTTCCCATTCGGCCCGAACGCACCTTCAGCCTGGAGGAAGGAAACAGACGGGTCGGTCAGAGGTCCACAGAATCCTGAAGACCCGGTCCGGTCCGGTTCAGAGGGACTGAACGGGACTCTGGTATGGGGTCAAGTCAAGTGAATGAAAAAACAAGATTGAAAATTTGAAAAAAAAAAGAACATTTGAAAATAATTTTGAAAACTTAAGAGGGTTGAAAGTTTGAAAAAATGAAATTTTACATTTGAAAAAAATTATTTTGAAAACTTGAAAGAAATATTGAAAAAAAAATGTAAATTTGAAACTTGAACTGAAACAGAGGAATGAAACTAAACAGGGAAAGTTGAAAGTCAAAATAAACATTAATTTTTTCTTATCGTTTTCTTTAATTCAATTATTTTTCTCAAATTTTTAATATTTTAAGTTTTCAATGCTTATTTTCAAGTTTAAAACTGCTTTCAAACGTCCATTTTTTCCTTCAAATATTCAATCTCGTTTTTCCTTCTCTTCGACTCCGGGCTCTCTGTCTATCATCTGGACCTAAAGTCTTCTTCCTTTGAATCGTTTCTCCGTTGGATGAGAGGAGAAACATGAGCTACAAACAGAAAAACCTTCTTCTAAACCGACGTGTGAGGATGAACCTGGACTGAGGTTTTGGGGTTTTATCCGAGCTCTCACCTGGCAGAAGCTTCCAGCAGGTTACAGTTCTTGTCTCCCGCCGGTACGGCGAGCTCCTCCCCCTGCACAGAAGAGAAAGACCTTCTTCAAACATCTTGACCTATAGAGGAGCTTCATCTGGAATAAATGAACACAAGACGGTAGAAACAGGAAGTCCTGCTCTTCACTTTTGACCGTCCCATAACTCCAGATGGTCACAAACGTTCAGAACTTCTACTAGATCTGATGTTTGAAGATGTCAATCCCGTTAACACTTGAGGGGGCGGAGCTTCACCAGCGCTCCGAGAGCAGAATGTTTCAGGACCTTCAGAGCTGCAGCTTCGGCCTGAGCCTTCAGGATGTTGCTCTTCAGATCCTCGGGCGTGCGCAGAGGCGTGACCACCGGACTGCTCCCGGCGCTGTTCAGGCCGCACTTCTCCGTCAGCTTCACCACGTCCTCCTGCAGGACAACCGGGAGGTCAAAGCGGCTGGTTTGGAGGAGAATCCCAGAAGAAGGAGAGCACACCTGGTTGTTCATGGCCATGTTGATGTTGACGTTGTTCCTGGACGCGGCGAGCAGAGGACTGCTCTCCAGCTCCAGCTGCTTCAGTCGAGCTGCAGCTTCTGAGGACAGAAACACAAACAGGATCTTCTGCGTCACGCCGTCCTCTCTCTCCTCTGAGGACAAATGTTCTGGCGTTCTGACCGGTGATGCTGAGCTCTGCAGCCGTCACGCTGGCGGCGGCGGCGGCGGCGTAGGCGTGGCCCGCTCCGGGCTCCGGCGGCGCAGGAGGAGCCGCAGCGGTCTTCAGGACGTCATCGATGCAGGTCTCCAGCGGCTCGGCGACCACAGGTAAGCTGTGCAGCACAGAGGACAGAAACACCTGTAGGGTTCACCGTCATCCAGGGAGAAACTTCACCCACAGTTCAGCGTCTTACCTCCACCGTCCTGAAGCAGACCCTGGAAGGATGCTGAAACTCACCAGATCCTTCACTAAACCTGTCTGAAGCTGCAGAGCAGCAGCTGAAGCGGATCCACGCGTCTACAGGGCGCCAACGTGTGACAAATGACGGCGGTCGCATTAAAGCTGCAGAGCGCCGCCCCACAGGCTGAAAACCGAATGCCAACGCAGCTTCCATTGACTGGATCAGAGAACTGGACTGAGCAAGTGTGATGTCATCTATAGAAAAATGTTTACTTCCTCCTCCAAAGAAAAGTCAATTCAGTCGACACGTTTCTCCTGTACAGGCGCCGCCATGTTGGAACCAGACATAGACAACAGGTACTTCCTGTTTGGATCACCAGGAGGGAGGAGTCACTCAGTCTAGTTCTCTTATACAGTCAAAGACCTTCGAGATCTATGGTCTTCCTGCAGGTCTTTCAGCTTCAAACTCCTTTAAGATGGAGAACATTGAAGTCAATTCGGTCGACATGTTTCTGCAGTACGGGCGCCGCCATGTTGGAACCAGCAGGATAGATGCTTAAAAAAGGAGCCAGCAGGAGTCAGCTTGTTGGAAGGCCACACCCCCCACCACTTGAAAGCTGGAAGTCGGTCAAATGTTGGCTCCACCTACTTTTGCTTTTGAGGCATCTGATTGGTCGGTTTATAACAAACTACAAAGAGTAAAAAATGAGGATAGCTGCTGAGAAAGGAGCGAGCAGCTACTTCCTGTTTTGATCACCAGGAGGGAGGAGTCACTCAGTCCATCTCTCACATACAGTTAATGGCCATTGACTGTATAAGAGGAGAGATCTTTGAGATCTATCGTCTTCCTGCAGGTTTTTCAGCTTCAAACTTTTTTAAGGAAACTGAAAACACAAAAATTTTACTTTTATTTATTTTTAATTTTATTGTTGATTTAGCGAAAAAGGGCAGAAAATTAGATGTTCTTTCTTCTGTTCTTTTTTATTTATCAAGTGTTATTTCATTTTGTATTATTTTGATATTTATTGTTAAATTTAATAAACAAACTCTTCTGAAATAAGTGAAATAAAAATATCCTTACAGGAAAATCAACAGTTTCTCTTTAGGATTGACTGAATCTCTGAGTCAAATGTATGGATGGAAAAATACATTCTGATCATTCTTAAAGATTTTATTAGTTCAGTTGAAATCAGTTTAATGACATTTCTTCATGTTAAATCGGACTCAGAATTCTTCATTGGGGTAAAACGTCCATCAAATACATGAAAGAAGAGATGAAGAAGACTTCCTGAATCAGCTCAGCTTCTTCACCAAAGACAATCAACGTCTCCAAAGCTAAAGCACACGCGTGTGACTGAAGACGCTGCATCCCAGATTCCAGGATGGATGTGGAAATGGAGCCGGAGAGGAATGCTGGGAATGCAGCCTTCAGGTCCACAGCAGCAAACGGATGGAATGCAGGAGGAGATTACAGGAAGCACAGGTCTTATTAACCTTCATGTTCCAGCAGGAGAACAGGAAACCCCCCCAAGAGAAAACACTGAAACTTCAGGATCGTTTCAGAGATGAATTCCTGAGCCTCACGCTGATAGCATCTCAACCAGGCAGGAAGGGGGGGGGGCAGGCATGAGAGAAGATCTCCTCCTGAAATGACCTCTGACCCCGAGCTGAAGGGACGGGTGCAAAGAGATCCAGTTCTCCTGAGGAGGAGGAGGAGGAGGAGGAGGAGCTTCCTCCACTAAAGTCCTTCAAACTCTAAACTTTAAGGAACAAACGGCCTTCACCGTAAGTCACGCCCATTTCTCAGTGTGCCGCCTGCTGGTTGGACGACTCCTCGAGAGGAGGGTGGATGGAGGGGGTGACCTGAGGACAACATGGTGGAGGACATAGTGATGCAAGAGGACAAACCAACATCAGCTGATGAAGGTTCAGACGATGATGATGATGACTGAGGAAGAGGAGGATGGAAGAGCGGGAGGAAGTGGAGGCGGGAATCTACCATGCAGCCGCCATTCCAGCAGGAAGAAGGAAGACGAGCAGGAGGGAACGCTCCAAGCAGCTGAAGGTCTACACGGTAAACGGGGGAGTTTGAAGCTGCACGCAGGAAGAAACATGGAGGACAGAAAGAAAGCTCCAGTTTCTGCTTCTTTAGATCTTTCAAGTCTGACAAGTCGGTTTATAATAATAAAACATTTTAACCTCAGACAAAAACATCAACTCATTTTCTGATTCCAGACTTTATCTGTTTAAATCTGCTTCACCAGATTCAGAACTTTCATCTGGAATCTGGTTTGAATAAGATGTTAAGACTTCTGACTTTGACCAGAGTCTGTGTTGGAAAAGCACTTAAATAAATAAAATGCATTATTATCATTATAATTATTTCAAAAAATACTTACAAACGTGAAGAGAAACTTCATCGTTTCAGAACAGAAAACGTTCAAAATGGTTTCGTTTGGTGAAAGTTCTCATCTGAATATATTTAAAAATAAACTTTGTTCTTCAACATTGAAAATGAGTCATGTGAGGTTTAGTGACTTTAGCTTTAATATTTTAAAAAACTATTTTTAACCAAATGTGATTCATGTCTTTTAAATTTTTTAAAATGAATAACTATGTTGTAGCATAAATGAGTATTTATGACTTTCTGACATCATTAGAACCACTTATTAGTTTTTAAGATTATGTGATTATTTTTCATTTGGTGTTTTATTACTACATTAGTTAATTTTCTTTACTTGTCTTTCTCCGTGATGGAAATGAAACAGGCATATTTAAAATACCAGCTCGAGTCTTAAGGAAGAGCTTTACATTAGAAATAAATCTGTTCTCTGTTTAAATCCTCTGTCGTTTGTTTTAAGACAAACCAACAGAGAAACTTGCTGTCAGTTTAAATGTTTATTAAAGGAGTTATTGATCTGGCTAGCTTGACTGAACTTCAGGCCTGGGGGGCCACTATCGGTCCCCACCCTCACCTACGTGACGAGGAGCTTCATGTTCCAGAAAAAACGTTTTTATTCCCATTATTTGTATTTCTGCTATGAAGATAATAGTAGAAACGTCAGAGGTTTGAATCCCGGGTTGACCTTCACAGCCGTCTTTAGGAGGATCCTCTGACAGCTCACTGAACACCAGAGCTGTCACTCGCTCTCTGACAGCTCCTCGACTGTTTACGTGAATCAGCTGATTCTGATGGAGAAAATCTGCTTTTCACTGAAACTCAGCACTTTGTTGCTTTACGTTGGGAATGACGTGAGTCACATGAACGGTTGAAGAGTTACAGCAGCTGACAGTATGTGAACACTGGAGCTCATGACAGAATGAAGCGACAGACGAGCAGAAGAGCGAGTGAAGAAGATGAAGAGCAGAGATCAAAGCTGGAATCACATCCTGCTGATTCATGCCAGAAGAGCCCAGATCATGACACCACCTCCGCCACCGATCGATCGGGCCGCCCTCATGCTGATCACGTCTACCCAAAGCCCCATCCAGAAGCCCGACTACGCAGCCACTGATTGGTGGAGGCAGAGTGCGGGGGTACCTACCGGCCTGCCTCCGCCCAGCTACTCCTCAGTACATGTTAATACTGGAACAACAAGGAACACGCGTGTTTACGGCAGGAATGCAAACGCAGCGTTCAAACCGACCAGGACGAGAACGGCAGAACCTCACGGGTCGACAGGAGGTCCTGATCATGTGACCACACCTGTGAGCACGTTTCATGTCATCAAATGAGAGTTTTTCTAAGGTGATAGAAGACGTAAAGATCTGTAGATGCAGGAAACCCTTCAACTAACAAGCAGAGACAGACATGTTTGAGGGATCCTTCTAACTGAAACTAATATTTCCTAATGTCTGTTGATGAGGAATTTCAGAATAAAAGCACTTGTATAAAACATTATTGGTGATAAGAAAATAAAAAAACAGATTTAAGACCATAAGTGACCAACATTCATCTAAACACTGAACACAAATATTATCTAAATAACAATAAAATATTTGGGATTTAAACAAAAGAAAACAAACGTAATTTGGTCATTTTGAATTAAAAATCCACCAAACATTATGTAATTGTTTAAGTTTTAAAGTTTTCTTTTTCTGCAGAAACCTGAAAATGTTTTTATTTTAGACTGAATGATGAAATAAGTTAGTTCATTAATTTAAACTTTAAACAGCTGCTTTAGAATCTAAACTTCAATCTTTATGTGAAAATTACTATATAACATAAAGAAAATGAACTTTTATTGTGACGTTTTAGAGAAACAGTCACAACTTTCAGGATTTTTTTGCTGTAACAAAAACAATCACCAACATCTAACATAGATCCGTTCCTGTGTAGAGATGATTAAGCCCCTCCCACCTCCTCTGATCGCTCCTCTTTAGCGAGCGGTCATGAACGCCGTTTCGTCTTTTCTACCAACCTTCTCTTTTCTCCTCCAGGACTTCTGGGCAAAGCCTCGATTTCTATTGGTCCACAGGCGGACGGCGCCATGGGGCTGACCACGGGCATCGCTGACCAGGCGCCTCTGAGAGGAGGCTGCAGGAGGAGGAGCACGAAACACAAGGAGGACTTCAAGACGTGAACGGAGGAGCACAGACTTCAACCCCACATGGTTAATAACTGATGTCTGGAGGAGAGACCTCCCGGATCAGAACCTGAGGGGGGGTTTATATTGGACTTCTGTCCCAGAATGCAGCACCACGTGGAGCCAGAACATCACTATCATCTACCACAGTTGACATGCTTCCTCCTCATCCTCACCTTGTCCACACAGGAACCGACTCCGTTGCCTGAAGACATCAACCTGTCAAAAGAGAGACGTTGGTCTCCTGCTCCTCACAGAAACCCTCCAGCATCTTCTGCTGAAGGTTTCTGCACGTTTACTGAAATATAATCATCCACTGAACCAGTTAAAGTATGATTGGGAGAATTCAGCATCAATGCACTGAACTCAATTATATAAATAATTTAACGTGGTTTGATGTTTTCTTCTCCACCTGAGACGACCTATACACAATAAATTAAATAACATTAATTAATTTTTTAAATCTCGAAATCATTCATTTTTTTGCATCAAACTCATTTTGTGTTTTAAAACTATTCAAACTATTTTCCCACAATACTACAAAGCAGGGGGCGGGGTGCACGGGGGTGTAGTGGTTAGCACCCTCTCCTCACAGGGAGACGGCCCTGGTTGGGATAGGCTCCAGCAACCATACGACTCTAAATGGGATTATTTGGATTTGACGGCCAGCGGTGGAGTAAAACAGTTTGAAGATCGTTCACTCACTCCTGGGCGATGGGCGGTCCTGAAAAACACAAACAGTTTCCAGTCATTACTCTCCTGTTAGATCCACAGCAGAAATCTACAGTTCATTCTGAAGCTTTTAGAGTAAATCAACAAATAAATCTTTATTCATAAAGCATTTTAAAACACCTTAAATGTGCTTCAAATTAAAAACAAAAATAAAAAAAAACAGCATAAAATTACAAAAATCAATAAAACAAACATAAAAAGCATAAAAAGCCATTCTAAAAGGTAAGTTTTAAATACATTTTTAAAAGTTCTGATATCATGTGCAGTTCTGCAGAACCTTATTCCAAACAGTTCAGTTCTCAAAACTCCCAACTGTCCCTCAGTTTGACGTTATTATGAAGGAAACTAAATCATTAACCTGCACCTGCTCATCATTCATTACTTGGTTTAATTCTGTTCTATTACATCATTTGTATCTATTCTTTAGTATATTTTAATTCTATGACGTCTTGGGTTTGTGTAATTTTGCTTCTTGATCAGAACTCCTTTGAAAAAGAGATGAGTGGATCTCAAAGGGATTATTTTCCTGGTTAAATAATAAAACATAAGTGAGGGCCGGCACTGGTCGGTCCAGTGTTTGTGGTGACCTTTGGTGACCTGGACACATGCGTCAAACCCAGCATGGCTGCAGACCGGTGGAGTGAACCCGGTCCAGGTCACGGAGGTCGTTTGCTGGACTCAGATGTTTGAGTTTTACACACCAGAATGATGTTAAACTGAGATTTTTGTTCTGTTTTGAGGTTGGTTTGGATGAAGGTCGACCCGGCAGTGACGGCGGTCTCTCCTCACCTCGGCCCTGTAAGGTTCTTCTGGAGTACCGCCGGCTGGGTCTCCTCTCGAAGGAGGTCGAGCGCCGGGCTTTACTGGCCTTGGTCGTCTGATACTCCGTCTTTCCACTGGAAGGAGAAACAAGCGTTGGTGAACTTCAGCTTTCTGATGGTTTTGGAGCCAAAATGAACTGAAGGTCTGCAGCTGAACTCTGGACCATCCAGAACCTTCCAACAAGCTGAGTCAACATCACTGCTGCACCCAGAGCAGACGGAGCTGGAGCTGGTCTTCAGTCGTCTGCGTCTGCGTGTCCGTCTGCGCATGCGTCTGACCTGTATCTGAAGCGGGAGCCCATGCGGATGAATCCAGAGCGAGCAGAGTTCTTCTCCACCGGCCCTCTCAGCCTGAAGAAGGCGTGGTGCTCCACGGCGCACTTCCACAGGTGCTTGCAGGCTTTGGGATGGTCCATCCGGAACACGAAGGTGTGCTCCTGCTCCTTGCCCTTGGAGACACGATGAATTTATATAATATTTACAAAATACTAGTTTTGTCATTTATTTTGCTTTATTTCTCCATACCACCTTAAAAGTCAGACGTAGCTGTAGCTAGCGTCCAGTTGTCAGCCTCAACTTTGACCTTAACGGGAAAATCTTCATCACAAAGTTCAAACATTTTAACGAGAATTAAGATCTAATTAAATAAAGTTTCTGATTTGAGGAAACAGAATTTTCCTGCAGCGAGGCTGAATCCGGTTCAGAACCTTTAACACAGAAACAGTTTCTTTGTGATGAAAAATCACCCAATGATTTATGTAAAGACCAAATATGATCAATCTGTTTGCTCTGAAAGCTAATCAGTCTGGATTGATGTTAAAATGGATCTATTTGGGGGCAGAAAACGATGTCATGTTTCTATTATAGATTTTTATTTTTAATAAGAATTGATTTGTACAAATCAGCAACTTTGTTTCATTGAATCTTCTTCATCTGTTAAACAAAAATCTGATATTTTTTTAGACATTTTTAAACAAAATTTCTTGTAAGAGAAGTTTTTATGTAGATTTTCAAGAACCTGGAAACTTCAAAATACCAACTTCTACCAACAATATAGTGTCTACTTATTGTTGGTAGAAGAAATTTTAAAAACCGGGAAAAAAATACTTAAACTGAGAAAAATAAAAACTTCTGGGAAAAACAAAAAAAACCCAGATAATAAAAACAAATAAAATATAAAAAAAAGAAAAATAAAAACCTTTTTGGAAGAATGTTTAAAAAGAGAACAATAAAATAAACAGAGAATTAAAAACTTATTGGAAAAACAAAAAAAAAGTTTTTTTAATTGAGAAAATAAAAACCTTTAAAAACTGAGAAGAATAAAAAATGTTTCAGGAAAATAAAAAAACAGAAAATTTAAAAAAACAAAAAAATTGAGAAAAATAAAAAATTTTCAAAAAACTTTTTTAATACAAAGAAAAAAATTTAAGAACGGAAAAAATTTTAAAACAGAATTTTTTTTGTTAATTGAAAACTTTTGGGAAAAACAAAAATTAGATTTCTACTAAACAAAAATGAAAACGTTTAGGCTAATAAAACTGTAGTTAGCAGAACTAATAATACAAACATTTTTATGCTAACTGAATGATGAATTAAACCAACAATATTATCTACTTTAAACCAGTCTGTGGCCTGATAAAGGTTAGAGACTGCTGGTCTATAATAAATAAACCATAAATACTGACTCAGCTGGTTTACAAACCGGTAACTGTTTACTGTGGAGTAACTGTAGAAAAATAAACATATGAAAGCTACAAACCTGAGACAGTAGTCTAGAAATAGTTATTATATATTTATCTAGAAAATATCAACTTTCCGTCATTCTGCTCCAGAATGTTTGCAGCTTTTTCCGCCCGTTTGTGTTTTTGTGTGACCGAGATATTTGGGTTTGTTTGTAAAGTAACGATGACTCTTCATGAAACAAGATAGTCTAAATAAAGCTCATGTGTCAAAGTCGAGGCCTGGGGCCAGATCATTTTATTTTATTGTAAATAATGACCCGATGTTGTGTTTATATCTAACTTGTATAATTTTGACCAAACATATTTTCATGGAGAGTGAAAGTTATTTAAGGTTTAAATTGATTTATTCTGGAATAATATTCCTGACTTTTTATTACTCAGAATTATGTTAAAAATTTTTAAAGTTTTAAAAATCGTCACTCTGCTAGATTTTTGGACTATTTTGGCATTTAGGAGTTCAGCTAATATTTCAGCTACATGCTAGCTGTTTGGACTAACCTAATTTTTTGTAAATTTTTTGGCTAATATGGCATTTTAGGTAATATTTTGTCTGGTTATCAGCTTCAGTATTTTCAGCAATCAATTTCAGCATCTTCAGCGGCCAAATTCAGCTTACAGTATTCACACTAGCATCATCACAGGTAATCCTATACATCTAGTTCATAGTTTAGTTAAAAAGTTACGTTTTTAAAGTTTAAAAAATGCTGTTACATAGTGTTCAATAAATATTTATTCTTTTCTGCTTGTGACCTCAGGTGAGTTTTGGATTTTTGCTCCTTGTGCGATTGAGTTCGACACCTGTGATCTCAGCCAATCATAATCTCTAATCCTGTTGTTGACACGCCCAGTTTCTGACAGAAAGTCCCTTTAGTGGATCACGCACTCGAGATCGAGTCACAGCCAAAACAAATACACAGTAACTTGGATTAGATTCTTTCCACTTTTTCATGTTCGGATTCTGAAGGAAGTTTTATTTTGAAAAACCACCATATTCTGCACATTCGATCTATTTTTTTTGATGCAGGCCAGGACGTTCTCCTCGGTCCTGTGTCTTAAATTCATCATCTACTTTCTTAAAGCAGCTACTCTGACTGCTGCATGAAACTAAAACAAATAATTAAAAAAATAAAAGCCTGTGGGAAGTTTCTTTGGGAGAAAAGAACTAAATTTCATGCTGTTGCATTTTGATTTAAAAAAAGAAAAAGATTTTCTGAAAACCAGAAGCTTCCAGAATGTTAACAGTAACTTTGAGCTGTGACAGACTGCTGGTGAAAATACAGTCTGACAGTAAACAAGTCGAGGTTGCAGACCTCTGACCTGCGTCTCTGTTAGAAGAGTTCCAGGTTTAACATTCTGGAACAGTAACGATGTTGTTACAGACAGAGAGGAGGTCGATGACCTCGTCACAGTAAATCTGTTTCTACAAACGTGTCTGAAAACTGAACAACAACACAACAAAAACCAGTTTTCCTGTTTTCTGTTAAACAGAAACTCAGATCCAGACCCCCCCGTACTCAGGTTGCACTCGTGTGTGTGTGTGTGTGTGTGAATGGTGCATACCAGGAATGCCAGAGGGGGTAGGCTTCTTTATTAACCTGACTCAAAGACTCATGGGACGGACACAAACAAGCCCCCCCCTCCCGTACAGTACAGAACCAGCAGTTCCTTCACAAGCTTTAACAGAGACGCAGCTTCAGTCTGAACGTCTGGCAGACAAAAACTGAAGCTGGGATTCTGTCAGAGCGGGGTCATCGGAGGTCATCGGAGGTCGGTCGTTTTAGCAGCACTTTAGGATTTGACCAAAACACAAAGGAGAGCCGAGGAACTGGAGACTGAAGCTCTGACGGTCACGCTGGTTTCTAAGCTGCAGTGACTCAGGAACCCAACGTGACCTTCAGGAGAACAAAACTCTGATGAAGAACGAGGACGACGGCGAGGAGCGCGTGTTCTCACCTGGTCGTCATCTTCAACCACCACCAGAGTCAGCTTGCTCTTCTTGAAGTCCAGACGAGTTATCTTGGGCCTGGAAAGAAAAGAGACGCCGAAGTCACTCCGACAGGCCAGAGGAACGCCGTCAGGAAGCCGCAGACACACCCACCAGAAGAAGAGTCCGATCTTGGTCTGGCCTTCGAACACCAGAACTCCGGTGGGGGTCAGTCCCAGACTGTACTCGTTACCATCGCGGGCCTGCGGGTCAGAGACGGACCAAACAGAACCACTGTCATGATGGAAACAGGAGGAATCGTCTGTCATTCATCCACACAGACACACGCATACGTATGTGCAAAGACTGCTGGGAAAAACACAAACTTCAGAGAAAAAGTTTAAAAAACGAGAACTTTTTTTTAATTCAGTAAAAAAAGCAAAAATTGAAACTTTTAGTGAAAATGAAAACAAACCAAAAAAATTCTGAGAAAAAGAAAAATTTCAGTTAGAAACAAAAACTAGAAAAATAAAAAGTTAGCTAGAAGAAGAAACTAATAATATAATACACAGAAATACACGGACAGCAGGGGAAAGATTACTATTGAGGAAAAACTTCTAAAAACTGAGAAAAAAATGCTTAAACTGAGAAAAATAAAAACTTCTGGGAAAAACAACAAAAACAGAAATAAAAAAAATTTAGAAACCGAGAAACAATTAAAAAAATAAAAAGAAAAACCTTTGAAAAGAATGTTTAAAAAGACAAAAATAAAATAAAAAGAAAATTAAAAACTTATTGTAAAAAAAACAAAAAAAACTTTTTTAATTGAGAAAATAAAAAATGTTTTAAGGAAAATTTTAAAAAATGAAAAATAAAAAAAAATGTCTGCAAAAAACAAAAAAAATTGAGAAAAAAATAAAAACTTTTTTAAATACAAAGAAAAAAATTTTAACAAAGAATTTTTTTGTTAATTAAATTAATGAAAACTTTTAGGAAAAACAAAAAATAGATTTCTTTTTTTAAAAAACTAAACAAAAATGAAAACTTTTGAGCAAAATAAAACTGTGGAACTAATAATATAAACATTTTTATAGTAACTGAATGATTGAATAAAAGTAATTTCTGCATCAAACCAACAGAAACACTCCAGACCCCAAAAGATTTAAAGAAAAAAAACTTCTGATTGAAAACCTTTTTGGACCAAAGAGGTTCTGATTGGTGCTTAACTACCGAGACCTTCACCAGAGAAGGACCGCCCAACCCTCAGCAGTACCACACAAATACACTAGTGGGTTTATCCAAAAATCTGGATTCATTTCTCCATGACTCGTCACAAAAATGAAGATCCGTTTCAGTTACCATGGAGATTCATTCTGTTATCCTGGGTTGAGATTACAGTTTAGTCCAGAATCATCTGATCCATTTAGATAAAGTTACCATGGAGACCAGACCTAAGAGCAGAGCAGATAACATCCTGGAAAACCGTCTGTTCAATAGAACTGTTTCCTTACTTCACAGACGACTCACATTAAAACACCACAAATGTAGATTTTATTCAATGTAACTAAAATTTAAAATGCTAGAAACTAATAAATAATCAAACGAAACGTTGGCTGGAAACTTCAGGTTCTTATCCAGCAGGTTCTGTGTTTGCAGAACTTCTGCTTCATGAGTTTAATCCCATCACCCCGGATTGTTCTGGAAGGATAAAAATAATCTGTAAATCTTTGAAAGAATAAACGCAGACGATCAAATAAAACATTTTATGATCCGGATCCTTCAGGCAGCAGCGACAGACCTGAGGCCTTCACATCCACCTCGCAGCTTCCACAACTTTCCCACAAAAAAAGAAAAAGAAAAAAAAAAGTCTGGAGTGCTGCTGTCATGGCAACAGAACTGACCCACCGACTCCCTCCTTTGTGGCGACGGTGCGTTCAGTGACGCTCGGAAATCGCAGAACCGTATCTGCCCAGCAGATGGGACGTCTGAACTTTTCTCGTTCCTCCTTAAGTTTTACTGACTGAGATGAAGGGGTCACGAACCTTCACCATGTGCATGTCCACGCCGTACATCTCCAGCCACTTGGCTTTGTTCAGGTAGTTGATCTCAGCTTGTGCTGGAGTCTGACCTCTGAGAAATGAAGACAGGATGGAAAACAGCAGCGGCAACAACAACAGAAAAGCAGCCGTCTGCGCAGCCGTCTGCACCTGCACTCCTTCCAGGCGCTGTAGATGGCCCGCTCCAGATCCTCCGTCTGCTCGGGGATGAACCTGAACTCTGACACCAGGTCCAGGTTGTGCTCCAGAGGGTCGCAGTCGCCCAGCTCCGCTGAAACCACACAAACACTCGCAGGGTCATGAAGCAGCTCCGAGCTGATCCGGACCAGAGAACCGGAGGAGGAGCTAAGTCAGAGACTCTGATGCGTTTGGACATAAACGATGAGAAAACGTGTCAGTTAAAGCGGTGATTGATGACTGCCAGAGTCCCGTCAGGTCCGGGATGAATGTGAACGTTACAGTTAAAGAGATGAAGCCGGCTCTCGAAAAGAAGGAGAAAGATCAGCTGAGAGGGGAGACAGAGCGGGGGCCGGATTATGGGGCCCCCCGACAGGATCCCGCACTAATGAGCTGGCCTGTGTCCCACAGTGACTTTCTGCATGTGATCCCTGAAGGTCTGCGGCGACTGAGATTACACAACCGCATCTGACGGCTGAGGCCGAATCGGGACCTGAAGGTATGTGATGGCTGCTGCTGGTGTCTGCATCCTGACCCGTCCTCCTGCTCACCTGCCAGGAGTGATGCCATAAACTATTATCTTAGTGGTCGACTAATCACACATTATTATTTCTGATTAATCGGGTCATGCAGAAAGTGGATGTTAAACACATCTTAACCATCATTAGCTTTAAACCAACTAAAAACTAAATATATCCACACTGACATTATGCTTGTATGAATGCTATAAGCTGAATTTGGCAGCAGATCAGCTATAAGCTAGATAGCTGAAAACGTTGAAGCTGATGGCCAGATAAAATATTAGTAACATGCCAAATTAGCCTTAAAAATAAAAAAAGCCTGAGTTAGCCAAAACAGCTAGCATGTAGCAGAAATATTAGCTAAATTTCAAAATAGCCTGAAAAATAAAAAGTATAAATTAGCCAAAATAGCTAGCAAGTAGCTGAAATATTAGCAAAACTTAAAATTAACCTGAAAAAAATAAGCTAAAATAGTTAGCATGTAGCTGAAATATTAGCTAAAAACCTGAAAAACTTTTTTTGAAAAAGCCTTAGTTAGCCAAAACAGCTAGTGTATAAGTGAAATATTAGCAAAACTCAAAATTAACATGGAAAAAATGAAAAAATCCTAAATTAGTCAAAATAGTTAGTCTGAAGCTGAAATATTAGCTAAATTCCAAAAAAGCTTTTAAAAAAATAAGAAAAAGATAAGTTAGCCAAAACAGCTAGCATACAACTGAAATATTAGCTAAACTTCAAAATAGCCACAAAAAAACAAGCCTATATTAGCAAAATTAGTTAGCATGAAGCTGATATATTAGCTAAGTTTCAACATAGAAAAAAAAGCATAAATTAGCCAAAACAGCTAGCATGTAGCAGAAATATTAGCTAAATTTCAAAATAGACTGAAAAATAAAAAGTATAAATTAGCCAAAATAGCTAGCAAGCAGCTGAAATATTAGCAAAACTCAAAATTAACCCGAAAAAAATAATATAAAAATAGTTAGCATGTAGCTGAAATATTAGCTAAAAACCTGAAAATTTTTTTTGAAAAAGCCTTAGTTAGCCAAAACAGCTAGTGTATAAGTGAAATATTAGCAAAACTCAAAATTAACATGGAAAAAAATCAAAGAAAATCCTAAATTAATCAAAATAGTTAGCATGTAGCTGAAATATTAGCTAAATTCCAAAAAAAAAACTTTAAAAAATTAAGAAAAAGATAAGTTAGCCAAAACAGCTAGCAAACAACTGAAATATTAGCTAAACTTCAAAATAGCCAAAAACCAAAACAAGCCTATATTAGCAAAAATAGTTAGCATGAAGCTGATATATTAGCTAAGCTTCAACATAGCAAAAAAAGCATAAATTAGCCAAAACAGCTAGCATGTAGCTGAAATGTTAGCTAAATTCCAAAACAGCCCCCCAAAAAATAATAAAAAGCTCAAGTTAGCCAAAACAGCTAGCATACAACTGAAATATTCGCTTTTTTTTTTAACTTTCAACTTTACTACTCTGACTCCATATAATATAAAGTAACGACTAATCAATTATTAAATTAGTCGTCAACCAATCCTGGCAGCCCTTCCTGGCAGGTGGAGCTAAAGATTCTTGATTAGCACCTGCCAGGTATTTAAGCCAGAGTGGGCGGGGCAGAGCAGAGGAGTTGTGCTGGTTTGTTTGGTTCTCCTTCCTTCGTATGTCCTCAGCAGTCTTGTACTGCTGGGTTTTGTTATTTTAGTTTGGACCTTGGCAGTCTTTGTTTCTTTTTGTTAGTTGTCTCTCATAAGGCAGACTCAGCAGGGAGACACTGATGGAAGACGAAGGCTCTTACCCTGCAGCGAGAAGGCCCCCAGCTCCACCGCCGTGTCAAACGGACACTCCAGCCTGAAACGACAGGTGTGACAGTCACACACCTGCAGACCTGCAGAACAGAATGACCTCCGCTCACAGAAACACCTGTTTATCTCAAACTGCTTTAGAGGGGAGGTTTTTTATTTTTATTTTTTATTTTTTACTCCTCGGGTTAATTTGAAACAGTCTTCAAGCTCACAGAGACACAGAAACACTATGGAAGTGGCTGTCATGCAGACACAGCCCTCTGTACTGGGAGAATCTCTAATAATAATCAAATAAACCCAAACGATGAGACATGATCACTGATATATTTGTAAATAATATATAAATAACCCAGATTTATTTCTCAACATCATCTGTGTCTTCCATATGAGCTCAGGATCACATTTAACAAGCGACGAGGAGCAAATTCATCACACGGCGAAGAGGGGCGGGGCGTGTGAATTCTTCGCGAGAATCACGCTCTGTGTGAACGCACACCAAAAAAAAAGTTACATCAAGAGTTTACAATGTATGGCGTCAGCAGCAGATCGACTAAACTAAACTAAACCAACTGGACCCCCCGCCTGAAAATTCCTGAAAATTAAATTAAATTAAATTAATTCCTGACGTTTAAGATCGCTGATTCAGTTTCCTAATAAATATAGTAATGTAAACAAATCTTCACAATAAAGTGTCGATGAAGCTTCCTGTTTTCAAAGTAAGACAAGTAAGAGCTCTTTTTGAGACTGAAGTTCCGCTCAAGCTTTAGCTGCAGAGTTTACACTGTTGTGGTTTAAATGTAACGGATGTAATCAACGTGAATCAGCGATTGAGATTTTGCTAAATGTGATGCTTAGTTAGAACGTGAAATGTTGAGGAATGAACAACAAAAGCAGTGATTTTATGCTTTTTATGTTATTTATGTTCCTGCTGAACTTAACCAGAATATTGACATAAAAAAGGACAAAACTTGTTTAAAGAGACAACCACCATTTCTTTCTAAATCTCTGTACGTTTATCAGTTTTATTCTTTCTGATCTCCTGTTCTAATTAAAGCTATAAATGATAGTGATTTAATACATATAATTTACATGTTCATTCCTCCAGTAAAAACACACATTATATAAAAACATCATAAAAAATGAGATTCGTGAATCAACTGGGTTGGCCGCTGGCGCGCCGATCCACAGCCCTAAACCCCGCCCCCCCCGGGCTTCTGGTGACAGACCCCACCAACGCTGAACGGGAGGAAACTGTGAGGAAAACAAACGTACTTGCCACTGAGGACGTCCTGCTTCAACTGCAGCACAAACAGGTACCTGTGAACAGGTGAACGCCAAGAAACTGTTTTTATGGACGATAAGACATAAAAAAAATGTGTTTCCATTCAAACATTCTCAAATGAAGGAGCATGGAGGATGTAAAGTGACAGACTGACAGACACACATTCATGTCTAACAGAGACAGATGCTTCGTTCATGTCCAACACGTTTCTACTGAACAGTTATAGTCTGCTGGAAAACCTCTGCTCCTCACAAACCACTAAACCTCCTGCAGGCTCCCAGAAGCCCCTCCCTCTCACCTGGTGAGCTCCTCATGAAGGTTGTTTGGTTCTGACGAGTAGAACTTGACTCTCATGTGAAGGCAGTAGGGAGGTCCGACAGAGAGAGATGAGACAGAGAGAGAGCAGACAGAGAGCAGAGACAGAGGAGCAGACAGAGGAGCAGACAGAGGAAGCAGACAGAGGAGCAGACAGGAGGAGCAGGAGGAGGAGGAGCAGACAGAGGAGCAGACGGAGGAGCAGACGGAGGAGCAGACAGGAGGAGCAGACAGAGGAGCAGACAGAGGAGCAGAGAGGAGCAGAGAAGAGACAGATAGAGGAGCAGATAGAGGAGCAGATAGAGGAGCAGATAGAGGAGCAGATAGAGGAGCAGACAGAGGAGCAGAAGCAGGAGGAGCAGACGGAGGAGCAGACGGAGGAGCAGACGGAGGAGCAGGGAGGAGGAGCAGACGGAGGAGCAGAGAGAGGAGCAGACGGAGGAGCAGACGGAGGAGCAGACAGGAGGAGCAGACGGAGGAGCAGACAGAGGAGGAGCAGACGGAAGAGCAGACGGAGGAGCAGACAGAGGAGCAGACAGAAGAGAGCAGACGGAGGAGCAGACAGAGGAGCAGACAGAAGAGCAGACGGAGCGTTCCAACTCACTTTTCACTTGTTTTTTGATGCTTTTGGTGACGTCCAGCCAGTGCTGCAACAAAACATGAGGGTTGAATGCAGACACGCCTGCAGCAGAACTCAGAACCTTTAGGTGATTTCTTATGAGCCAGAAGATAAAAACCTAATGAAGCTTTTTAACATTTGATCAGAAGAACGTCTTATTTACCAAAAATGTCTTTTTTTATACAGATGATTTGGTAAAAACTAGATGACTACGTTTTTGATGAGTAAAACTCATCGACTGTAAATGAGAACTGGACTGAGTGACTCCTCCCCCTTGGAGTTCCAAACAGGAAGTGGCTCCTAAATCCCATAAACTTCTATGTAGAAAGAACCAACTGACCAATCATATGCCTTGATAAAAGTAGGAGGAGCCTGCTGGCCCCCACATCAACACATCCAAGCTCTCTCCTGAGTGGTGAGACTGGTTGCTATAGAAACGATGACTGACCAATCACTGCTGACTGAAGATATCTGGCTCCAACATGGTGGAAAAATTGTGATATTTAATTTAATAACCTCAACTTTTCTGTCTCATTAGAACGTCTAGTCCACATGTGTCAAAGTCGAGGCCCGGGGGCCGGATCCGGCCCTCCAGATCATTTTATTTTATTGTTATTAATGACCCGATGTTATCTTGTGCTCATTTCTAACTTATCTAACTTATTTCTAACATTATATAACTATAATTTTTAAAAAATATATTTCTATGGAGAGTAAAATATTGAAAGTTGTTTAAGGTTTAAATTGATTTATTCTGGAATAATATTCCTGCATTTTTATTATTAGAATTTTGTTATAAAGTTACGTTTTTACATTTTTTAAAATTGGAATTCTGCTAATTTTATGGACTATTTTGACATTTACTAAGATTTTTTAGGCTGTTTTGGAATTTAGCTAATATTTCAGCTACATGCTAGCTGTTTTGGCTAATTTCAGCTTTTTGGGGATATTTTGAATTTTAGCGTTTTTACAGCTTCAGTGATTTTAGCTATTAATTTCAGTATCTTCAGCTATCATTAGTACCTCCAGCCGCCAAATTCAGCTTACAGCATTAACACTCGGCAGGTAATGTTACATATATAGTTCATAATTATGTTAAAAAGTTACAGTTTTAAAAATGTAGTTTTATAGTGTTCAATAAATGATTATCCTCAGGTGTGTTTTGGATTTTGGTCACCTGTGTGTCTGAGTTTACACCCCTGATCTAGTCGATCAAAGAGTCAGTCGATATCCAGTCAAACACATCATAACACTGACATGAGACAGAAAAGGTGAAGTTTTTCTATTGAGTTTCTGGGTCATTGAAATTAAAAACACCAAAATATTTAAGATAAAACGTAAAATGTTGAAATTTAAAAATGGAGGGTTCAAAAAAATTCAGAAAGAGAATTCAAAGGTTTAAGACATTTAGAATCTAATGGAACAGAAACACATTTATATATACACATAAACAGAGTGTTTCCTGGTGTAGTTTGTTTCTCTGCTTCATCAGACCTGGTCCAGTTTGATGAAGAGCTTCATGATGAAGGGTGGAGGGCGTCTGGGGTCACATGACTCTTCCTCTGCCGCTCGCGCAGCACAAACGTGCGTGATGCAAACAGAACGTCCGTTTATCTTCACAGACAAACCGGCTGATAACAGGAACTCCCAGCTCCTTCTCCTCCTCGGCTCTCCCCCACATTCCTCCCTCAGCCTGGTGCCCCCCTCCCGTCCCCCCTCCGGCGGGAGCCCGACCGACAGCGATGATGACGTTAAGGTCCGCGAGACGCCACACGAACGGCTGAAGGAACCCGGAGGTCCCCACAGAACCAACGGGCCCGGCTCTGGAACGGAACCGCCGCGGTCGGGACGACTTACTGGAACCTGAGCGTAGTCCATGAAGCGCAGGCCGAAGTAGTCCTTCTCCACGATGTCCAGGTGATACATGATCTGCTCGAACAGCTCCTCCCCTTTGGCTTTTTTCTGAGGAGGAAGAACAGAAGACTGAAGGAGAACGAGGAGCTCAGAGCAGTAAAAGAAATACTTGAGAGTACTAGTACGCACAAAAACACAGAAGATGAAAGGTTTTTATTCTGTTACAGTTTTCTGAGCCGACGGGAGTTTGAAAGCAGACAAAGTGGAGATCCACGTCTCAGCGGGACGAGGCGTACCAGGTACAGCCTCGTAAAGCTCCTTCACATGCACGCTCACATGCACGCTCCTCCCCCACGCAGGCGGCTGCACATCCCAGCAGTCGAGCTGCCGACTGCGCAGGTGACCGCGTCCAGCCATGAGGGCGAGGGCCGCTGTACCACGGCTGGCCTGGTTTCAACACAAACACTCTTCCCAGGAGATCTGCTCAGCTCGGGGGGGGGCGGGCCCCATGTTAGCTGGCATGGTGCACCCCCAAAAAAAAGGGGGGGGGGAATACAAAGGGCTTATTGTGCATTGATGCGCGTCGTCCGGGGGTCTTGTTCTGGAGCCCGTCTGCTGGTGAGCAAATATCTCTGTCTGCAGGAGACCCCCCCACAGCCCCCCAAGACCGCAGAAACCCCTCTTTTAAAGAAAAGACCATCCATGCTCTAGTCTGACATCCCATAATTTAAAACCAGTTCAGTGTTTATGACACAGGATCTGTGGGAGGAGTTTCGACCTTCAGATCTAACGTGATGAAAACCTTCATACGACCAGAAACCGTCTATGGGGGGGCTGCCTCACCCCCACCATCCAGAGACAGAAGAATAAAGAAAAGCAGGAAGTCACCAGATTTAATGAAAGGTTGTTTGGACTCTGTGTGGGCGTTGATGCTCTTTGGTTGTGGGATCCCCTAACAACAGCTGACTGGAGAAAAACACACGCATGCAAGTATGCACACACACACGTGTAGACACAAGTGCACACACATGCAGACATGCACACATAAGCATATGAATACACACGCTAACATACATACATACATGTAGGGCTGCCACAAACGATTATTTTAATAGTCAACTAATCGGGTCATGCACTAACTGGATGTAAAGCACACATCTTAATCATTATTAGCTTTAAACAAACTAAAAACTAAATATATTCACACAAGCATTATCTGTGTGAATGCTGTAAGCTGAATTTTGAAGCTGAAGCGAGTGACGACAGCGAAGATGCTGAAATTGATAGCTAAAAACACTAAAGCTGATAGCCACTAAAATATTAGCTAAATGCCAAATTAGCCTAAAAAATAATTTAAAAGCCTCAGCTGGCCAAAACTGCTAGCATGTAGCTGACATGTTAACTTAACTCCAAAATAGCCTTAAAAAACTGAAAGAAATCCTACATTTTTCCAAAATAGCTAGCATGTAGCTTAAATATTAGCTAAATTCCAAAACTCCCTAAAAACTTTTTTTCAAAAAGTTTAAGTTAGCCAAAACAGCTAGCATCTAGCTGAAATATTAGCTAAACACCAAATTAGCCAAAAAAACGGAAAAAAGCCTACATTAACCAGAATAGCTAGCTTGTAGCTGAAATATTAGCTAAACTCCAAATTAGCCTAAAAAACAATTTAAAAGCCTCAGCTAGCCAAAACTGCTAGCATGTAGCTGACATATGAACTTAACTAAAAACTGAAAAAAAATCCAAAATTTTCCAAAATAGCTAGCATATAGCTTAAATATTAGCTAATCTCCAAAACACCCAAAAAAACTTTTTTTTCAAAAAGCTTAAGTCAGTCAAAACTGCTAACATCTAGCTGAAATAATAGCTGAACACCAAGTTAGTCTAAAAAACTGAAAAAAGCCTAAATTAACCAGAATAGCTAGCTTGTAGCTGAAATATTAGCTAAACTCCAAAATAGCTTAAACGAACCTTGATAAATGCCAAAATAGTCTAAAAAGCTAGCATATTTTTATTATAACTTTCAACTTTACGACACTCTAACTCCATATATTATAAAGTAACGACTAATCGACTATTAAATTAGTCGTCGACTATTTTAATCGTCGATTAGTCGTCGATTAGTCGACTAATCGTGGCAGCCCTACATACATGCAGACACAAAAACATGCAGTCAAGAGCGCTGCAGCAGAGCGAGGACTACACGGAGATCGTTATAAATTATGTTAAAATATCTAAGGTAACAACTACAGTAAAGTCACAGCAGCTGGGTTTCTATTACATACTAGCATAAAACTTAATCGAAACTGTAGAAATGCTAAAACAACTTAGCAATGACACTGTTTCCATTAAATCCTGATTATGCTAATAAACATAAACCAACTGATAAGTCAATAACACGGATGTGAACATTACTTTGATACATTCACATCTCTATTGGTCATCATCTATCAAAGGAGACGTCGGCGTCTTATTCAGGCCGTGGAGCGGCGAGCTCGGGAACAAGGGATTCTGGGAAATTGTGGTTTACAGAGGAGATGTGGATCCAACTATTTTAGAACGACACGCTCAACATATGATGAGCCACTGCACGGCTGAGCGTGGGATCCGCTTGATGGTCATGTGACTCGTTTAATCAAAATTAACATATTTGTGAATCATGAACAGCTGAAATACAGTCATCGACGGAACGCTGCCTCGTGATTTAGCTCCCATTCCAGATCCAATCCAATTTTTAGAAGAAACTGGCTTTTATTAGAAAGTGAAGTGAAAAAAAAAAAGAAAAAAAAAGGTTTAGATCGCATCTGTGTAAAAGCAGAATAAGTTCTAAGACATAAAATGTAACAGGAAGTGTCCTGCGGGACCGTCCTCCCTACTGTCCCGACCCGTCCTTAACAGAGCGGGAATTTCCGGACGGTCCAGCTGGTGGAGGAAACGGCGAGAACCGTTAGAGCATCAGCTCGACCAAAAGCTCCAGCAGCGGCGTGGATTTATCAGCACGCCACCACAACGAGCTGACATGACTTTAACCGTTTCATAAATGTATCGATTCAGAGCCACAATAAGCTGCAGGTTGACGGTTCGAGTCTCAGATTCAGTTTCAGGAAAAACATCCAGCAGAAAAAATGACTAGTTCTGCCACAAACGATTATTTTAATAGTCGACTAATCACAGATTATTTTTTCCGATTAGTCGACTAATCTGTTCATGGCCAAAGTGGATGTAAAGATGCTGAAGTTGATAACCAGCTAAAATATTAGTTAAATGCCAAATTAGCCAAAAAATAAAAAGAGCCAAAGTTAGCCTAAATAGCTAGCATGCTGCTGAAATATTAGCTAAATTCCACATTAGCCTTAAAAAAACGGAAAAATACTATACTAGCCAAAACAGCTAGCATATAGTTGAAATATAAGCTAAACTCAAAAGTTGCCTAAAAAACGTAAAAAAGCTAAAGTTAGCCGAAATAGCTAGCATGCTGCTGAAATATTAGCTAAACTCCAAAATAGCCTAAAAAAACCTTAATAAATGCCAAAATATTCCAAAAAGCTAGCAGAATGCTATTATAACTTTCAACTTTACAACACTCTAACTCCATATATTATAAAGTAACGACTAATCGACTATTAAATTAGTTGTCGATTATTTTAATAGTCGATTAGTCGACTAATCGTGGCAGCCCTAAAAATGACTAGCAAGAAATAACCGGAATTTTTTATCTGAACTTCTAACAGACACTCCAACCGTCTCAGGAGTGAGAGGTAGCTCCGCCCCCCTCCTTACCGGCAGGTCCACGCTGACGTCCGTCCCGTCCAGCAGGGAAACCCGGCAGGTGATGATGGACTTTGCGTCCCCGGCGGCAGGAATGTGGGTGGTGGCGCGCTGGGCCTCCCGCAGCCGCGCCTTCTCCGCGTGTTTACGGATGGAGCGGCGGCCCAGCGTCCTGCGCAGAAAACTCAGCATGATGGGTGAGGGAGGGGGCAACAACGCCAAACCTGACGGGGGAAAAAACAAGAATGAAGCTTGAGGGATGCTCAAGTTTCAGCTGAGAGTCCAAGCTCAGCAAAAGGGAGGCGGTGTCGAGATGAGAAACAAAACATCCAAAGACAGAAGGAGCTCTACCGGCGTATCAGCTCAGATAAAACATGGACAAACTTTATGAAGAGCGAATAAGCATTTTAGACTCTAAAGCAGAACACCCCCCCCCCCCCTCCCCCAACATATTGTGTTTATAGCCTTTCATAAAATACAAAATATATGAGGAGAACTGCTCAGAGCATAACCATGTGTCAAAGATCCGACTTCCCCTCATTTCCTAACTGTTGTCTTTGTTCAGATACACACGTGCAAAGATCAAACCCTGCGGCGTTACAGGCCACGCCCACAAATCCGTGAGGTGTGTCTGCAGGTGAGCTATACAAACCAGTGTCGTGTTTTCACAACCTTCACGGCTGCTTAAGAAACCACACCAGGAATCTCCACTGCTTTTGTTTTGCGTTTTTCAAAAGTCAAACTGCGCTACAACCCTCTGTTGGACACGGTGGTGGTACTATCATGGTTGAGAAAGCTTAATCTGTGTTTGCAAAAGCGTAAGTCAGGACTGAAACCAGAGAAATGATTTTCAGGAGAGTCAGAGTCACAGAACCGCAGAATGAACTCATGATGGACAGAATTAAGGAGTGAAGGTGAACCGCAGTCCTCTGAGGTGAGATCATCACCGCTCTACTGTCACAGCAAAACACTGAACATTTAACAGCATTATTATTGAGTTTTAAACATTATTGGAGCTTATTCAGGACAAAAGGCTGGAATTATAATCTGAAAAAAAACGTTTATTGATTAAAGTTACATTTCTGGTCTTTTTGATTGATTAGTGAATTGAAATGGATTAATAAAGTTGCTCCACATTCATGTTGACTGGAGTTTAATCATCATTTTGTGACTCTGATCCAGTAGAAATCTAAATTTTAGTCCTTTTCCTCCTTAATTTCAAGGAAATCTAAGGACTAAACTCCCTGGAGACCACAGTCTTTGTATGGGCCAGTATTATTTGAAACCCAAATAAAACAAATGACAAGAAATATTCGTGTTTGGCCAAAAAAAAAAAAAAAAAAGAAAAGGAAAATTTCCAAAAAAAATTTCTATTCTTAAATAAAGTTTAAAAACTCAAAACGTCATTTTAAAAACTTTTTTTCCCACTATCAACTTTTTTTTTATTTTGAAATTTTCCGATTTGAAAACAAGGGAAAATAGTTTAAAGTAAAAAATTAAAAATAAAAAAGTACTGAAATTGAGATTTTGAGTTTTGAAACCTACAAAAGAAATAAAAAAAAAAAGAAAATTTGAAGCTGAAAATAATTAAGTTTCTTTAAGAATAATAGAAAGTTTCAGAAATGTTTATTTATCTGTCATTTGACCAAACACAGATACTTTTTTCCATTTGTTTTATTTGAGTTTCAAATAATATCGTCCCTAACTCAGCTCCATAAGTTTGTTGTAGTCGGTCACAGAATCTCGTCAAACACCGTAACCCTCAGAAAACGTTAGCTAGCCGCGCTCGGCTCCGAGATGAGGAAAAACTCTCCGTTAGAGGAAAAAAGGCGCCGAAAAGCGTCCAAAACCCCGCGGAGAGTCTCCACCGCGACAGAGGGGTTTCCATCAAACCACGAAAACAGTTTAATCCTCACCGGTGAGGCCCGGGCCTGGAGCACCTGAGGCGGACAGGAGCAACAGGTGTGCGCTCGGAAAACCCCGCGGAGCCGCCGCCGAGAGCGAGTCCCGGCCGCGGGTTAGTCTCCGGCCCCGCGAGTGAGCCCCGGACAGCAAAACGAACGCCGCCCCGATACACTTGTAGCCGCGCGGACGTCTGGATGATGGGATACTTACAGAAAAAGCTCCCCGGAGGAGGACTTCGCCGCCAAAGCCCGCCGCCCGCGCGGTCACGGCTGCGGGGGACGCTCGCACATCCCCGGGGCTCCGCCGCGCTCCTCTGCTCCTTAGGGTTCCGCCCGAGTTCTCCTCCGTCACCTCCGCAGGAGAATTTTCTTTCCCAGATCCCAACAAAAAAGTAGGAGTCAGGCTCTCTGCCGGATGTGACGTCACCACAAATCCCCAACAAAAGCTCTATTAGCATTTTTAAAGACGCACGCGGCTCGTTCCTCCGAGATTCTACCAACGTTAGTTTGTTTAAAAGATGAACTTTGATTTAGTTTATTTTTCTAAACTTTATTCACACAAAAAAGAGCAAACATCAAAGTGGAAGACCGCCAAATCAGGTAAACTAACTTATAACTTATAAAGCAAGTTCATTAAATTTAAATTATCTTAAATATGGTTTCATGTCGGTTCTATTAAAGTTATTAAAGGGTTAAAATTCCAGTGCCCCCCTCCCTGACAGATAGAGCCTGGGAACTCTGGAGCAGAAGACAGAGAGGGTCTCAAACATCTGCATTCATGGTTTTTGAGGAACATCAGTGGGAGGGAGGGGCCCAAGGTGAGGGGAGACACTCCCCTTCCCCTCAGGGTTCAAAATAACGAGTTAAAAATTAAAATTTCTGAGAAAAAATTAAATCAATTTGAATTGCAAACCTTTGACAGCAGCACCCCCTGCTGGTTAGTTGAGGTAGTGCAGTGTGTGAAAACTGGAGACCTTTATGACCTTTCTACTCAGATTTACAGTCATCAAGGAGAAACAGATGTTTGGAATAAATAAGGTTCAGACTCTGTTAGTCAGGTCTGAATTATGACCCCTCACCTTATCAAACTCTGAAGCACAGTGGTGAACATGGATGAGCGCTCCTCGTCAGAGCAGAAGAACCTCACAGTGAATCAATTCTCAGTGCGGGTCCTTCTAAGCCCCGCCCCTGCTAAGCCCCGCCCCTGCTTTGCCACCTGGAGCTCGTAATCTCATCCTAATGCAACATAAGCATTTGGTGGCTCATAATCTGGTTGCATCCATGGACATAAGCCTCCGAGTTATTCAGGCTAACCCCTTACATCAGAGACGGCGCCGCGCATCACCTGACGCCGGAGTTTCCAGACCGTCCTGAGGGCGTGAAGGGGAGCCGCGCTTGTGTGGTCGGCGTCGTCGGAGAACCCGGCGACCGGGAGGTGCTCAGCAGGAGGACGAACGAGACATTTTCACGTCATCTGCGTCAGGATGTGGACCCCCCCCCCCCGGATGAAACCACTTATAAAATCCAGAATCTTTACACACATTTGAAACAGAAAAAAACCATTTCTGCTCACAAATGATTTTCCCTTTTATTTAAAGATTTTTTCATATACAACATTGTATTTACAGGGTCTAGTATTTACATAAGATTAACAAGTGGCACTGTGTAGTTAGTTCTTCTCGTCTTTACAAGTGTCTTCTTCTCAAACAAAATAAAAACCATAAATTAAAAATAAAACACCTCACTTAACGACGCAGTTCGACTCCAACTTCTCTTCTTCCAGTAGCTCGACCTGCCCCCCCCAGGCCTTCTACAAAGTGCTGCCCCCTCCCCGTCAGATATACCCGACCTGTTCTTTACAAATCTCCCCCGAGCTCCACCTCCACGACTACAGTACCGACTCTGACCACGCCCCTTCAGAGGCTGTGGCCCCGCCTCAAACGCCACTGATCAAAATACAAAATAAAAACAGATTTCCTTAAGTGGAGCCGGCGGCCATTTTCAGATTCTATAGAGGTCGGCTCTCGGGGTGAAAGGTCAGCCGAGCAGCTTGGAAAAGGAGCTGTGCTTCTGTACCCATGATGCTCAGCTCAGATCAGCGCGTGACGGTCCAAAAGGAGGCGTTTGGACCGACAAAGAGGAAGGAACTGGTGCCGTGGGGGGGTGTGGGGGAGAAAGACTTTGAAAGAGAAGGTGGAGAGGGAGGATCCATGAGATCCGGCCCCCAGGAGGATCCTGGGAGCTCTTCCAGTTTACAGGCGGCTGATGGAAGAGAGTGAAACAGCAGAGCGAGATGATGACTGATGAAGACCCCCCCCCCCAACAAACAGCTGACCTAAAGTAAACAAACTCCACGCAAAAATGTACCGATTGATTGAGAGGAGGCCGATTTGTTTGTCACTAATGGCAGCGGGGTCCGAAATGACCCAGTGACCTTCTGATGCCTTGTCAGAGTCTGGAAAGACCTGATCCCACTCTAGCAGGGCCAGGGTCCAGAATGACCCGGTGGAGCCACGTCAGGGTCTGGAACGACCCGGTGAACCGCTGGGAATGGGTCAGGGTCTGGGATGATCCGGTGACCCATCAGAGCTGCATCAGGGTCTGGGATGATCCGGTGACCCATCAGAGCTGCATCAGGGTCTAAAATGACCCAGTGACCCATCAGAGCTGCATCAGGGTCATAAATGACCCGGTGACCCATCAGAGCTGCATCAGGGTCATAAATGACCCGGTGACCTATCAGAGCTGCATCAGGGTCTAAAATGATCCGGTGACCTTCTGGAGCCAGGTCAGGGTCTGGAAAGACCTGATCCCACTCTAGCAGGGCCAGGGTCCAGAATGACCCGGTAGAGTCACGTCAGGGTCTGGAACGACCCGATGAACCGCTGGGAATGGGTCAGGCTCTGGGATGATCCGGTGACCTATCAGAGCTGCATCAGGGTCATAAATGACCCGGTGACCTTCTGGAGCCAGGTCACAGGCCGGAATGACCTGGTCCCACTGTGGCGGGATCAGGGTCCAGAATGACCCGCTGGAGTCACATCAGGGCCTGGAACGACCCAGTGACTTGCTGGAGTCAGGTCAGGGTTTGGAAAGACCCGTTGGGAGCTACATCTGGGTCCAGAATGACCTGGTGACCCGCTGGAGCTGCATTAGGGTCTAAGATGACCCGGTAACACGCTGCAGCCGGGTCAGGGTCCGGAGTGACCCGCTGCAGCGTGCGGTCAGATGACTTCAGTAGTTCTCAATAAAAGCTGTGAGGAAAAAGGAAAAGCGATTGCATATAAAAGCACTCAGGCGGCGGCCGAGCGTCTGGCTCAAGGACACTCCGGCGGGAAGGAAAAGAGATCTCAGCGTGACGGGCTCGGACCGAAGCGGGAGCGCGGGACAAAGCGGGAGGAAGCGCGGAACGCGCCACAGCACCGCAGCACGGGTGAGAGAGACCCGAGCGAGTGCAATAAATAAAATCACTTCCCCACAAAACGCAACGGAAAGGAAGCGGGAGGGGGAGGAGTCACACTACCGCACTAGCTAAGGTTATCCGGGAAAGCATGAAGCTGGAGACGCGTACAAACGAAACATCCAGCTTTGATCAGTGGACAGGCCGGGACCAACTAAAACACAATAAATACTCTGGAACAGAAGAAAAGGTCTCTCTGTATCAGCTAGGACGATAGAAAAGGCGGGTCCGTCTGGCAGACGCGCTCCGAAAGGGCGACCCTGTGGCTAAAAAACGTGGGCGGAGGGGCGCCGCCTCCTCTTCGTACATATGGCACTACGACGACTCCCCGTCCGCATCGACTAGTCCGTACGTTTCTTTGTTTCTGGGTTCTGACCCGAGGCCGGGCCTCGGCGGAGCCGGCGGCTCCCTCAGCGGTTCTCCTTTGTCCCGTTTCCATTTTTGTCAGCTTAAAGTGCAACAGTGCTTTTGTTCTCCCGCGGCGCCGTCCCGGAGCCCCCCCGGGGGCGTCACGGGTTTTCAGGGTCCGGGTTGGCGCTGGTCTCACTCGTCACGCTGGTGGCGCTGGCCACGCTGGGCTCCTCCACCTCCTCGTCCTCCTCCTCAGTCACTTCTCCCACATCCAGAACCTCCACCTCCTCGTCGTCGTCGTCCTCCTCCTCGTCCAGCCCCCCGTCCAGCAGCTCTGCCGCCACCTCCTCGCCCTCGTCCCTCTGCGCCTCCTTCTCCTCCTCCACCTCCTCGCTGCTCCTCTCTCTCTGCGTGTAGACGGCCGCTCGGGAGGGTTTGACCAGCCCCTCCTCGTACACCTTCAGGATGGCCTCGCACACGAAGCGGTACTGGCTCTGCGAGGAGACAGAGGCGGGGCTAAGGCGAGCGTCTGAGCGAGCGCCGCGGCGTGGCGGCGGGGATACTCACCGGCGTCTGAATCATCATGGCCCGCTGGTCTCTCATGGTCCGGACGATGTCCAGGGGAAACACCGGCTGACCGCACTCCATCAGGCACAGCGCCGTCTCCATGGTGATGAGGACGCCGGTCCGGCCGATGCCCGCGCTGCGTGAGCAGAAGGAGGTCAGGCGGAGGCGTGGCGTCGTGTCGCCAAACGAAAACGCTACGCTAACCTGCAGTGCACCACCACCGGCTGGTCCTGACCGGCCCGTTTGCTCCGGACCAGAGCCACGAAGTCCAGAAAGTCTGTGGAGTCGTCAGGAACGCCGTGATCCGGCCACGCCAGGTACTGAATCTGCGTGAGCTCCCTCTGCTGGCCACTCTGAGGATGACAGAGATGGTAAAAAGGAGAACGAAGGTCCGTCCTGGTTCTGTGTCAACAGAACCACAGCAGAGACGTATGAAACAGGTTCTGGTTCTGTTACGGATTCATTTTTCCACGCTTTCATCAACAGGATGATCTCTGCTTTAAATGCTCATCCAGCAGGAAGCAGAAGGAACTGAACGCATGTCGCTGTGGTAACCCGTCCGTCTCCATAGCAACCGTCACAGGCAGAAGCTAATCCTTCAGCTGTGACCTCATCCAGAAAAACTCACGTGACCGAACACAAAGAGAAAAAAAGTTCTTCATTCTCCTCCTCCTCATCTGCATGGATTCATCCCGTTTCCACGCTGGGGGGGAGGGGTTGTCACGGTAACCAGCTTCCAGCAGGATCCAGAAAAAGAACAGCCCACACCGGTCGCCATGACAACACACCTCCTCCGGTCCCGAGCGGCATCAGGAGACGCTCGCGCCTCCCTGCAGGTCTCCTCCGCTCACCTTCACGTCGGTGAGGGTCATCTCCCGGACCAGGAAGGCCGCGCTGCCCTCCTCGTTCAGACACGTGACGGCGAAGTCTCCGTAGGTGGCGCTGCTGTCCGGGTTGGGCCAGTACTGGTGGCACTTCACCTGCAAACCCACAGAAGACATGCAGCAGACGAGACCACGATGAGGATCACAGGTTTAATGCTGCAGATATCAAAAATAATTGTCAACTTCATTAAGAGTTAAAAAATCTGAAGATCAGGAGACGTTTCCAGCAGGAACCCTGAGGACTGTTGTTCTTCAGAACATCTGCAGAGTCAAATGTTCTCCTGGATTCTCCTGCTGTCCCTCCTCCAAAGTCTGAGTGGATCTGCAGAGAGTTTGTGATCCAGCAAAAGATCCAAACGTCTCATAGATCGAAAGATTTTTCCTCAAGTGCTTCCTGATTCCCAGAAGATCAAGGATCCAAGAGGTCTGAGGATCCCAGAAGATCAAGGATCCCAGAGGTCTGAGGATCCCAGAAGATCAAGGATCCCAGAGGTCTGAGGATCCCAGAAGATCAAGGATCCCAGAGGTCTGAGGATCCCAGAAGATCAAGGATCCCAGAGGTCTGAGGATCCCAGAAGATCAAGGATCCAAGAGGTCCGAGGATCCCAGAGGTTCCAGGATTCCAGAAGTTTGGAGGAAGTTTGTGGGTTTTTGGTTGAGGATTTTGATCACCTCGACAGTTGGAGTTTCAGTTTTCGCTTCATCTGGTCTCAGTGGAGTTCCTCTGCAGAGATGTAAATACAAACCTGTCCACCAGGGGGAGCTGCAGCTTTGGACTCATTAATTCCTCTTCATCGGTTTGAGCAACGACAGAAGCTCAGAGGATCTTCACCTGAACAGTTTCAGTTTTCGGTTCTAGAGCTGCTGTCAACTCGATGACCTGATGTTTGAACCCGTAACCTGAAAACGTAAGAAGCCGGCGTTTGTCACGTACCCGCCCCCTCTCCACCTGCGTGGTCAGCATCACCACCATGGACGAGGCCTGCTCCCAGGTCATCTGCCAGAAGTCGGAGCAGGTTGTGGGCAGCGGTCCCTGGCACGCGATGTAGCGGTTGATCAGGCTGGAGGCGGGAATCTCCATCTGAACACAAGCAGAAGGAAGTCATCAACCAATCAGAGGGGAGGAACCACAGTAGGGGCGGGGCCTCACAGTTTATTTAGAACTTCTCAAATGAGTACAAGGAAAGAGGCGGGGTCCTCTATTAAATATGATTCACTGAATCAACATGGAAGTAACAGTGTGGTCCATCAGGGAAGCTTTCAGAGGAAAATCAGACATATTCTCTTTAGTCTGCTCTGGCTGCCGGCTCGTCTGCTCTGGCTGCAGCATCGTCTGCTCTGGCCGCAGTCTCGTCTGCAGCCTCGTCTGCTCTGGCCGCAGCCTCGTCTGCTCTGGCCGCAGGCTCGTCTGCTCTGGCCGCAGGCTCGTCTGCTCTGGCCGCAGGCTCGTCTGCTCTGGCCGCAGGCTCGTCTGCTCTGGCCGCAGGCTCGTCTGCTCTGGCCGCAGCCTCGTCTGCAGCCTCGTCTGCTCTGGCCGCAGGCTCGTCTGCAGCCTCGTCTGCTCTGGCCGCAGGCTCGTCTGCAGCCTCGTCTGCAGCCTCGTCTGCTCTGGCCGCAGGCTCGTCTGCAGCCTCGTCTGCAGCCTCGTCTGCTCTGGCCGCAGGCTCGTCTGCAGCCTCGTCTGCTCTGGCCGCAGCCTCGTCTGCTCTGGCCGCAGGCTCGTCTGCAGCCTCGTCTGCTCTGGCCGCAGTCTCGTCTGCAGGCTCGCCTGCTCTGGCTGCAGGCTCGTCTGCAGCCTCGTCTGCTCTGGCTGCAGGCTCGTCTGCAGCCTCGTCTGCTCTGGCTGCAGCCTCGTCTGCTCTGGCTGCAGGCTCGTCTGCAGCCTCGTCTGCTCTGGCTGCAGGCTCGTCTGCAGCCTCGTCTGCTCTGGCTGCAGGCTCGTCTGCAGCCTCGTCTGCTCTGGCTGCAGCCTCGTCTGCAGCCTCGTCTGCTCTGTCCGCAGCCTCGTCTGCTCTGGCCGCAGCCTCGTCTGCAGCCTCGTCTGCTCTGGCCGCAGCCTCGTCTGCAGCCTCGTCTGCTCTGGCCGCAGCCTCGTCTGCTCTGGCCGCAGGCTCGTCTGCAGCCTCGTCTGCTCTGGCCGCAGTCTCGTCTGCAGGCTTGCCTGCTCTGGCTGCAGGCTCGTCTGCAGCCTCGTCTGCTCTGGCTGCAGGCTCGTCTGCAGCCTCGTCTGCTCTGGCTGCAGCCTCGTCTGCTCTGGCTGCAGGCTCGTCTGCAGCCTCGTCTGCTCTGGCTGCAGGCTCGTCTGCAGCCTCGTCTGCTCTGGCTGCAGGCTCGTCTGCAGCCTCGTCTGCTCTGGCTGCAGGCTCGTCTGCAGCCTCGTCTGCTCTGGCTGCAGCCTCGTCTGCAGCCTCGTCTGCTCTGTCTGCAGCCTCGTCTGCTCTGGCCGCAGCCTCGTCTGCTCTGGCCGCAGCCTCGTCTGCAGCCTCGTCTGCTCTGGCCGCAGCCTCGTCTGCCCATCTGCTGCTTCCCCCTCCAACATGAACTCACGTTGATGTAGTTGGCGTTGATGTAGTCGTCTGTGCTCTTCAGGATGACCCGCGTAGCATCATCTGCCAGAGGAAGGAGGAGGAGCAAAGATCAGAACGTCTGCAGAGGACGGAGTCTGCGCAGGTGAACGTGTGCAGGGACCCACAGGGGGAGATGTCTCGGTAGCGGTTTTTGGAGACGTTCTGAGGTAACTTGGCGCACAGCATGGTCATGCCCGGCCTCTTCCTGTACAGTTGCTGTTGGAGAGAGGAGGAGTCAGAAAAACCGCCAAAGCGTTCCACGTTTTTGTCCTTGGTTCCCGTGCTCACGTCGAACTGGGCCAGGACGGCGCCGCTGCTCAGGCCGTCCCTCAGCACCGACATGGAGTCGCTCAGGGCGTGCTGGTCCACCTGGGCCGGGTCCTGGGGGGACTTCTCTGGGATGTACTGAAAATCTGGCTCAGACTCCGCCTTCTCCTCCACCACGTCGTAATTGGCTACGGAGATGAGCCGTGTGAAGTTACTGGTTTTTACATTTGGGCGGAGCTTAACGTCGTCTGTCAAACCGTCTCACCGTTCGGTCGGACCAGCAGGAGGAGCTCGCCGGAGTGGCTCTCGCAGCTGGCCTTGATGAACATGACCACCTGGTCGTGGGTGTGGTCAGAGATGTCCCGCCCGTTGATCAGGACCACCTGATCGCCCTCGTTGAGGCGGGGCACGCACAGGTCCGCCTGCGGACGAAGACGGGTCAGCCGATGTTCGGGTGGAAAGGTGCGCTCGGGGGGCGGGGCTTACCGATGTTCCGGGAGCCACGCGGGACACGATGATGGGCATCTTCTGATCAACGCCCCCCTGCGGGTGAAAGCAGACGTTCACATTCGCTCCTCCTCCTCCTCCTCCTCCTCCTCCTCTACCTCCTCCTCCCTCCTCCTCCTCCTCCTCTACCACCTCCTCCTCCTCCTCCTCCTCCTCCTCAGGTAGGACTCACCTTCACGTTGAAGCCGAAGCGTCCGTGCTCGTCGGGCCTCATCTTGATCAGAACCAGGTTATCGTGCGGGACGACGCCGTTCAGCTGAAACAGACCAGCTGATTACTCCTCACATCCTGTCATGTTTATCTGGTTTAAATAAAGTTTTTTACGGGGGGGGGCTGACCGTGGTCTTCTCGGGGTTGGCGGGGACGTCGTACATCTCGTTGACGTGGTTGTCCAGCAGGCTCTGCTGGGAGTGGGCCTGGATGATCTGACTCAGCGTCTTCCTGCTCAGCTGTTTGGGGGGCAGCGCCGGGGGCTGACCCTCCACCCCCTCTGGAGACCTGGGGGGGGAGGAGAGAGTGAAACATGACGGAGGGGCAGATTTCCTCCCCGTCTGCAGCCGTCAGAGCTCTAAACAGACACATGAGCTAACGTTTATTGTGGGTCAGAACCGGGTCAGCCTTTCAGGGAGGGGGCCGCGGGGGGGGTCAGGTGTCAGCGGGACTGCAGACGGTTATGATCTCTAAACTTTGATGAAAGGAAACTTTAGGATTGAGATGAAGAGACGTGGTCGCCTCTACAGAATATTCTTTAAGATTTAAATATAAATGAAAATATATGAAATAATATTTAGAAATAAATTAAACTGAAAAACAGAATTTATGTGTCACACAGCCCCCCCACCCCACCCCCGGAGTCCTTTGAAAAACATCCCATGAAAAATGAAAAGCTCATAGAACTTTCAGCTGCTGCCTTCATCATCCGCCTCCATCGAACCTTCTCTACACCCCCCCCCCCTCATGATCAGATGGTCAACCAAACTGAAACATCTAAAAACTGAAGCAGACAGAGTCTGGTCAGACAGAGCGTCTGCAGCAGGACGACCGCAGGAGTCACAGATCATTTCCTCTATTTCGGGTCAAATCTCTGTTTCTAAACAATAGAAATAAAAATAAACTCATCCGAGTCCGAGCGTTTATTTTTATGAAACTCAAACAAACCGTTTTCTCCTCAGTTTAATCATCAATAATCTAAAAGAAATTATTTTACTCAAATTTAAGATGATCAAAAAGAAAATAAAACATTTAAATTAAAGAGTTCCACTTTTAAAGTCACTAAAACCAAAAATGAGAACAAACATGGACCCGCTCGCCATGAAGAGATCAGGCAAAGAAAACTGAGCAGAGTTAAAAAGGAAGAGGCGGAGCTTCAGTGGGCGTGTCTCTACGACACAAACATGTTACAGGTGTGCTGATGAGTTTAACTCCGCCTCCTTTGAAGGTCGTCTGAAGGACAGCGTTCCCTTCCTCACCATCCACGCCGTATGCGCAGACGCAGCTCCACCCCTCTGACCCCCCCTCCCCCTCCCGCTATAAACACATTTTATGGGCCGTTTTTCAAAGGGCTGCTGGTTCCAGCGGGGGGGGGCCGGCGGAGGGTGTGAACCGTCGGGGGGGAACCACAGATGTTTAAAGACCGAAATAAAAACGTCTGGAACAAACGGCGACGAGGAAAGTTTAACCTCCAAATGAGCGGGCGTGTCCCCGGGGAAATTCTGATCCGAGCCCGGCTCCTGACCGCCCGGTTCCCACGCGGGAGGAGAGAGAGGAGACGGCGAGGAGCACACTCACGGCGTGGAGTCCAGGCTGATGCTGTTGGCCTGCGTGGACGACGCCGACTTGTGATTGGAGGAGAAGACGGGCAGGCTGGGGGAGGCGTGGATCACGTGATCCACCAGGTGACCGACGGAGGAGGGGCGCAGGCGCGTGCCCTCCTGGACGAACAGGGAGTTCCTGAGGAGAGCACAGACCGTCAGAAGGACGCCGCTCCCAAACCCTCGGGTTCTGCGGAGCGCCGGCGCTCACTGGCTGGGGGTGCCGGGGGGCGAGCGGGTGGGCAGGCTCTGGGTCTCCAGCCTCTCGTCTGATAGGCTGTTCCTGCTGACCGACTCCCAGTCCGTCCCGCCCATCAACTTCCTGGCCAACGGTTTGCTGGGAGACCTGCGCGAGCAAAGACGCCGAATCAGCAAAAATCTGGACGGACGCCGCTTTCAGCGCCGCTCGACCCATCAACCGATAAAGTTTCAACTACGTCAGTTAAAAAGGTACCAAACATTTGTTACATTCAAAAAAAACTTTATTGACGACTCCGAACAGTCGATCCAGAAAGTTTATTTTCGGATCTAAAATCAGGAAACAACAAAATAAAATTTTTCTTCTATAAAAGAGATGAAAAATGTGCAGAAGCTGAAAACGGCCTGTCCTCCTTGTTTTTTATAACTTCACGTTACAACATGAAAATCAAAAACAAACTTCATTTTCTCATAACGAGTTTTCTTGTTTTCTTAAGAAACGAGATAATGAACTATCGTCTTATATCATTTCATATGACGAGTAAACGAAGTTCGTTTTCTCGTTATAACGAGTCGATTCATTTTCCTGTGAAAAGAACTCAGTTTTTCTCGTTATGGCGAGTTATTATTTGGTCGAGAAACGAGTTGTTATCTCATAATAACGAGATATTATCTTGGATTATGTCATCATATCAGGAGAAAACGAATTTCCCGTTGTGACGAGTAATTATCTTGTTTTCTCAAGAAAAATTTTTTTTCAGCTTCCGTAAAACTTTTCTTTAATTACAGAAATATTTCAGCTTCTGTGACTGTATTTGTTTCTGTTTCTTGATTGGTTCTGTGAGCTTCAGCTGCAGAGATCCACCTGGCGCTCGTACCTGGCGAAGACTCGATCCTTGACCGCCTTCTCCTTCCCGTACTGGACCGACTGGACCTCCGTCCGCCCGCTGGAACAGACGGATCAAGCTTCAATAGGACTAGAACCAGTCAGCTGGAAACCACATTAACCCAAAGGCCCGGTTCTGGAAGCTCCTGCTGGACCCTGTTTTATTTTTCCTGAAGCTAAACCAGAAAACGGTTCCTGACGGTCACAGAACCGGACCGTTCAGCTGATTTGGACTTCCAGACTGGTTTTAGTTTTACTGCTGAGACACAAAGTGAAGGATAAATGTGCACGTATCCACACGTGCACGGCTGTGGTTCCATCAATAAAACAGCAGCTCCTCCTACTTCCCCCTTCTCCTCCCAGGAGGACCAGAGGAGGTGCTGGACCCGCTACGATGAAGGAGATGTTTTCTGAGAACGTTTAGATTTAAATCTGAGTTTTTCTTGTGAATCAAAAAACAACGTTTGAAAAAGATCGTATCTGTGAAATACGCTGGGCGGAGCCAAAGCAACAGGGAGGGGAAGGGGGCGGGGTTACAGTCCCGCCCACAACTCCAGGGTAAATTTCTAATGAACTCCTGCCGCTCTTCAGAAACTATGTCCTAGAAAAAGACAGTTTTTAGATTTTAGCTGAAACTAAAAGCAGAAGATGAGAGAAAAACAGAAGAAGTCCAAACGAGCAGATCAAGAAGAAGGTTCTGAAGACGACGTGGACACAACCAGAACCCTCTGAGGTCCGGCAGCTCACCAGTATCTGTACTTGGAGCCCAGAGAGAAGTAGTGAGCGAAGAAGTTCTTCTGGGGCGGGATGGGCTGCTCCAGCCGGAAGAAGGTGTGGTGCTCCACGCAGGCCTTCCACAGGTTCTTGCAGGCCCGGTAGTTCACCATGTTGAAGCCCAGCAGCGTCTCTCGAGTCTCCGTCTGCAGAGAGAACCAGAACCTCTTCTGATCTTTGTAAACAAATAAACAACAACATCTGGTCTCTGTGGATCATCATGATACAACAAATCATCACAAATCTTCTCAGTTTCAATAAAATGATGTGAATATTCTGGACAAAAATTCATTTAAAGCTGAAAACAGCTGAAATATTGTTTACATTACGGCGAGTAAATGATTAAGCAGAAAATGATCTGAAAACAGCTGATCAGAGAATAAACAAAGATTAAAGAGGAGGCGGAGACAACAACAACTTCATCTGACAGATTACACACATGCAGACACAGTACTGTACAATACAAACAGAGTAGTGTACAATACACACACTAACACTGGCAGAGCTGAAACACAAACAGTAAGGTTAACTGTATCTGTCTGTACAGGAAAACTTTGGTTGAAGGATTTGATGCACAAATACACATTAATGTGTTTTATGAGCGTGTGTGTGTACATCCGTGTGCGTTTGTGTACATCCGTGTGCGTTTGTGTACATCCGTGTGCGTTTGTGTACATCCGTGTGCGTTTGTGTACATCCGTGTGCGTTTGTGTACATCCGTGTGCGTTTGTGTACATCTGTGTGCGTTTGTGTACATCTGTGTGAGTTTGTGTACATCCGTGTGAGTTTGTGTACATCCGTGTGTGTTTGTGTACATCCGTGTGTGTTTGTGTACATCCGTGTGAGTTTGTGTACATCCGTGTGCGTTTGTGTACATCCGTGTGCGTTTGTGTACAAATGTGTGTGTTTGTGTACAAATGTGTGTGTTTGTGTACATCTGTGTGTGTTTGTGTACATCTGTGTGCGTTTGCGACATCTGTGTGCGTTTGTGTACAAATGTGTGTGTTTGTGTACATCCGTGTGAGTTTGTGTACATCCGTGTGAGTTTGTGTACAAATGTGTGCGTTTGTGTACAAATGTGTGCGTTTGTGTACATCCGTGTGCGTTTGTGTACATCCGTGTGCGTTTGTGTACATCTGTGTGCGTTTGTGTACATCCGTGTGCGTTTGTGTACATCCGTGTGTGTTTGTGTACATCCGTGTGTGTTTGTGTACGTCCGTGTGAGTTTGTGTACATCCGTGTGCGTTTGTGTACATCTGTGTGCGTTTGTGTACATCTGTGTGTGTTTGTGTACAAATGTGTGTGTTTGTGTACATCTGTGTGCGTTTGTGTACAAATGTGTGCGTTTGTGTACATCTGTGTGCGTTTGTGTACATCTGTGTGCGTTTGTGTACATCTGTGTGCGTTTGTGTACATCTGTGTGTGTGTGTGTACATCTGTGTGTGTTTGTGTACATCTGTGTGCGTTTGTGTACAAATGTGTGCGTTTGTGTACAAATGTGTGCGTTTGTGTACATCTGTGTGCGTTTGTGTACATCTGTGTGCGTTTGTGTACATCTGTGTGCGTTTGTGTACAAATATGTGTGTTTGTGTACATCCGTGTGAGTTTGTGTACATCCGTGTGAGTTTGTGTACAAATGTGTGTGTTTGTGTACAAATGTGTGTGTTTGTGTAGGTGTGTGTGTGTTTGTGTACATCTGTGTGTGTTTGTGTACATCTGCGTGTGTTTGTGTACATCTGTGTGTGTTTGTGTACAAATGTGTGCGTTTGTGTACAAATGTGTGTGTTTGTGTAGGTGTGTGTGTGTTTGTGTACATCTGCGTGTGTTTGTGTACATCTGTGTGTGTGTTTGTGTACTCACTGCCTCTCTTCTCAGTTGGATGAAAAACTGTTTCGACTTGAAGGAAATTTTCACAATTTTCAACCTAAAAAGCAGAAAAAGTTGATCAGACTCTCAGTGTCGACATGATTTTACGAGAACACGTGAAGGATCTGCGTCTGCAGAGATCCACGTTCATCTCCTGAAGATCAGAAACAAACATGCAGCTTTATCTGAAGGATCCAGAACGCATGTGAAAACTAGCTCCGCCCACCCCGGTCTGATCACAGGTGAAGGTATGAGATCCAATCAGAGACCACACAGGGATCGTCACACGTAAACGCAGACGCCCGCAGTCACGCGCAGACACTCGTCCTGCGCAGACGCCCGCAGTCACGTGCAGACGCCGTCACGCGCAGACGGCCGCAGTCACGCGCAGACCTCGTCACTCGTCTGCTGAGCAGCAGCAGAGAAGCAGATTCCAGAGAGGAACTCGAACCTTCTGACTCACCGCTGCTGCTAAATATACTGGCCTGCTCTCACGTGCACACGCACGCTCACGTGCACACGCCGTGACTCACAGCCCTTCATTCTGTGGTTCATTCTTCAGAAAACAAAGACCTCAGAGTCCTTCTTCTCCTTTTCATTTGAGGAGGTTCTGTTCACGCCGCGCTCCGCAGCTGTCGGATCTTCTCTAAATTTAGCTCACAGGATCAACTTCAAAGCACCTAAACTCATTAAACGGAGAACCGGCTTTAAACTGCTCCAAGAACGAAGATGAGGAGCGAAGAGGAGGCTAATCGGAGTTTGAGGTGTTTCTAGGAAGAGTTCTAACAGACGGAACCACCAGAACCCTCTGCAGAACTCCAGCTGAGGGTCAGACGTCACCAAATCTGGAACCAGAAACTCTCCGGCCAGCTGAGGGTAATCTGAGGTCCAAACCTCTATCCCGCTCCTGTCGGCCCGACACGGATCAGAACTGGCTCATCTCAGGGATCGAGGTCCCACTCACCATTGGAAGAAGTTCTTCCGAACCCGGTTCTGGTACACCACGACGCCGGCGGACATCACCCCGATGAGAATCTCTGCGTTCCTCTGGTCCTGAAGAAACAGAGAAGCGTCTGAGAATCCAGGTTCTAATCAGATCTCTGACCCGCCTGGAAGGTCAAAGCAGAACCACCAGAACAAGCCCCAAACACGTCGACCCGGTTCCTCTGATGCAGAAAATCTTTGGAGAAATCTGGAGCTCACATTTGAAGACGCCCACCAGAACTTTTTGGTTTCTTCTTCTGAGCAGCAGAGAAGTTCTCCTTCATTCTCTGATGAGTGACAGGGGCAAGCCCCGCCCCTTTTCTACAGTTATCTTCACCGATGTGAAGTTTTCATCGTTTCCCCTTTGATCTTCATCACTTCAAAGCCTCGTCTTCATCTCCAGAACAAATTCAGACGTGATCATGGCCGTACCTACCCTTGCATAGTGCAGCTCCACCCCGTACAGCTCCAGCGTCCGCGCCGTGTTCAGGTAATTGAACTCTGCCTGGGCGGGGGACAGCCCGCTGGGGGGGGGGGGGGGGGGGGGACAGATCAGATCGAGACCTCGGAGGTGACGGACCAGCATCCCTCAGACCAAAGCAGGCGTACCTGTGCTGCTGGTGGTGCTTGGACACCTCCTTGTGGAAGTCCTGGGGGGGTCGGGATGAAGCAGAAGTCGGACAGGTATCCGGAGCCGTGCTCCGCCTCGTTGTAGTCGCCCAGCTCGGCTGCAGGAGGGAGAGGAGAGGTTGAGAGGGAGAACGGAGACACGCCGCTTCCAAGGTGACGGTCAGAACCAGATCCAGTAGAAATCTGCAGAGAGCTTCAATCTGAAGGTTCTTCAACTTTCCTGCCTTTTTTCTTTTGCAGGAAGAATCGATTTCAGAAACTTTTTCATCTGAATTTATCTATTTTTTCAGAATAATCCAGATGCTCAGAGAGGATGAAGGTTTCAGGTCTAACCTTTAGCTTCTCTGGTTTCAGTGACATGTTGACTCACAACAAACGCACCTGAGAACATGCAGACCTGCATTTCTAAGAACAGCTTCAAGGTTCCTCAGAGAAGAGAAGCCGACAAACATCTTCATCGATCAGAAACATCTCCAGAGCTGTAATCTGAGTTTAGATGATCCAGAAAACTCTGACAACATCTGAACGTCCTGCATGAGCGTCTCTGTGTGGCCCTCTTATGACACAGAAGATGCTTCGATAACAGCCAGATCTTCACAGAACATGTGATCTTGTGGGAGGAGCTTAAGGAACACACGTGAACTTGAACCCTCAGAACACAGAGACTCAAACGTCTCCAGAGTCGTGAAGACCTCACGGATCCTCACGCATCCAGCTGGAGCTCAAAGCGCCGCTTCATCCAGCCGTCCACCGGCGAGCGCCAGTATTGAGCGACATGGATTACGGTTCAGAGGCTGAGAGCAGCGGCGACTCGCTCCGTCTGACCTCAGCATGAAGCAGCTGACCGGCTGGGACAGTGACATCATTCAGACGCCGTCTGGATAATTACAGACAGGAAGTGAACACGAGGAGACGCTTACACGGTCCAACGGCGTCCCAGATCTCTGCGACGCTTTGACCCGACTGGATCGAGATGCAGTTCACCAGCAGACCAGCGGAGGCGCTGTGAACCATGGCAGTCTGCTTCCATGACACCACAACAGCTGGAGCTCTGCAGGCTGGAGCCTCACTGGGCATGCTCCACTGTTAGGCTCCTTCACGTGCGCAGGCGTCATGGCAACCGCATCCCAGTGTCTGCTCATCATCAAGAGGAGATCAGGGAGCAGATCAGCTGATCGTCCTTCAAAATACAAACTCTTTCCCGGAAAAGAGGAACTCTGAAGGTTTATCCGTCATGTGAACCCAGCCGAGCACGAGTGCATGTCAGGGCATGTGTACGTGCATGTGTGCGTGCACGTTTTAGTGCATGTGAAGCGCATGTGTGCATGCACGCTTCAGTGCATGACAGTGCATGTGTGCGTGCACGTTTCAGTGCATGACAGTGCATGTGTACGTGCACGCTTTAGTGCATGTGTGCGTGCACGCTTTAGTGCATGTCAGTGCATGTGTGCGTGCACGTTTCAGTGCATGACAGTGCATGTGTACGTGCACGCTTTAGTGCATGTGTGCGTGCACGCTTCAGTGCATGTCAGTGCATGTGTGCGTGCACGTTTTACTTCATGACAGTGCATGTGTGCGTGCACGTTTCAGTGCATGTGTGCGTGCACGCTTCAGTGCATGTCAGGGCATGTGTGCGTGCACGTTTCAGTGCATGTGTGCGTGCACGCTTCAGTGCATGTCAGTGCATGTGTGCGTGCACGTTTCAGTGCATGTGTGCGTGCACGCTTCAGTGCATGTGAAGCGCATGTGTGCGTGCACGCTTTAGTGCATGTGTGCGTGCACGTTTTAGTGCATGACAGTGCATGTGTGCGTGCACGCTTCAGTGCATGTCAGGGCATGTGTGCGTGCACGCTTCAGTGCATGTCAGGGCATGTGTGCGTGCACGTTTCAGTGCATGTGTGCGTGCACGGTTTAGTGCATGTGAAGCGCATGTGTGCGTGCACGCTTTAGTGCATGTGTACGTGCACGCTTTAGTGCATGTGTGCGTGCACGCTTTAGTGCATGTGTGCGTGCACGCTTTAGTGCATGTGTGCGTGCACGTTTTAGTGCATGTTAAGCACATGTGTGCGTGCACAACCTTCACATCAGTGCTCGTCTGCTTCAGTATGCTAATGCATGAGCACGACCATACATGTGTGTGTGCTGCAACGTTTCAGTGCATGTGTAGATGTGCACGCTTTAGTGCATGTGTCCGTGCACGCTGTAGCGCATGTGTGCGTGCATGATTCAGCACATCAGTGCACGTGTCCGTGCACATCCCTCCTCCTTCCGTTGCTGTTCAATCAAACCTTCTCCGGTTTGGGCAGAACTCAGTCAATCATCAAAGATTAAACTGTTTTTCACGTGGGGGAGGGGAGGGGGGCTCTAAAAACCGAAGCTTTAGGCGGGATTTGAACGCATCACTCAGCCGAATTAGCAGCACGGCGGCTGCTTTTCTGCTCCAGAGCAAACATTTATCTCCATAATCTGCTGGCAACGTGAAAACTCACAGTACGGGTCAGGCTTTAAGCAGCGTGTGTGTGCACGTGCACGTGCGCACGCGCCGCAAGTATAGGTCAAATCTCTGCTTTGACCTAGATTCTGCGGCTGTGTGAGCCGACTTCAAACACGCCGGAGCCGTTGTGGGGGGGTCGTGTTTTCAGGGGGGAGTAATTGGTGCAGAACAGGGAGCAGAGAGCAGGAAAACAAAACGCTGGCGAGGAGGAGAGGGGGCGGGGCCACAACCACAATTCCAGCAGCAACCATCAAAGCTCCACATCTTCAATGAGAACGTCGGTTTGTTGTTGTGGAGTCTTCATTAAGTGGGCGGGGCTTATATAAATGAAAACCAGAATCTAAACTCTCCAACGTAAACATGAAGAAACTCCAAAGCAAAAGATCTGACCCTGAACATCTTCCATCCACCTGAAGACCACAGTCTTCTGAGTCTTTGGTTTCCATGGCAACCTCAAACCAAAAGGCCCAACATCTCCCCTGGAGTTTCCTCAAACCAACAAACATCTGAGATGAATCCAAAGCTGCATTACAGACCAGAACCTTAA